>JAIUJO010000202.1:30000-565000 GCA_023846275.1 Vanilla planifolia | reverse complement strand
TGATTTAAAGAAATGAAACAAATTATTTGACAATTCACATTCAAAGATACTAAAAATATAATGTAAGAAATTCTTGATTATCAAATTAGGTACAAATAAAAAAAGTCTAAAAAATTATATAAAATCATTGAAAATTAGATATTTGAAAAATATAAAAAATTGATATTTAAAAATTATATTTAAGTAAACAAGCATAAATAAAAGTAACTAATTATTTTAACATAAAGAAGATACATATTAAATTTTCAATAAGATAAATAGAGGCAATGTGGTATAACCAAAGAGGTGAATTAGGGTTTTATGGTAATGTTCCTAATTCAAAACAAGTCTTTTGAAAAATGACAAATTATAAAGGTCTGTTAGATTGTATCATATGAAGGATATCAAATGTACATCCTTGATCCTTAAATTTGGTGCGAATCAAATTATGTCATAAAGGATGCTAAAAAACTAAAAAATAAAGTATTTAAAAATATAAAAAATGGATATATATATATATATATATATATATATATAATTTGTTCCTTTTCAAATAAAACTTATTCAGAATTACTAACAATGTTATAAAACCTAATCAAAGCGATATAAATATTGTATAAGAAAGAATTTAGGTTTTCATAGTAATATATTGAAATCAAAGAAAAAATTTGCAAAGTTTAGATGAACTGTTTGGGAATGTTGCACTATATGATACATAGGAGATCATGTGTAAATTTCTCGATCATCAAAAAAAGTTGAAACAAAGCATGTCATAAAGCATCCCAAAACCCCAAAAATGATTTTTTTAAAATCAAACTAGCTACATTCTAAAATATCATGTAAAGTGCGACAAAACCCAAGGTGACTGATTGTAATAATGTCGATCATTACATTATGTACTAATCAAACTATTCCATAAAGAATTCAAAAACACCAAAAATTTATTTAGAAAATATAAAAATAAATATTTAATTTATTAGAGCTTGTGTATTGAAGTTCAATGACTCATGTTTCAACTTAACCTGGCCTCATTAAAAATACTACGAATGACTAAAGTAAATAACATTAATAACAACAAATTATTATTTTAATATTTTTTTAGTATATATTAATGGTTAAAATAAAAAAAATTAAAGCAATATAATAAAACAAAATTAAGTTAAAGCAAGGGTCCCAAAAGACAAGATTTAGAGTTACTTGGTAATATAACTAAATTAAAGTGGAAAACTTATTGAAATAAGAAAACTTATTAAGAAAAATTACATTCCAAGATACTAAAGAAGCAGAGTGTAACATCCTTGATCAATAAGCATGGTAAGGATTAAAATATCTCTTAAAACATAGCAAAACTATAGAAAATATGCTATTGAAATCCTAAATAAAGAATAATTAATAGGATAGAGCTCGTTGAGATGAGATTGCCAACATTTGTGTTATCTCTATTAAAACTCGTTTGGATTGTCCAAGAATTGTAAAAGGAAAAAAGAAAAATAATAAAAAATTATTGTTCGAAGAGACAATATTTATGTATTAATATTTAAATAAGATAAATTAAGGCAATGTAATCTTACAAAATCAAAATAATTTAAAAGTTGCAAAAGTGGAGAAATAGAGTTTCATAGTAATATTACCAAATACAAAAAAAATCTTTCATGAAATGGGAAAAGTTATATGAGAAAGTTACATTCATTGATACTAAAATGATTGAGGGTGACATCCTCGATATCTCTTAAAGTGGGCCAATTGCCTAAAAATAAAGAATTTAAAAAATTATATTTTAATAATTTGTAAACATATTTAAAGGAAAAATGAGATAAATTAAAGTCATGTGATATAAAAAATCAAAGTGGTAAAAAGGTCATGCTTATGGATATTTAGAATGTCAACTAAATAAAATAAAAAATTGAATAATAAGATAAATTTTATATGAAGTTACATTCCAAGATACTAATAAGATCAATTGCAACAACCTTGATAATCAAATTAAGCATGAATCAAATATCTCATTAATCATGAAAAAATGTATAGGATATAATTTTTAAAATATTAAGAAATAATTAATTTATACAGAGTTTGCCATAGTAAGCCAAATATCACTAGTTTGAGTAATGGGATAAATAATAATAAAAAGTTATATTCCAAGATACGAAGAAGATTTAGTGTAACATCCTCAATCAACAAAACAAGTACATATAGATATGACTCATAAAATATCTAAAACCCATAGAAAATGTAATACCATAAAATATAAAAATGAATATATATTTTGATATAATGATTGAAGATGTGTAGAACAACATTTGATTTCTCTCGATCAAACATAGATTGTGATCACTAGAAATTGTCAAACTAAATAAGCATAAATGATAATAATTTGTTAGCCTACTTTTATTCAATTAATATTACTCCTAAAATAAGAAACATTAGAAATGTTCTATGAACAACTAAAAAATATGTAAACATCATGTTATAGGAGAGATATTGTTCCATTTTGCAAAAACAAAATTAATACAAATAGTTAGGAAAATGGCATAAATTCTATATAAAGTTGCATTTGAACAAACTACGGAGATCGATCGTGATATCATCAATAGCCAAAACTGGTACGAATAAAAATTTGTCATAAAAATTCACAAATAAGAGAAAGTAAAACATAAAAATACTTAAAAATTTATATTTAAATCGATAAATGTAATTGATACAAGTATAGAATTTTTGTCTTATTCAAACATCATTCGAATTACTATTATTTTCCAAACTGAATAAGAAAAAGTAATAATAAAATATTGTGTTAATATCAATCAAATAAATCATACAGGTAAAATGAGATAAAGTAAAATAATATAATATAACTTAATAAAAGTGATGTAAATGTCATATGAGAGAAAAATAAGATTTTCATAATATTACAATCAAGTCAAAATGAAATATTAGAAGAAATGAGATTAGTTTCTATAAGAAAGTTGCATTCCAATAAATTAAGATGATCGAGTGTAACATCTTTACTAGTTAAATAAAATTTATAAAAAATATAATTGAAAGTTGCAATATTAGATAAAATTTGAACAAATTATATAAAATTTTTTAAAAAATTGCATTCTAGCATAACTTAAGAGTTATAGTGTAGCCCCCTAATCATTAAATCAGGCATGGGTATTATTATCTCAAAGTATGCTAAAAATTAAAATTTCTCAAAATATATCAAAAACATTCATTGAACCACATTAAGATGAGTCAAATTACTCATAAATTTGAATGAATTAATTATTTTAAATTAAGTAAAATTACATTAAAGATAAAATGAGAAAAAAATTAAAATATTGTGTTATAACAAAATCACAGTAATGTAAATGGCCACATGAGGGAGGATTTCTACTTACATAGTATTATAACAAAATAAAAGTAAAAAATTATAGAAATAGATTAAATTATAAAAGAATGCAAAGTTCCAACATTTAATGATATTAAGGGAGGCATCATTGATCATCAAATCAGCTACAAAATTGAAATATCTCATAAAGTATAAAAAAACATTAGAAAAACAAAATAACTAAAAAAAAGAATAAAACTATTTAACTAGATAGGGTTGGTGAAGATTAGTTTAACAACATTTTTTCCTTCTTAATAAGAACTTTTTTACAATTATTACAAATTTTCAAAGAAATTAAAAAAAAATTATTAATAATTTTTTTAGTATGAAGTAAATATACATTAAACCTTGAATGAAATAAAATAAAACAATTTAATCTAGCCAAATCAAAGTGATATAAATGTTGCATAAGAGTAGAATTGGAATTTCAAAATAAGAAAATTAAAATGACATAATGGTCATGCAATAATAGAATTAAAGATTTATAATAAATTTGAAGAAATGAGATAAATTATATTAGAAAGTAGCATCATAGGATAGTAAGTCGAAAATTAGGCACAAACAGATATTCCACGTAAGGCATGCTATTTCCCTAAAAATAAATATTTTTCAAAAAATATGAAAACAAATATTTTATTGATTAGAGCTCATTTAGATGAGGCAAATTATCTTTCTCTTGTATCAATCTAACCTCATTTAAAATAAGATTCAAAAAATTAAAAAAGCTTAACATAAATAAGAATAAATTATTATTTAAATATTTAGTAAATAGAATGAAACTTAAATGCCATTAGTTGAATAAATATAACATAACAAAAACATAGCTTTGTAATGGTGACACGAGACTAGTGTCATAGTTTTATAGTAACATAACATTATAGTAGTTAAAGATCTAAAGAAATAAGATAAATTGGGCAAGAAAGCTGCATTCCAAATATTGAGAACATCGAGTACAATTTCCTTGCTCATCAAATAAGCTACAAAATTTAAATTTGTCATAAAATTTTTCAAAACCTTAAAAAATAAAATATTTAAATTATACATAAAAATTATTTAGTTAACTTGATCTCATTTAGATGAGTTTGATCCTATTGTATTGTAATGATAGGACCTCATTGACATTATATAAATTTCTAAAGAAAATAAATAGGAAAAATAAAAAATTATCATTTTTATTTTTATCAAATATATAATAAAGTTAAAATGTGTTAATTGAAGTAATGTATTATAATAATATCACAACATTATAACGATTGCATTAGTGTTAAATTTGTCCTTCTTGGAAACAATAGCAAATCAAAATGCAAAGTTTAGAAAAATGAGAGATATTATAGGCTATGTTTCATTGGATAATACAAGGAAAATCGAGTGTGAAATCTTGATCATAAAAAAGGTATGAATTTAGTTATCTAATAAAATATGAAAAAAATCATAATAAAAAAATATTTAAAAATATTAAAAAAGAATTATTAATTAGATAAAGCCCATTACGACGTGTCCAATGACATTTAGTTCACATCGATGAATCCTACTTTTTAAACTTATATGATATACTCGAATAAATAATTGTAAATATTAATAATTTTTCATTATCATACCAAGAAAATATATATTAATATTGAAGAGTTATTACTAAAATGATGTATTATAACAAATTGATGTGACATAAAGGTCACATGATAGCAGATTTATGGTTAAATAGAATTATAACCAAATAAATGTAAGTTTGAAAAATTGGATAAATTTTATAGGAAAGTGGCATTTCAAGAAACTAAGAAGATCAAGTGTAATTCATTCGAACACCAAATTTGTTGAAAATCAAAATGACTCATAAAATATTCCAAAACTATGGAAAATAAAATATTTATGACTATTAAAAAAGAATATTAAATTAGATATAGCTAATCAAGGAGAGTATAGTGATGTTTATTTTTTCTCCATTAAACCTCCTTTAGATTTCTCGTGAATTACAAAAATAGCTTAAAAAATTAATAATAAATTATTTTTTGATATTTAGTAAGTTTTTACTATTTCTAAAGTTAGATAAATTGAAGAAATATGACCAAATCAAATAAAAATTATGTAAAAGACAAATGGGAGTAGAATTAGAGTTTTAAAGAAATATATCCAAATCATTAAGAAAAATAAAGAAATGAGAGAAATTATTCTCAAAAGTTACATTCCAAAATACTAAGGAGATTGAATGTATTATCCACAATCATCCTATTTGGTATGCGTGAAAATAACTAGTAAAGCTTACCAAAATCCAAAATATAAAATGCTCTAAAATTTATAATTAATGTTTACATCCATAGGGCTTATCGAGGAAAAGTCCAATGATGCAATTTTTGTCTCTATTGGACCATATTTCAACTTTTTATTAATTACAAACAATAATAAGAATAAATGATAATAAATTTTTATTTTTATATTAATTAAAAATATATTAAATCTAAAATAAAAAAAAGTGTGGGAATGTAATATACTGAATAAATGCATTGTAAAGGACCCAATTTAAGAGATTTAGAGTTATATTATAATATTAAATAAATCAATGTGAAATAATTGAAAAACATAAAATAAATTGTATGAGAAAGTTGAATGATAATATGTAGATTAAGTGTAGCTTCAATAATCGAAATATTTCATGAACTAATGTGGCTAGTAAAACATGTAAGAACCCTAAAAAAAAATTATTTAAAAAATATCAAAATGAATATTTAATTAGGTAGAGCACGTGAAGCTAAGTCCACTGATGCTTGTTTGATCTCAATTGGACATTTCTTATTTACTACAAATTATTAAATGAGGAAGCATGAAAAAGAATTAAGTGTTATTTTAATTTTATGTTAGTATATGATAAAGTTGAATTGTGATAAATTAAGGAAATGAAATCTAATGAAATAAAAAAATATTATAAGTTACAAGAGAGGAGAAATAGAACTTCAAAGTAATATAAGAAAATCAAACAAAAAACTTTGAAGAAAGGAGAAAAATGGTGCAAGAATGTCACATTTACAAGATACTATGAGACTGAGTGTGAAATCATCGATTGTAAAAATGAGGTATGAATCAATTTGTCTCGTAAGGTCTACCAAATCCATAGCAAATAATTTGTATAAAAATTTATAAATGATTACTTCAATTCATAGAGCTTGCCAAGATAGTTCAACGATATTTGCTTCATCTCGATCACATCTCGTTTAGAGTTTCTATAAACTACAAATTAGAAATAATCAAAAATAATGATAACTTATTATCTTTTTACTCAAAAAATATATTTTAATGTTGAATAAAGGTAAAACAAAGTAATGTAATGCAACTAAATAAAAGCAACATAAATCTAACCTAAGAGGTCATTTAAAGTTAAAAAGTAACATTACAATATCAAAGTGAATGATTTTAAGGAATTAGATAAATTTTTTTAAAAAGGTTCATTCATAGATGATACAGTGAAGTATAACTTTCTTGATAATCAAATAAGTTACTAATCAAAATGTATTCTAAATGTACCTTGAAACTTAAGAAATAAATTATTTTAAAAAATAACAATTTAATATTTATTTGGACGAAGCTCTTCAAGATGAATCCAATGACATTTGCCTCATCTCGATCATAAAAGTTTTGGAATTATAGCATATAGCCAAAGAAAACAATAATAATTATTAAAAAAATAATTATTTTAATATTAAATAAAAATAAAAAAATACCCAAATTAGGTAATTTTTGCAATCTTAAAAATCAAATTTAAATTGATCTAAAGGCAAAAAAAGAGGATATTTAGTGCTAGAGACTAATATTAATAAGGCAAAGGAAAATATTTTAACAAATAAGTTACAGATTATGAGATTGTTTGACTCAACGATCGTAAGATTGTCAAGCGTAAAATTAGTAATAATCAAATTTACCACAATAAAAATGACTTTAAAGTGTAATAAAAAATCTAAAAAATTAAATTTTTGAATATATAGAAATAATTATTAATTTTTGTAGATCTCTGTAAGAAGAGTTTAATGAAATTTATTTTGTCTCAATTGAACTTCATTTGGAAGTGCTTTGAATTAGAAAATGAAACATTCATAAATAATAGAAAATTATTTTTTAATACTTGATATAGACTAACATAATATAATGTAACTAAATAAAAGACATGTAAAGATCACATGAAGGAAGAATCAATTTTCATAGTAAAATAAATAGATTGAGGCAAAAACTTTTGGTGAATGACATAAATTGCATAAGAAACTTACATTCTAAAATGCTAAGGAGATCGAGAGTAACATCCTCAATTCCAAAATGAGGTTTGAATCAAAATGTCATGTAAGGTATGCAAAAACCCTAGAAAATAAAATAGTGAAAAATATAAGTATTAATATTTAGATAGACATAGCCTTTAAGATGGGTTCAATAATCTTTCTTTAGCTCCATCAAACTTAAAATGGAAAAAAGTGAATTACCAAAGTATATAATCACGAATAATAAAATTTTTTTTTAATATCAATCAATATATATTAAATATAAAATGTAATAATCTGTGGCATTGTAAAAGAAAAAAATCAAAGTGGTCGAAAGACCATAAGAGATGAAAATTAGAGTTTCATAGTAATGTAATATAATAAAATAAAAACATATTAAAAATGAGGTTAATTGTATGAGAATGCTAAATGAAGATATAAACAAGATCAAGTGTAATTTTAAAATAAAAAATTAGTCATAAAATAAGCTAAAACCCCTAAAAATAAAAAATTTTAAAAAATTTACGAGAGAATGTTTAATTTTATGGACTTCATTATGAACTATTCAATAGTATTTGTTTCTCTTTTATCTATCTTCATTTAGTGTTAATATGAATTACCAAAGTAAATAAAAGTAAAAAATTATTTATTTAATAATAAGAATATAAATTTTTAAACTGAAATAAGAAAAACTGAAGCAATGTAGGACAACCGATTCAAACTAATATAAATACCACACAAGAGGCGATTTTGAGTAAATATATTGCTATTAAAAAGGATAAATTGAGTCAATATATTATAACAAAACTAAGGCAATGTAAAGTACGCGTGGGAGGATATTTAGTGTTCCATAGTGATATAGATAAATCAACGAAAAAAATTGAAAAAATTATATAATTCGTAAAATATAGTTCCATTCCAAAAAATCATGTCAATGTTACCATTTCTTATAAAGCATGCTCAAACCAGAGAAAATTATAATTTTTAAAAGGAAAAAATATAATATTTAGTTAAATAGAGCTTGTACTGGTCACTCTAATAACTTATCCTTATTTTCGATTGGATCAGATTTGGAATTATTATGAATTACCTTATTAAGTAAACATAAATAATATTATATTATTTTTTTAATACATAATAACATACAATGCCATTAAAATAAAAATTAATTGAAGCAATATGATATAACTTAATAAAAAAAGATGTAATGGGCACATGACTAGAGAATTAGAGTTTCATTGTTATAAAACAAAATAAAACAATAGAATTTTAACAATTGAGATGTGTGGAAAAGTAATAATCCAAGAAATTGAGGAGATCAAATGCAACATCCAAGATTGTCGAACAAGGTACGAACTAAACCAAATCATAAAGCATGCCAAAACCATTGATAAAAATATTTCAAAATATATAAATATATATTTTCTTATATAAGGCTTATCAAGTTGTCTCTAATGGCCTTCATTTCACCCTGATCACGATTTATTTGTAATTACTTTAATTTACATAACTAAATAAGCAAAATAATAATAAAAAAATATTTTTCTAATATTAAGTATATAAATATTAAATTTAAAATAAGAGAAAATTAAAACTTTATAATTTGACAAAAACAAAGCAATATAAGCATCATATGAGAAGAGATTTAGATTTACAAAGTACTATAAAAAACAAAATAAAAAGTTTGAAAATTTTGATAAATTGTTTGTGAAAATTGCATTCCAATGACATTTTTTCTACCTCAATCAAACCTTGTCTAGACTTTTGTGAATTTAAAAAAATGAGAATAAACATTATAAATTATTATTTTTTTAGAAATTAAGTACATATTAAAGTTAAAACATAATAAATTGATGTAATGTAATAACACAAGATTTAAGTCATAAGTATGTCAGAAAGAAATGAGGTTTAATGTTTAATTTAGCTAAATCATACTAAACACTATAAAATAAATGAGATAAATAGTGTGGAAAAGTTATTTTCCATTAAGGAGATCTTGTGTATTGTTCTCATTTTTCATACTATATTGGAATCAATAAATTGTTATCTTAGTATTAAGTTAAAATATATTAAAGCAAAAATAAGATAAATTAACGCAATGTTGTCTAACACAATTCTAGAAATGTAAAGGTCATAAGTGAGAAAAACTTTAGCTTCATAGTAATATAAGAAAAAAGGTTAAAACTTTGAAGAAATGAAAAACTATGTGACAAAGTTTCCTTCAAAGATACTAAGTTTACTTCAAAGATACTAAGTTTATTGACTGTAAAATCATTGATCATCATATTAAATGTGAATTGACATGCATTACAGAAGATATTAAATTCCAAAAAATTAAAAAATAAAGAAAATAGAAAAATTAATATTTAATTGGTAAATTTATTAATTAAATTTTTAAAAACTCATAAATAAAAATAATTTACTATTTTAAAATTCAATAAAATATATTTTTAAGCTTAATTAAGGAAAAACAAGGCAATATAACAAAACTAAGTCAAAGCAATATAAAAGTCACATGAGAGGAGGCTAGATTTATAAACTAATATTACAAAAATAATGTTAATTGTAAAAAGAGATCAGATAAACTAAATGTATTGTTGCATTACAAGAAATAATGAGATTCTTGTGTAACATCTTCAAACAACAAATTAGTTATGAATGGAAATAATTAGTAAAGAGCACTAAATATTAGGAAATAAAATTTTTAAAAAATATAAAAAATGAATAATTATTTGGAAATAGCTTATTAAGATGAGCTAAATTTATTTATTTCATCTCAATTGAACCTTTGTTAGAGTTGCGACAAGTTACCAAATTAGATAAAACATAAATAATAATAATTTATTATACTAATATTATGTAAAAAGATATAAAAATAAAATTTGATAAATTTAAGTAATGTAAAATAACCAAAAAAAATAATGCAAATTTCACACTACAAGAGTGTTAGAGTTAAGTAGTAATATAGCTAAATGAATCAAAAATATTTCTAGAAATAAGATAAATTTCATTAGAAAGTATTATTCTAAGATACTAAGGAGGTCAAGTTTAAAATTCCTTATAGTCCAATTAAGTACGAATTGAAATGTCTTGTAAGGCAACCTAAACTTTAAAAAATAAAACATCCAAAAAAACAAAAAATTAATTTTTAATTTTATAAGTCAAATAAGAAATAATAACAAGCTATTTTTTAATATGAGGTAACCAAATATTAAAGTTGAATTATGAAAAATCGAAGCAGTGTAACATAATCAAATCAAAGCAAATTAATGGTCAAACAAGATATCAATTATATTTTTATATTAATAAAAGAACATCAAAACAATACTCTTATAGAAAAAAGATAAATTGTATAAATTGCTAAACAGACATACTTAAGGGGTGAATGGCAAAATCCTCAATTATAAAATCAACTTCTAATCAAAATCCAACATAGGTTATTTAAAAACCTTAAAAACAACTAAAATTATAAATATCAAAATTTAATTGGATGGAGGTGCTTGAATTAAGTTCGACAATGTTTGTCTCACTTGATCAAACCTCGATTGGAATTACTACGAATTACTAAACTAAATAAGCATAAATAATAGCAAATTATTACTAAATTATAAATATATATATATATATATATATATATATATATATATATATATATATATATATATATATATATATATATATATATATATATATATATTAACATAGAAATTAGAGAAAGTAGGATTATATAATATAAACAAATCAAAGTGATGTAGAGGTCACATGACAATAAAATTATAGTTCCAAAAAAATATAACCAAATTAAATAAAAAATTTGTAAAAATAAGATTAACTTTATATAAATGTTACTTTTCTCCAAGAAGATCAAATGTAACACCCTTAATTGTCAAATTAGTAGTGGGATAAATGTCTCATGAAAAAGACCAAACTTATAAAAATTAAAATATTTACAAAATTTTATAAAATAATTAATTTCTTTAAACTCATTAAGATGAGTTTAATGACATTTGTTTCATCTCTTTGGTCGACTTTTGGAAATACTATAAAATTATCAAAATAGGTAAGCACAAAAATAATAAATTATTATTTTAATAACAAGTAAATAAATATTAATAATGAAATAAGACAATTTGATAAAATACAATATAACTTAATCAAAGAATTGTAAATGTAACAAAAAATGAAATTTAGATTTATATTACTATATAACCTAATCAAAATGAAACATTTTATGAAATAAGATAAATTGTAAGGTATTGTTATACTCTAAGATATTAATAAAATAGTGTAACAATCTCGATCATCAACTAAGGTACTAAATAAAAATATTTACAAAATTTGAAAAATTTTATAAAATATAATATTAAAAAATATAAATATAAACACTTAAAACAATCAAAATGTTTGAAATAGGGAGAATAACCTTTCCGTTGTCTCGATCTGGCATTGATTGAAATTATTATGAATTACCATGGTAAATAATTATAAAAATATAAAATTATTATTTTAATATGAAGTAATATACATTAGAACTAAAATGGGACAAAGTGAAACTATGCAATATAAACTAATGAAAGAGATAAAAATGTCACTCTAGAGAAGATGAGATACTAAGGAAATAAACCATATGGGAAATTACGTATTTTCACACTAAAGAGATTGACTGTTACATATCAGATCACTAAATTAGGTAAAAATTACATTTAATTGTAATGCAAGAAAAAATTCTAAAAATTAAAAATTGTTGAAAATATAAAAATAATATTTAATTGAATATAATAGAATAAGATGACTCAAATGATTAATATTTTTTTTAATAAAACCTCATTTAGAATTATAGCGAGTTATCAGAGGAAATAAGAATAAATAGTAATAAGTTCTTATTTTACTAGTAAGAAAATATATGTCAAAATAAAAAACATTAAAGATATGACATAATTTGCATAAGAAAGTTGACTTCCAAGATATTTTGAAGATAAAGTGTAACATTTACAAATATCAAATTATCTATGACTTTAATTATGTTATAAGAAATTTCAAAACAATAGAAAATAAATTATTTAAATTATGAAAATTGTTCTTTAAATGTATAAAACTTATCGTTCTTATTTTGAGGACCTTTATTTAGACTTGTATGGACAACATTTGTTATTTTTGTGAACTACCTAATTAAATAAGCATAAATAATAATCAGTACTATTTTAAAATTCAATAAATAAGTATTAAAGCCAAATGAGATTAAGTGCAACAATATAATATAACCAAGTTAAAATGATGCAATGGTCACATGATCAAAGAATTAGATTTTCAATGTTAGACAACATAGTAAAAGAAGAACTTTGAACAAATGGGATAATTTGTTAGGAAAAGTTACATTCGAACATGCTAAAGAGATTGAGTATAATATTCTTCATCAACAAGACAGGTATAAATTAAAAAGATGCATAAAGCTTGCTGAAAGCCGTTAAAATAAAATATCCCAAAATATATAAATAAATTTTTAGTTATATAAGGCTCATCAAAGTAAGTTAAACAACTTTTGTTTTAGCTCAATTACAATTACAACTTATTTGGTCTATATATATATATGTATGTATACATACATACATACATATATATATATATATATATATATATATATATATATATATATATATATATATTAAAATTTAACTAAGAATCATTTAAGTAATGTTTTACGATAAAAGCACGACTTTGTTAAGTTCATACAAGTAGATATTATGACTTACATAGTAATATAGCAAAATAAAGGATAACATTTTGAATAAATTAGATTAATTATATAAGAATGTTTCATTCTAATGTACCAAGGAGATTGGCTGTAATGTCCATCAACATCAAAGTAGCAAAAAAATGAGATATCTTATGAATTGATACAAAAATACAAGAGAATAAAATAATTTAAATCGAAGAAAGAAATATTAAATCATTATTTTGTTGTCAACATAAATATATTACCAATTAGATAAGCAAAACTAAAGCAATGTAATATAAAAAATCAAAGAGATGAAAAGGTTAAGAAAGAACATAGTCAAAGTATCATAACAAAATAAGCAAATCTAATTAAAAAATCTAAAAAGATGAGATAAATCATAAATGAAAGTTTCATTACAAGATATTAGGAAGATTAGCTTAGCATCGTCGATTATTAAATTACGTGTGAATTGAAATTCCTCACAAAGCATGGAAAAAAAGAAATTAAAATATTTAGAAATAAAAAAAATTGATTAGATGGAGCTAAGAGGGTAAGTTCAATCAAATATTTCATTATTACTCCTTCATGAGACCTCCATTTGAATTATTGTGAATTAAAAGTTTTAAAAAGCATAAATAATAAAAAATTATTATTTTATTATTAATCAAATATATATTAAAGTAATGTCATATAAAAAAATTAAACTGAGATAAAGTTCACACAAGATGAGAATTAGAGTTTCATAGTAATATCACAAAATAAAAAATAAAACATTTACAAAAATGTGATAATTTATACAAGAAAAAGTTGCTTTCCAAGATATTACAATCAATAAGTGTAACATCAAAGACTTATAAATCAAGTATGAAGCAAAACATCTTTTTAAAGTATGCCAAAATTCATGAAAAAAAATTAAGTAAAAAATAAAAAGAATCTATATAATATCTTGTAGAGCTTATCGAGGCTAGATAGATGACTTTTGTTTTTTGATCATATGACACCTAAATTCCTATTAATTACCCAATTAAGAATAAATAATAAAAAAAAATTATTTTAATATTCAATAAAAATAAAATAAAAGTTTAACAAGATTAAAAAGTAACATGAATGATCATGTGACATGAGAACTTGAGCTTCATAGTAACATGTCCAAATAAAAGAAAAATATTTGAGCAAATGACATAAATTTTATAGAGATGTCCCATTTTTAAAAACTAAAAGGATCTAATGTAACATCCTCAATCATAAAATCAATCACAAATAAAATGTATCATAAAAAATACAATGACCCCTCAAAGTTAAATATTTAAAAAAAAATTGTAAGGCGATCGAGCATAACATTCTTAATCGTCAAATTTATTACAAATGAAAATGTGTCTAAAACTCATGAAAATAAGAAACTTCAAAATATTTAAATGTATAAGTAATTTGATATAGCTTGTACACACAAGTCCAATGATGATTGTTTTTCTTGAATTGGTGCTCTTTTGGGATTACTATAAATTTCATAATAAAAAAAGTTTAAATAGTATCGAATTATTAATTAAATATTAAGTAAGTTTACATTAAAAATAAAAATGTGATAAATTAAAAAATTTTAATATAAAAAAATAAAAATAATGTAAATGTCACTCGAGAGTTGAGTTAGAACTTCATAGATATAGCTTCATCAAAATGAAACTTCAAAGAAATAAAACAAATTGTACAGGAAACCTAAATTTTAATATATTATGAAAATCGAGCGTAAAATTCCCGTTCATCAAATTAGGTGTGAAACAAAATATCTTGTAAAACATACCAAAATCCTAAAAAATTAAATATTTCAAAATATTAAAAAGACTATTTGATTAGATTGGTCTAATACATAAGAGCGCAACTATCATTTTTTCTTCTAGAATTGACCTCATTACCAATTTCGGCTAATATCAAAAGAAGAAAGCATAAATAATAATAAATACATGTTATTGGTACAATTTAATAAATTGAGTCAAAGTAATATAACTAATGTTTAGCAAAGTCAAGGTCTCATTAGAATAGATTAAACTTAATTTGTAAAAATCCCAAATCAAAGTGAAAATTTTGAATAAATTAAGTAAACATTACTAATAGTTGCTTTCTATGATACGAAGCATATTGCATAACATATTCAATCATTTCAATATTCTTGAATTAAAAGGTCATAAAAAGTATGTCAAAACCAGAGATAAAAAAATATTTTAAAAAAACGAAAAAATAAATAAGTAATTAGATAGATCTTGTCAAGAGAACACCAACAACACCTACTTTGTTTAGTTCTGACCTAATTTCAACTTAATATGAACTACTATTAAAAATAAGCATAAATAATAGTGAATGGCCATTTTAATATTTAGTTATTTAATATTAAGGCTAGAATAAAACAAATTGATCTAATGTAACTTTAGCAAATCAATGCAATGTTTCGATAACGCAGAAATGATTTAGAGTTACAAAGTAATGTTACGAAATCAAAGTGAAAAATTTCAAAACAAATGGCATAATGTATAAAGAAAAATAGCATACCATGATACTTATAAGGTTGAGTTTGGCAACCTCCATGGTTTATATGGTAAGAATTGAAATATCTCCTAATGCATGCTAAAACCCTAAAAAATAAAATATTTGAAAAGATAAAAATAAATATTTAATCATATAGAGCTCATAGAAAAGAGTCTAATGAAGCTTATTTAGTCTCAATTGAACCTTATTTAAAATTACAACAACTTAATAAAATTAATTAGAGAAAATAATAAAGGATTATCACTTAACTAATAAATAAATCTATTTTAAAATTAAAAAGAAGATAAATTGAAGGAGTTTAATCTTGGTAACTCAAAGTAATGTAGATGCCATAACACTAGAAAAGTAAGGCAACATAGTAATATAACTAAATGACAACAAATCGTTTGAAAAATTGACATAAATTTTACAAAAATGTTCCATTCAAACATACCAAGATTCAGTGTAATCCTATATCATAAAATAAGTTACATGTACACATGACTTATTGTTAAAAACACTTCCAAAATAACATCAATGACATAAGTTCAATGATGATAATTTTTTCATGATCCAACCTCTTTTTTAATACTAAAAAAACTAATTTCAATAAGCCAAAAAAATCATAAACTAATAATTTTAAATTTAATAAATATATTTATGTTTTAAATGAGATAAATTTAAGAAATGTAATAAAAGTAAATCAAGGCAATATAAATGTCACACAGAAGGACATTTTAAGCTAGAAAATAATGCAACTAAATCAGAGCTAACAATATGAACAAATAGGAAAAATTTTATACAAATGTCACATTCTAAGAAAACGAGGTGATTGAGCATGACACCTTCATGTTCAAATCACTTGTGAATCTAAATGAATCTTAAAGTATGCAAAAAAATATCTAAAAATATATAAATAATTATTTATATAGAAAGAGCTTGATGAGACAATTCCAATGAAATTTCTTTTTCTCGATTGAATGATGCTTTGAATTACTATGGTTTACCAAAGAAAATAAGCATAAGTAATAATAAATTATTTTATTAATATTAAAAAAAATTATTAAAACAAAAATGAGATAAGCTTAACCAATGGAAGATGACTAATTGAAAGAGATGTAAAGGTAAGAGAATTAGAGTGAAATAATGACATAACCAAGTTAGAGCAAAATATTTTAAGAAATATGACAAATTATATGGGTCAGTTATGTGACATGTCACCCAAGACGTCAATTATAACATCCTCAACAATTAAGTTTCATATTAATCAAATAATCTCCTAAAACATGTAAAGATGCAGCAGTAAATAAAATATTAAAAAGTGTTAAAATAAATATTTCTTTAACTCAAGCATGTCAAGACAAGTCCAATAATGCTTATTTCTCCTTGATTGTTACTCATTAAACAAGTACAATAAAGTGCAAATTATTCTCTTAATGCTAAGAAAATATAAATTAAATTTCGAATTTGATAAATTCAACTAATGTAATACAATCAAATAAAGTGATGTAACGATCACAGAAAAGAAGAATTAGACTTTCATTATAATACAACAAAATAGAAGTAAAAAAGTTTAAGAAATGAGATAAATTATTTGAGAAATTTGCATTACTTTATACTAAGGGGTTCAGGGGTAACTTCTATCATCTTGAAATTCGTTATGCATGTGAATGCCACATAAAATGAGTTAAAACCCTTCATAAAAAATAACTCAAAATATAAACAAGAATATTTTAATGGATTGAACTAATTAAGATGAGTCCAACATTGTTTGTTTTGCTCAGTCAAATCTCAATTAGAAGTAGTACAATTTCTAACATTAAATAAGAATAAATAATAATAAATTATTATTTTAAAATCATTTTATGTATTATAAAACAAAAAAAAAGTAGAAGCAAAGTTATATGAACAAATCAAAGAGATGTAAGGGTTACATGAGATGAAAATTAAAGTTTCAATGTAATATAAACAAATAAAATCAAAACAATTTAAAAAATGATATACATTATATAAGAAAGTTTCTTTTCCAAGATACTAATATGATTGACTATATTATCTTTGGTCATCAGATTAGATATGAATCATAATATCTCCTAAAATACTATTTTTTATTAATGGAGCTTTTTAAGATGAGTCAAGAACCATTTGTTTCATCTTGATAGATCCACACTAGAAGTTACTATGAATTAAAAATGTAATGAAAGATAATATTAAATTATAATTTTAATAGTTGGAAAATGACTTTTAAAATGAAAAATGTGCTAAACTGAAGCAATGTGATATAACCAAATCAAAATAATATTTTGTCACACAAGAGAAGATTTTAAGTTACAAAGTAATATAACTAATAAAAAAGCAGACTAAATTAGGTACAAATAAAATTGATTAGGAAAACATGCCAATGCCATGGAAAATATGATATCTAAAATTATAAATAAAAATTAAATTTGTATAGAGCACATTAACAATAGAAAAACAATATTTGTTTCACCACAATGGAACCTCATTTGATATTACTATGAATTACCAACTTTAAAGTACATAAATTTAGGGATGTTTTTTTTACAAAATTTATTTGATATAGAGGTCATACGAGTGCAAATTTAAAATTATATAGAAATATATTGAAATTAAGCTAAAAAATTTTATGAAATTCGATAAATTAAATAAGTAATTTGAATTTCACGATACTAAGGAGATCTAGCAAAATATCATTAACTATAAAAAATATATGAATCAAAATACCTCATAAAGAGTGTTTAATCTTTCAAAATATAATATTTCAAAATCTAGAAATGAATATGCAATTGGATATTGCTCTTGAAGATTTCTTAGAAGACATTTGTTTTATATATCTTGAACTTGATTTGAAGTTTCTATAAACTACAAAAGAAAATAAGTACAAATAATTATAAATTATTATTTTAATATTAAGTAAAAAATATTATCATTTGGCTAACTGTAACATCCTTAATTGTTAAATTTTGTATGTACCAAAATGCTTTATAAAATGTGCAAAGGCCATAAAAATTAACGTATTTTAAAAAAAATTTAAGTGAATAGAGCTTATAGAGACAATTATGATGATGTTCATTTGATCTTAATAAATCCTCCTTTGAAATTACTAGAAATTATCATATCAAATAATCATGAAAAACAAAAAATTGTTATTTAATAATAAGAAAATAAATATTAAAATTGAAATATAATAAATTATATTAATGTAATATAACTAAATCAAAGTGATGTAAATGTAACATGAGAGAATGCTTTGAGTTACATGGTAAATTAACCAAATAAAAACAAGCAATTTAAGGAAATAAGAAAAAGTATAAGTGAAAGTTTTATTCAAAGATATTAGAGAGATTTACTATAACGTCATACATCATCAAATGAAGTACAACATAAAATGACTCATTAAACTTTCTAAAATTATAAAAATTGCAATATGTGAAATTAAAAATTTTTAATAGTCAATTGGATAGATATTGTTGATATGTATTAAACAATGTTTTGTTTCATCTAATTCAAAACACGTGGGAATTAGGTGAGCCACGAAAAAATTATCATAAATAATGATAAAATTATTATTATAATGTTGAAGAAATATATATTAAAGTTTGTTTGAGATCAATTAAGGGAATATAATATAATCAAATACATGTGATGTAAACGTACAACAACAGAAGATTTAGATTGACTTGCAATATATCCAAATCAAAGTGAAAAATTTGGAAAAAGACGATCAATTATATAAGAAAGTTACTTTCAATAAGACTAAGGAGAATCACTAGACGTCATTGATCATCAAATTAGGTATAAATAAGATGAATTAAAAAAATTTTGAAAATAAAAAAATAAAATATTTAAAAATTTTAAAATTATTTGATAATTGGATAAAGCTCATTAAGACGAGTCCAATGGCATTTGTTTTATCTCCAATAGATCTCATTTAAAATCACTAAAAATTACAAAAATAAATAAAATAAAATGAGAATAAATTAACATTTTAATATTACTTAATATATTTATACATCATAACTTAACTTGAATAAATTGAAAGAATATAATATAACTAAGTCAAATAGATGCATATGTAACACAAGAAGAGAATTAGAGAAACATATTAATTTGAATAAATCTAAGAAAAATCTTCAATGAAATAAGACAAAGATTACGTTAAAGTTGCATTCAAAGATATTAAAGAGATCAAGTATAACATCCTTGATCATCTGATTAAATACTAATCCAGATTTCTCATAATGATTGTAAAAATTCTAGAAAATAAAATATTCAAAAGCTCTAAAAATTAAAATTTAATTAGATGCTACTCATCAAATTGAGTCTAAGGACATCTATTTTGTCTATTTCAAACCTCATTTATAATTACTACGAATTACAAAAGTAAATATGTCCAAATAAGAATAAATAATTACATGAATTTTAAATACTTCTATATTAAACTTGTAATGATATAAATTGAGCACCATAATATGAACAAATCAAAGTCATGTGGAGGTCACGTAAGAGGATAATTAAAGTATCATAGTAATACAACCTAACCAAAGAAAATATTTGAGGCAATATAAAAACATCAAATCAAAATGATGTCAAGGTCCCATGAGAGGAGATTTCAAGAAATATAGAAATATAACCAAATCAAAAGAAAACTTCTAAAGAAGTGAGATAATTGTGTACAAAAGTTAAGCTCCAAGACATTATGGAGGATAAGGGTAAACTCCTCTATCATTAAATAAGTCATTAATCAAAAGTTCTTGTAAATTATATTAAAATCATAGAAAAGGAAAAACAAAAAATTATAATAATGATCATGTAGGTAGATAGAGCTCATCATGTGGACTTAACAAACTTTTTTTGTCTTTGTTAGACATAATTTGAAATTTCTACAAATTACAAAAGACCATATGCATAAATAATTATTATTAATTATCTTATTATTTAATAAATATATATATTAAAACTTAAAAGACATAAATTGAATTAATGTACACAACAAAACCAAAATGATATTATGCTCACATGAAAGATTACAGTGACATTATTTTTTAAAATTATTATGAATTATCAAATTAAATTAGAATAAATAATAATTAATTATTATATTACTATTGCGTAAAAATACGTTAAAGCTAAAATGAGATAAATTTAAGCAATGCAAAAGAATTAAATCAAAGTGATGTAAAAGTCACCAAAGAAGATATTTTCTATTAAGTGAAAATATAATAAAATAAAAAAAATAATTTGAATAAACAAGATAAAATGGGTAGGTTTTGTTTGCTGGGACTAAACAAGTCGAGTGTATTGTCATCGATAGTTAAAACAAATATAATGAAAAATGTCTCATACAAAAAACTAAAATGTTAAAAAATTAAATATTTAAAAATTTGTTTAATTTAATAGGGCTTGTTCACACAAATCAATAGACATATCTTTCATTTTGATTGGACCACTTTTGAATTACTATGAATTATTAATGAAAATATGAATAAAAATAAAAAATTATTTTTTAATCAAGAAATTATATTTTAAAGTTGAAATGAAATAAATTAAATAAATTTAATTAAACAAAATAAAAATGATGCAAAAGTCATATAAGTGGAGAGTTAGAATTTTATAGTAACATAATAAAATCAAAGAAAAAAAATAAAAAATTTGTGATTAATTATATATCAAATTTGCTTTATAGAAGAAAATGAGTGTAAAAAATCATAAATTACAGTTTTAAAATTAAATAAATATACATTAATACTAAAATGATTTAAATTTTAGCAATTTAATATAAAAAGTGAAAGCCATGTAAACGTCACATGAGAGAATATTTAGAGTTACAAAAGAATACAACCAATTTAAAGTGGAAAATTTTAAAAAATTAAATAAGTTATGTAAGGAGTTCCTTTTTTAGAAATTAAGGACATCAAGTTTAACATCCTAATTCAATATATTAGGTGAGAGTCAAATTGTCTCATTTCTTAAATTAAAATTCTAGAAAATAAAAAATGTAAAAATTTGAAATTAAATTTTTAATTGATAGAGCTCAACGCTTTGAGTCTAAGGATATTTCTTTGATACCAATTGGACTTTCTTTTGAATTTTCATGAACTACCAACGTAAATAAGCATAAATAATAGCAACAATTATATTAAGGAAATATATATTAAACCTGAAAAGAAACAAATTTATTAAATATAATGTAAAGTAATCAAAGTGATGTAAAGCTCACAATATGGGAAAAGTACAATTTCTTATGAAAATAACCATATCAAAGCAAAAAATTTCTAAGCATGTTAATTTTCTAGAGAAAGTTGCAATCTAACCACCTAAGGAGATCAAGTTTAAAACTTTTAATCATAAAATTAGATAAGTAGTAAAATGACACATAAAGCGTTGAAAATCTATAGAAAAAATATTTAAAAAATACAAAAAATAGTTTTGTCTCCATTGAAACAACTTTTGAATTTTTAAAACATTATCAATACTAATAAATAAAAATAACAATAAATTATTATTAAAATATTAAGAAGATATAGATTAAAGTTTAAATGAGATAAATTTAAGCAATGCAATAAGCAAATCAAAGCGGTATAATGCTCATAGTATAATCCCTTTAGTGTTACCTAGTAATATAACAAAATCAAGTAAAATGTTTGTACAAATGAGATAAATTGTTCAAGAAAAATTTTTTTCCTCATACTAAAGATATTCAATGCATCTTTCTTGATTATGAAGTTATGTAAGAATGAAAATGCACAATAACATTATAGAAATAAAGCTCAGAGAAATATAATAAAGTGAATTTTTAATTAGATAGAACTAGTCAAGATGAGTCCAATAATGTTTGTTACATCTCAATAAAAAATTACTATAATTTACCAACATAAATAAGCATTACTTATAGTAAATTATAATTTTAATATTAAGTAAATATATATTAAAGTTAAAATCTAATGAATTAAGGTAACAAACCTGAATACATGAAAAGGTCATAGAGGAAGAGAATTATATTTATATAGTAATATAACCAAATAATAGAAAAAACTTTGGACAAATGAGAAAAATTATGTGAGAAAATTAAACACCAAAATATTAAGGCGACCAAATGTGACATACTTAATTGTCAAATCAAGTGCAAAACAACGTCTGAAAAGAGTGTTAAAATCAAAGCAAATAAAATTAAAAAAATTAATAATTAATATTTAATTTTATAAAGCTGCAAGAGCTAAGTTTTATAGGTTTTGTTTTATGTTAAGTTACCTCATCTTAAGTTTCTATAAATTACAAATTAATTATGGATAAATAATAAAAATTTTCATTTTCATATTTATAAAATACATGATAAAAAAATAAGGTAAATAGAGGTATTGTATTATAGCTAAATCAAAGAAATGCATTGATCACATGATAAGAGGATTATAGTTTCAAACTAACAAACCCAAAAATAAATTTGAAAGGAATGAAGTGATTTATGGTAGAAAACTTAAGGATTATGGATCAAGGATAATCTCAAGTGTGATAATCCCAATCAACAGGTCATGCATGAATTAAAAATGCCCCACAAAGTGTTTAAAACCCATAAAAAATAAATAATTTGAAGTAGAAAAGGTGATTATGTTATTAGATAGAGCTCCCTAAGATTAATGAAACGATTTTTGCTTCCGAACCAATAGACTTTATTAGGAATTATATTGAATTACAAAATTAATTATACAAAATCATAACACATTTTTTATATTAAGTATATATATATATATATATATATTATAATTGAAATTAAATAGATTTAAATAAATTAAAAATACCCAAATCGAAGTGATGGAATGGTCACATGCTAGAAGAATAAGAGTTTTATAGAAATATAACAAACTGAAAGCAAAACATTTGAATAAATGTGATAAATAGTGTGTGAAACTTTATTCAAAAATGCTAAGAAGATCAAACATAACATCCTTCACCATTAAAAAAAAAGGTATGAATGAAATATTTCATAAAATGAGCAAAACGTCTAAAAAAATTAAAAAAATCTTTAACAAGATTTTTAAATGAAAAAAAAATTTACATGAGACAAAAAGACTCGAAATTTTTAAATTATTTTGAAGTCATCTTTCCACTCATATTACTATAGTCTAAAGGCACACATCTTATCTAGGCTTATTTACACATAAATTTATCTCATAATATTTTAAAGTTAAGGGTACTTTGGTTCGTACTACGCAATCAAGTGAGAATGAATACTTTGATGAATAAATTAATGTTAAAAAATATGCTAATTTTACTTTTATTATGGAATCATAACACAATACGAGTTGTTAGCCACGAGATTAGGCAAAATGTCAAGCACAGTTAATTCTATGAAAACTTGATTTAATTTGATTTATACATGTGCAACACGCACACCATATAGGTGTTGCTATATTTCTCGAAGGGGGTAAAGAGTGGTATAGAACTATAATGCCTCGTCAAATTCAATATCCTTGTCATACCTTTATGATCCATTCATTGGTAGAAATTGAAAAGATGTTTATACTAGGTGATTGAGTATGTTTTATAGTTTGACTTATCATATATGTACTATATACGATAATTGTATGGAAACATTTTTTTGGGCATGATACTTGTGACATAGGCATTAAGCAAAGTCTCTTGCACTTACAACTATGACTCCATTATTCTATACAAAGGATGCTTTATTTATAGTGAGAATAGTACATGTCAATGGCTTTGAATACATACAATAATTATTATGTTATTATATGACCCCATGAAAAATTAAGAGTTGAAAATCTTGATTTGGATTGTCTTTTTGTTCATATATGTTTGATGTGGTTATGGTATCGATATTATTATTTTTTGGCCTAAATATTTTAATGGCTTTTGTTCTAATAAATTCTATACTACTTTCACTAGCATTGTAAGATTTGATGTGCTCTTTCTATAGTGTTTTTGTCTAGGTGATTATAAGATTTTTTTTACAAGTGTGTAGCTATTTTTGAGCTACTAGCTTTTATAAAATGTATTTCATTTTCTTAACATGTTGAATTGAGTTAAGATTGAACAATGTGAAAAGCTTTTGCTTGTCTTTACCTAATGCTCGCTCACTAAAAATTTTCGAAGTTAAAAATTCTTTTTAAAACAAAATTTTTTAAATGTCTTCAAGAAAGGGATAGTTTTTTTTGTTGTAGTACATTTAATACTATTCAAGTTTATGATTTTCACAATTCATACACAATGGGTCATGCTCCTTTATTACAAAGCTTTTCCTTCACAAAGTAATACACTAGATATTCATATTAAATTGGTATTGTTTTATGATTTCTTTTCATTGCTTTCATTTTAATATTCCTATATTACTAGAAAACTTTTATTGAACTATCATGTAAATATGATTAAGTAGTGGATATATTTACTTTTTATGAAAATTTTGCATTCTAATAGGAGAAAACATGAACTAAGTTTACATTCAGAGTGAAACAAAATAGATATTACCAATAGACATTTCACTATGGTCAAAAAAGGAAGAAAAAATAATCGATATCAAGAAGGAAAGATGACATATCTAACACCTTGAAGGACTTCAAAAAAATTGGAGGTAGTTTTAAAACAAACTAAACTCTTCAACATAAATGAAAATATAATTTGAAAACTCACTATTAATAGAAACTTTAGCACTCGATCAGCCTGGAAATCAACCAGTAAAAAAATTCCTAAATTCAAAGTAGAAGATTTGAATTTTTTAAAAGTGCATTTAAGCTATCATTTAAATTTTCAGATGTTTTAATAGTCATCTAAAATTCTCTGAGTGCTTAATAAAGATCAACTTTCAAAAGGATTCAAAGAGCCCTTACAACTCTAATGATGGCTAAATTGTCCTTGCAATTATATGTTGATAAAAAATAGGGCATATTCTATCTTTGCAAACACTCTTCAAACTAACCAAGTAAAAAATAACTAGAATTATCTACAAAATATTGCATTAGTGTACATAATGAAACAACAACATTTCTTGAAGAGAAAGCATTCCATTCTACCTACTTATTATTTTATGAGATAGATGGTTTGCTCATAACAAAAATATCCATGAGGAAGTTAATCAACCTATAAACACATTATCAATGGTATCAAATTGAAGTGTTAAAACACTTTTACTTGCATTGCCACCACACAAACATCTTAGGAGAATAATCAAATGGCTCACCTTTGTTTAGATAAAGTTCAAATCTCATACATTAATATATTGTACTAGGGATGAAGCATCACCATACAATATTAGTTCTAAGATGATGATAGATTTTTTTTACTTCACATGCAGTTAACTTCTATGATATGATATTCAATATAATACGATGCAAATGACAGACTACTTACAAAATACTAGCATCATAATTGGTTGATTATCCTTATCTTAGTTATCTGTAATTAGGCTTCATGGACATACTGAGTAAAATCATATCATCTTAAATGTAGGAATTTCAAATTGAAAGCAACAGAGATTTACAACAAGCTATCATTCACACTATTCATATTACAAGATCATCGTGCCTTTTGAAACCATTTTCTTAAATATAAATGCAACAAAAATTCAATAATCAAAATATCAAATGTATAGACAATTTATAATATAACAACACTCAAAATACTATCATGTTAAGATTCCAAAAGGTTTTGGCCATTCAAAACACAAAAGCATAAGTATATTATCCACAAAATAAAAAAAACCATTTCAATCTACTCCATTCTCCACAAATAACTACAAAAGATTCATAAAAAAACTCAGTAAGAAATAGCCAAGCTTAATTTAAAAGTCTAATTGAATCATTTGTCTAACCAAAATAGTTGATGACAAAAAAATATCAAATTGACCACTACGAATGCTGAAATAAAGATGGTGAATTGTCCATCAGATCCACTCATTTTGATATCCTCTAGCATCTTACCATTGAACCCTTCCCTATCAAATCCAACAAATATATAAGGGGTCATACTTGGAGCCTGAAAAAGGAATTCTTAATCCATAACATAAAACTACTATTTAGCAGCCAAGAAGTTTGTTTGTAACAATTGAGTAAATCACACTAATAAATGAAATTTGTTTTTAACTATCACATGACATCATCATCCATATATATATATATATATCTCTTATATTGTGTCTTAGTTCCTCTTGTCTGCTTTAATAAAGCCTTTTATCAATGAGAATCATGATAGGTCTTGGAACCTCTTTCACATGAGATGATCTAGCACGTAACGAAGGAGCGTTGATCACACGAGCAAACCCCATATTGTTCAAGAAGTCCTCAAAAACCATATGTGCTCCCCTCCAAAATATAGGATATTACGTGATTCTCCATGGGGTTAAATGTGTAACAATTCCCTCCAGGGACAACTTTTATGATCGCATTTAGCCAATTCTATAAAATATTATAATGCAATCTAGCACTAATGTCATAGGCTCAACCAACCATATGTAACTACCCCTTCATCAAGATAATAGAGTAGCTTTACTTACTTATCTCACGAATGAGCACACATGATCAAGGATCCACTACATTTAAACCACACTTGATCAAAGTAATGACCTTAAGGTGTAGCATCTTACTAACTCTATTCCATAACTATTAAGGATTCTTCAAGCCCTAAGTCAATTAGGTTTTGTACCCTAAGTTAATTTTCATTTATTTAATGTTATTATTAACTAAATATCATAGCATTTCTTCTAAACAGTAATTTTTCTTTTTATAACATCATAACCTTTTTTATTGTGTTTATTCTTATCCATATTTTTCTTAAGACCATTTCTTATATTAGTTAACCTTAGTGTTTACAAAGCTTTTCATTTTTCTCTTACGTTCCATTTATTGGTTATTATCATTACAATATGTCTATGTTCACACAGGTATTATTAATGACTATTATGTCCGAAAGGATACCATGAGTCACCATAACAATACTAATGCTTCTTCTAAGGCATCACATGTCCGCACGGTCTTCATGTATGGTCCTATCATATACCCAAAGAGATTAAATAAACTTAGTCATGTTCTTATCCAAATGACCCAATCGACAAATGGTTCTAGCCAAAATTTTTACCATATTATTTCCTTGTTAAAACGTTGTTGCATTTCAAAGTCTTATTTTAGGCTCTTTTATTTTCTTTTAAGGCCTCAACAAGAAGCTTAACTAACAAAATTGTAGTTTAAAATATTCTTAGAGCTCTGATAGTGGTATTTACTTAGGCCATCATTAAGACATTTGATTATAGATTCCTTTTTTGTCAATTAATTCTAAGCCTTTAAGCAAAATTCCAAGACCAAGGTTTACTTACATAGCTATATCAAGGCACCTCAAATCTATAATTTAAGCTCTATTAGGGATAATCCATATAACCTTCAAGTCTAACCATAGCCTTAGCACTTCTAGTCATGACCAACTCTTTGGTTATCAACAATATCTCTACTCAACCAAGCCTTCATCTAAGGCCTTAGATCAAGCTCTCCAAAGCTTCCAACCAAAAACCAAGGGCAAAACAAACATACCATAGAAACCATCTTGATTCTCTTCAAGGGTTGAACTTGTGTGTCCCACGACATACTCGAGCCTTGGTTCCTGGCTTTCAAAGCAAACTTATGGTAAGAGAAAATTTGCAATAAATTTTGACCTAGTGTATTAGTAATAGTTCTAAATTTCATAAAATTATTCATCATCAAATAAATTTAATTTTTTTATATAATAGGTGGCATACTTCTATAAATGAGTTTGCGACAAATGTGCCCATTTATATCATGTTATAAAGTGAAATCGAATTAATGCTAATGTTTTGTTGAGATTTTATATTTTTCATTGGTTACTACTTGGAAACACATTTCCATACACACTTGGAGTCTAATCTTTTGCATCGAAATAAAAAATAAAATAAGAAATCTTTTCTTTGTTTTGTGACCCATACAATTTAGAATTTGTTATGCTATGATTTAAATGTTTTATGACATTAATTGTACAAAACATTTTATATTGCAAAACATATTTAGGTTATCGTCAAAGCTGTAACATTTGCATACTTCATGATAATATCTCAATTATCATGTATTCTTTAACTAGAAATAACCATTTTAAATTCATCATGTTGTAAGTTCAATAAGTAAAGCTAAACATTCAAGCGTATCAATAAGAATTTGACTTATAATCACAATTTAGTTAACGTCAAACATTCTTGCATAATTCCTTTAAAATAATTGCATAATAAATGAATTATAGAAGAACATTATATTCTTACAAAAATACACATTTTTCATGAGTATAATAGGTTCCACTTTCGTAAAAACAAGGTTTGTGGAAGAAAATCAACATTCTGTTAACAAAATCCAATTCCCTAGGTTCTACATGTCAATTTAACAAGATAATATTTTTCCAATCTTTCTTAGATCATACATAGATTCATTGCATGTTCAAAAGGGTCATCTTACCTAAAAAGGCATATAGAGTTCTTCTCCTTGGATAGCTTTTTCTTGGCTTGAAAATTTGAACCCTCTTTCTTCTTGTTGTTTTTCATGGCTTATCATACTTTCCACCTTAGTATTCCAATAGTTAGCACAACCAAATCACCCTTATGGCCAGCATTTTGTAATACCCAAATAGAATCATCTTAGGGGCTTAAATTTACTTTACCATACCTCCTGAAACCACATTTTTTTTTAAGAAAAACTAGTTTTCTTACTTTAAGCCATGGTTCACCCATTTATGTTAAACCTTACTTCATTTCTGCCTTTTTGGCTTGTCATATCAAGCTACCAAAATTTAGGAATCTTTTTACGATATGGCCAAAAGATATTTGACATCTATTCTTCTTTCTCATATATTTTATCTAAAGATATTCCTATAAGAAATACAAATCATTTTCCTTTTTTAATCCTCTTATCATGACTAAACAACTAACTACTAATTTTGCAAATACTATCTATATCTTCATTTTTCAATCAATACTTAATAATAAAGATAAGTTTTAACAAAATAATATATATAAAATTACAAGATGATTTTAATGCTTGAAGCCTTATCATATAATGTCTTATGTTATATAACTCAAGTCTTTCTACTCAACTATAATTAAAATTCTCATATTTCAGATTTAAAAATTAAAATTTTGATTTATCCCTATTAAAAATTTAAACATATTCAATTTGAATTTTAAATAATAATTAACTAGAAAGGACACACTTTTGTCAACTAGATTGAAATAATGTGGCAAAAAGTGTTGGCTATAGTAGTAATAAAATGGCACTTATAGAGTTTGGGTGGATATGCTATTATTGGATAACCTGCATTGTTCACTTTAGGCCTGCTTCATGTCATTACACTTGCATTTTCACTCTTTAGTGGGTAAATATGCTACAAAAACTCTTTTCAAGGCCATTTACTATGATCATTATGGAACCTACAACTTTAGTCCAGTTTGTTTCTTTAATGTTTGAACAATTAATTTTGATGCATTTTCATCATGAACATTAGATCCATGAGCAACATCAAACATCTTGTACAAATTATTTTGATAATTCCACAACCATACGTCAGATTCGACACATGAAATGTATTAAAGTAATGCACTCTCAAAACTTTGTCCTGACATGTTGACATAATATCATAGTAATCATAATGTGTTTAAAATATGAACATTTTCTATGACAAGTAACCATTCTAATTTGTTTTTATTAATCTAAAATGATGTGTCATAGAGGATTGGCATTACTATATTGGTCTACTCAAATTTACTTATTTTAGTTGTGTAGCTCGTTCAACAAAGCTGACCCACACAATAAATATATGTAAGAAATGCGTGCTTGTGGTTAGATGTAGTTAGTCTTTGACTCATCAAAATGAGCCCACTATTGGTAGAAATTATGATATAAAATACTTAATAAGACTATTGCAATCTCTCAAAGCATGTTCTATAAACAAACTTTAAGTGATATAAATTTGAAATGCATAAATGAATTGAATTGGAATTGGCCCAAACAATGTGTCAAAATAATGGAGGTATAAATTTATATTTAAGCATATGATTACAAATATCTAATAATGAGAATGTTCTAATTTTTTTATTGTAATTTTAGGAGGCAAATCACATTTTCTATGAATTGGTAATGCTATTATTAATAAAAAAAGTTCATGTTTTAATGCTTTTATTTAATAAGAGGATAATGTTCTCCCTTACCGAAGAGTAAATTTCTCTTTTGAAGAAAACATTAGGATAGAGAGAGTGTGAGGTGGGAAGAGAGGGAAGGGTTGGTTATTGAGGAAGAAAGAATGCATAACATGCCTTGTTTTATGGAAAAAAGGATGTTAGGAAAGGAAAGACTGAGCTTATGATTTTTTTCTTTTTTTGGTAAGACCAACTTTTCTATGTAACGATCCCACTCAAGCTTTCTCCATAAGTAATAGCTACCTATGAGCTAGAATTATGGTCAAAAGTGGTTTGATCCTATTAAAACTTTTGGATAAAAATTATGGTATTTGATGGTTAACAAGATCATACTTGTAAAACCATGACTATAAGAATTGGAATGTTTTCATGATAAGTGTAAAAAGGGAGGTGCATTAAAATCATATTAATGCAATTAGTGTTTTCTTATTGTACGATGGTGGAATTTGAGTTTATAATATATTATCTATCATAAAAGTATGAAAGTCCTAATGGATGTATGATTGAGGTATTGCATTACATGTTGAATGATAGATCAAAATGGTGTGAAAAATGGAAAGAAATTGTACAATATGGTTTTTGATAGCTCAATAAACATTTGTTCCATGATTAGTTTTTTGATTACTGTTACACCCCATTTTTTTCCTAGGCTGATTTTTGGCATACATTTTTTTTTTTTTTTTTATATAGACAGCTCAGATCGTCCCATACCAACCTGAGCAGCCTACGAAAACATAGGATATAACACATCATTACACACCTACTTTCCTTAACAATGTGGATCCCATCTCCCGGGTACACCGTCAAGTCAGGTTCATGACTCCTGAGTTAACAGATGGACTCGCGCAATGTTACTCCTACTAGACCAAATACTCCTTACCCACACCGGTAGGAGAACCGATCTAATAGAAGTCTGAACCCCCACGGTTAAGTTACATAGTCATGTAATGACCTCACCATCAAACAGAAAGATATATAACATCCACAGATAAATGTAGCACTCCACTCACCATACTCCAAGACAATAAGATAAGACAGTAAATGGAACTACATTACAAGAATAAGATACAAGTCCACAAGTGTAATATTGTTCATCCAGATACATAATTCCGAATTACCCTCAAATTATATGTAACATATGAGAATAACAGTCTCACTGAAACATCCAACAGCAACAATCAACTAACCAGAATATCTCAGACAATCACCAATCAGAAATCCTTCACAAGCCTGCTGACCACGATCCCACCTAATCCGGTAGCGTCAAGTCTGCCGAGCCACTGAAAATATATAATACAGGAATGAGCTACGCCCAGTAGGAAAGTCAGCTAGTAAAACTCACATGCAAGAGAAGGATAATAGCAAAAATACAGGAATACAGCATAATAATGTACGGTGGATAGGCACTCTCAGTCCCAGACTCCGACCAACCACAGCCACCCCAGTCACACCAGAGTAGCTCTCCTCTGGGCTACCAGGCAACGTGCCAGTGGGAATGCCCATCTCGAAACACGCATGGCGCCTAAGCACCCGACACCGCAGTGTCTCTCGTCAATCAATCTCCTGGAGACTACAGACAGATCCAGTCACATAATCTCTAGCCAACGTGAGACACCCCTGCCACCCTAAGGCGCGCAGGCCTACACACTTGGCTAGCCACTGCGAGACACCCCTGCCACCCTCAGGCGCGCAGGCCTACACACATGGACCAGGAGAGATTGACTCAGCCACCGTCCCAAGGAGTCCTCTACCAACAACTTCCATAGAAGCTCACGCCCCTACAGTCATTGCCAATCTCTAACTCCAAGATTCGGCAACATGTGTCCAGGTACAACAAGGCGTATACCAGTCTACATGTATACTGTGGAAGCTAAGTCCGAACCGCACAGTTACCTACCACAACTACCCTAAAACATCATATAGGGTCTATAGTAGTCCGGTCCAATATGCCAATCCATGAAATATGCCAATACTGAATAAACTGACTCATTCCATGCCGTTGCCATCAAAGCAACACCATTGTCAATTACTGACTGTTCTGGTAGCATCCGTGTACCATACCTTTGTCTGACTGTTTCCAGCTGTACTGTCATCAGTGATAACATTTTTCCCCACTTCAGGAAATTTGTTCTTTACCCACTGATCTCTAGAATTTTCGAAATTTCTCATTTCCAAGTTTTCTGATTTTCCTTGAATTTTCTAAATGTAAATAATTCCTAAAACTCAATTATCGAATTTTTCCTAAATTTGAAATATCAAATTTTGCATTTTATCCATTTTTTTTCCAAAATTCGGAATAATTCCCCGAATTTAAAATTTTGCTATTCACTATACCGCGCCGAATCCCCTGAATCGCATCTTGCCACCGGTTCGGGCTTTCATGCTGAACCAAACCCCGCCGGTCAGTTATTAATCCGAAATTCAGCCGACGCTTATATATAATATTAATGATTAATATTATTATTATTCTCTTAATAATTCAACTAATCCCTAATTAATCCTTAATTCGTCTCCTTCCTTCGCCCGTCGTCCGCGAAACCCTAGCCGCCGCAATAGCCGACCAATACGATCATTCCGTCGATTTCCGGCGACTGCGAACAAGGAGAACATGTTCGTACTATCCTAATGTTCCAATAATGTCGCTAATTTCCTAAGGTTTAAATCAAGTTTTCCGCCGAGCAGTTTCGTCTAATCCTCATGTTGACAATTCACGAAATTATAGTTCTAGCATTATACAATCATATTAACATGAATAAAGTGGCATATTTAAATCCTCATGCTTGGTAATTTTCCAATTTCGGCGAAACAAATTAACGTCCCGAAAACCCTAACATGCAATTTTCGATAATTTGTACAATTAGCTTCAAAAATCACATTCGCATGCTTAGATAGAGATTTGCAAACTAATACATGCTTCAATTTGCTAATTATCTAATTTAAATATCTGAAATTCCTACCTCGAAGACGCCGGCGACGGTGAAGCTCGTCCGCAGCTCGCCGCAGCTCCTCGCCGAACGAATTTGGTCTCAATCGACTCTCCTCGGTCTCGTGAATCTCCGGGCACAAAAAGCCCCTTGCCAGGCCGCCGGAATCACGCGCCGTACGCCGGGAATTTCCTCACTATCGCCGTCGAACGAAAACCCTATTCGCTGCTTCGCGAGGGTTTTTATACCCCGGGCCGACACGGTGAACCCGTTACGCGTTCGACACGTTTTCGACACGTGAGCACCCGATACGCGCTGTCGACACGCTATCCACACGGTAAGCACACAATACGCGCTGTCGACACGCTATCGACACGGTAAGCACCCGATCAGCCGGTTCGATCTCACCCGCCGATCTCGACCGTCCGATCCGCTTATTAGAACGCACACGCAAACTCACCCGGCGAACCGCCTCCGCCTCCGCTGAACCGTTCCGGTCCGGTTCACGCGCGATAAAAAAAACGATTTCCGGTTTAATTTAATTAGATTTTCGAATTTCTAAAAATCTAATAAATCCAATTAAATAGGGAAAATTAATTAAAAATTCCTCGGTGCTCCGAAAAATTCCCAAAAGATTTCAGAAATTCCAATAGCCTACAATTGAGTTCCTGGCTCATCCTACTGTCGATTCGAAATCATCCAAGCCACAATTAATTTATTAAAGATCAAATACATAAAATTTTACCGGGTATAACAATTACCATTAGGCATGAATTGTATAGATGAAATGTGATTTCCTTCTGTATGATTTGAAATTAGAAAAAAAACTAAGTCATGTTTCTGTAATATGAAATAATAATTAGACTATTGCAATTATTTGATAAAAAAAGTTTACTTTGATCATTTATTTGATCCGTAACGTAAGCCATTGATCGTGTTAGGTCATACTAGTGTGATACTTATTTGTAAAGCTCTTATTATATTATATGATATGGTTGATCTTACCATACAATATGATGACAACAAAGCAAAAGAAGGCTTTTTCTTAAACATAGCATTTAGAATGTATATTTATAATGCAAATTGAATTTTTATTAATAAAATAATAAAAATATAAGTGGATTATTAAATATCCTTTTGTTTTTGTTATTGAATGTTCGGTGACATGCTTTTACAAGGCATAACTTGCTTTTTACAAATGTTCTTATTTAAATATAGCACTCTATGATCATTGCATATAAAAATTAATATAGTTACACATGTATAATGGTTTGAGTATTTCAACACCATAAATTAGAAAAAAAAAATAAAAGAAAAAGCTAGAAAGAAAAAGAAGAAGCAAAAGAAGGTAATATAGTGAGAGGAAAGCATGATATTATTTAGTGGCAACTTGACTCATGTTAGATATATGGTTTACATCACCATTACTGTCATGGTGTTGAACCCTACCATATTGCTTTGTTTGACTATAACTAAACCTAATATTTATAATGAAGTTGGTCGAGTAATTTTTAGATATTTAATTTTAGATATTTAATTTTTTTGACAAGATTATTAGGTATAGTTAAATTTTTTTTTGCAAGGCATGAAAACAAAATTTTATCATCACCAAAAAATGATCTAAATTACACTTACAAGTAAAATGTTAGTCCTAATAATTTGATCATCTTAGACATCATCTTATGTTGAACAAATCTTTGAAAGCCTCCTTTAATGAGTTGTTGCAAAAATTAAATTTATAAAAACCTACTTCTGGTGAAGCTATGCCTAAACCTGCTAACTAATTTAGAATTCTAGTACGTAATGAAAGTGTTTGGAATGAGCATGACCCTTGAACCAATATCTTATTGTGTCAGGTTAGGAAATCACTACTAAATTTGTTATGCACTTATTGGCATGCAAGGGTATTTATCACATAAGCATACTAGGGTGCAACCAACCTTACAAGTTCGATTGATTATAGGAGCATGTCTACTATCTCCTACAAAAAGATAGTATGGGGCAAAATTCACATTCATTTCTATACACATGGCTTTCAAATTGTAGAGGTCAATATGTGTTACTAAATATCATATTGAGATCAAAAAGTCTACAATTCCTTTAATTTCTTAAATCTCACAAATAGAAATCTAGCCATTCCACCATGTAATTTTCATGATCAAATAGTTGAAATTCATCTATCTTTCTAAATCACATAAATTAAAATATAATCATCTGATTTCAAAATAATTTTATGATCAAGTGGACAAAATAAAAAAAGCATATTTATATCAAGTCAATCCATCATATAATTTTTGTGATAACAGTCCAAGTTAAATGTTAACTCCAAAGCCATTAGTGTGACTCATTTATGTTAATCAAATAAAAAATGGGATAGTCTAGATGATATTTGATGGATTGTAAGGGCAATTTTTTAAGCTTCCTTGAGCCAACTGACCCATTTTTTTGTGTATTAATGGCTTTCAAATAGTAGTTACTGAAATCGATCTATTCAATCCATAACGGCTAAGTGGAAGTTTGGTAATTATTATTAATTGTCATAATGCGTTTATAAATAATAGATTTTTTAACATGCATGATTCATTAAAGAGAGGAAAATAGCACACGTTATTAAGTTTAAGCCTTTGCAACAATTGCTCGCTATTATTTCCAATTGCTACATTATACATTTTCAATGCTTTAACTTTTCTTTCTACTTCAATGGTATAAGAATTTATTATTTTATTTCATAATTTATTTAGTTAAACAAAGATATACTTTTTCTTTCTTAAATATTACTTCCAACATAGTATTATTTTACACATCAAACTCAAACTTTTGTCACTACAACTGTTCTTTTTTTGCTTTTTTTATTCAATGTGAGACAACATAACCTATTTAATTTATTTCATTATTGTGAGGTGAAAGGCATATATTTGTTACCTTTTTTTGTTGCCTTATTTTTGTTGGAGGCGAGGGTGGATTTAGGCTTCAATTTGAGTAGAGCTACAAAAAATTTGGTTATGTACTTTGTGATTGTTTGAAATGTTTCATTTCAAAAAGTTGATTTTAAATTTAAGAATTGTATTGTATTTTAAATTAAATTTTAAAGTCCCAAAAAAACATTTATAATGATTTACAAGAGCATATTAAACAACATAAAATTATTACTTTAAAGAAATTTTTTAAATAATTTTTTTAGATGTCAAAATTTTTGTCCCAAGTAATTTGCTCCTCTTTTTGTTAACAATGCTTCAATTGGAATAAAATAATTATCATTCGACTAATCTTGATGTGCTTTATCTAATTAAATATTGATTTCTACAAGATTTTTTCTTATATTTTTCTATGCTTTAGGAGAAGTTTTTATTCATAACCTATTTGGCCATTAAGGATATTGCACTTAATCACTTTGATAACATGGGATGCACTTTATCATTTAATTTTTTCCATTTCTTCAAAATTGTTTTTTAATTTGATTATATTACAATTAAATTCCAATTTTTCTCGAGTCTACCCATGATAGCACTTTGATTTGGTTATATTACATTTGCTCAATTTAGATCTTTTAAGCATCAAAACATTTACTTTGTATTAAAAATAATAATGTACAATTTTTTATACTTGTTTTCTTTAATAAGTTGTGGCAATACTAAATAAGGTTTGATCGAAAAGAAAAAATATTTTTAGCCTCATCTCAATGTGCTCTAGGTATTTAAATATAAATTTTAAAATTTTTAATCATTTTAAATTCTAAGGTTTTAGCACACTTTACAAGACTAATAGAATCATAGTTAATTTAATGATCAAAGAAGCTATAGTCAATCTCTTTATTGTCTTATAATGCAACATTTTGGTAAATTAATCTCATTGTTCAAATATTTTTTTATTTTAGTTTTTTAATTACAATGAATCACTAAATCTACTCACATATAACCTTTACCTTTAATGTTACTTTTTTACTTTTAATAAATTTTTAGAATTTCAACTATATAATTTATTTATTTCATATTAAAATTAAAAATAATTATAATTTTTGATTAGTTATTTTCGTAATTTGTAGTAATTAAGAACAAGTTCCAATCGAAACGTAATAAACATCACTAGGCACATCTCGACAAGCTCTATCAAATTAGATATTAATTTTTTTATGTTTTAGATTATTTTTCTAAGCTTTGACACACTTTATTAAACATTTTGATTAATAACTTATTTGGTGATGGATGACGTTATGTTTGATCTCCATAGTACCATGTAATGCTAGTTTCCTCCATAATTAATCTCACTTCAAATTTTTTTATTTGGTTATATTATGACAAAAATCTTAATTTGTTATCATGTGACCCTAATATCCTTTTTGTTTTGTTATATTATACAGCATAAATTTGTGTTATTTAAGGTTTAACATTTTTTTCTTATTATTAAAGTAATAATTGACTATTATTTAAGTTACTGTGGTAATTTGTAGCAATTTACTAAAATTTTACATGCTTCAAGAAACATTTTAATTAAAACTTGAATTGGAGGGCAAGCATGTTATAATCATTGTCATTATACTGAAATACTACTTTCTCGTATAATATATCTCTTCAAATTATTTCTTTAATTTAGTTATATTCCAAATCTTTAACTTATCGTATTTAAGGATTAGTTTATAACTACATAATATTAAAATGATAATTTATTATTATTTATAATGTTTTAATTTGGTAATTCAAAGTATTTCAAATTGATATTAGATCAAGAAGAAATAAATGTTGCTTGGCTTATCTTCAAGAATTCTAGACAATCAAATATTTGTTTCTATTTTTTTAAAAAAAAATTTCTGTGGCTTCGGCATGTTTTGTGAGACATTTTAATTAATATCATATTGGATGATTAACAAGTTTTACTTGATGTTCGTTATATCTTAAAGTGCAACAAACCTAAATAATTTAATTTATTTCTTAAAATATTTCTCTTTTATTTGTTTGTTATATTGTCTGACTCTAATCTCCTCTCTTTTGACCTTTACATCACACAAATTTAGTTATGATACATGGCTTCATTTAATCTCATTTTATCTTTAATATATATTTTTATTTAACATCTAAAAATAATTTATTACTTTTTGTGCCTTTTTTTAGTAATTCAGAGTAATTACAAATGAGATCCAATAAAGAAAAAATAAAGGATGTTGTACTTTTTCTATTAGGTTTATTCAATAAAATATTCATTTCTATATGTTAATCATTTTATTTTTTTTGCGTTTTGTATAGTTTAGGATACATTTTGATTCAAATCCACTTTAACGATCAAGGTTGTAACACTTGACCTACTTAGTTTCCCATATTACAATAATCTAGTAAAATTTGTGTCATTTATTTTATTTTTTTACATTATTTGATAGATTACTATGTAACTCAAAATCTTTACCGTTATATTTCTTTGAAAATAATTCATTACATTTCAACAAATTTTTTTTTTCAAATTTTATTATATTTTTAGCTAATGTTAAAACAATATTTTGTTATAATTTATTTATTTAATTTAGTTATTTATATCAATTCTAATTCATATTAGATTGAAATGTAACAAATATTATTGAATGCACATAGATGAGCTCTATTTAATTAAATATTCATTTTGATATTTTGAAATGCTTTATTTAATATGACTCTGGCATTTTTTATTAGAAATTTTAAATAGTATATGATTGAATAATATAATAATTCAATATTCCCTAAACAATTGTATAATTTCCTCAAATATTTGTCTTAAGGTTTCTAATTCAATAACCTAACTATCATTCTCGTCTTTAGTAACCATTATATTATTTTGAGTTGGAAGCATTTAACATTATTTTTTTTTATTTTTTATTAATTAACAATAATTCAAAATGGGTTACGATTAACACAAAACAATTATAATTGGATTCGTATCAACAAGGTCTATCCAATCAAATATTCAATTATACATTTTAAATATTTTATTTTCTTTCATTTTTCCATGTTTTAAGAGTCATTTTTTCTCGTATCCCATTTGGCTATCGAGGATGCTGCATTTGATCTCTTTGGTACCTTGGTAAGAAACTATCTTATAAAATTTATCTCATTTCTTTAAACTATTCACTATAAATTGGTAAAATTATTATATGCCTCTAAGTCTCCACTTGTGTGTCCTTTTTGTCACCTTTATTTAGTTAACATACATTTCTTTAATTTTTTTTTCTCAATTATGACATAAATTAACTTAATATTTACATAAAAATTAATAATTAATAAGGCATATTTACTTTCATATTTTAATATAATTCAAAATGAGTACCCATTATGAGGAAAAAATGTCATTAGCTCATTTGGACGAGCTCTATCAGTTTAATTATGAAATTTCTAATTTTTAGTAATTTTATTTTATGAAACCTTGCATCCTTTTTAAGCCATTTTGATTCTTTCATGATTTATTGATCAAGAATGCTACTTTCAATCTTCTTAGTATCCTAGAATGCAACTTTCTTATATGCTCTATCACATTTCTTTGACCTTTCAATTTTTATATCATTATATTACCTTCAAACTCTAAATCTAATCCCAAACATTTTCAACACTGTAATTTAATTATATTTTATTGTTCAACATTTTCTTACTTATGTTCTAATATATATTTAGTAAGCATTAGATGAATTGTTTCATCTTATGAAAATAGTGCTATTGTAATCATCTCTAAGTGCCCGATCCATTAGATATTCTATTAAAAATTTTTATGATTTTCGTTCTATAGTTTTTGTAGTTTTATGAGAAATTTTAACGCATTCTAGATTTTAGGATATTGGATATTACCTTATATCTTTGAAGTGTCTTATAATATAACTTTCTTATAAAATTTGTTATGTAACACTAAATCTTTTCCCATGTGGTCTTTAAATCACTTTAATTTTACTATATTATACTTAATAAATTTATCTAATTTTAACTTGAATATATTTTTTCTAATTATTAACTACTAAACTTTTTCATAATGGTTGACTATTTAATTTTATAATTTCTATAGAATGTAACTGAGCTTGATAAAGACAAAACAAAGGTCATTAGACTCACACCAATGACCTCTATCAAACAAAATATTTTTTTATATTTTACAACATTTATTTTCTATAATTTTGGCATTATTTATGGGACTTTTTAGCTCAAACAAAACTTTTCTATACATGATGCTGCCATTTTTCTACTTAGAATCTTTGAATAAAAGTTCTTAGCAAAATTTATTTCATGTTTTAAAATGCCACACTTTGATGTTGTTTTTCTACCAGGAAATTTAATGTCCTCTATTGCGATCATTACATCTCTTTGATTTTGTTCACGAGACTTGATAACCACTATCCAATTAAATGATCATTTCTATATTTTTTTTGTATATTTTTCCTCTTTAAATTTGGCACATTTTATGAGAAAGCTTTATCATACCTAATTTGATGATCTCTTCAACATAATGGAGTACAACCTTTTTATATAATTCGATTCAATGATTTTTCATTTTTTAATTTTATTTCTTAATATCACTTTTCGTAATAAAGCTTATCATTTCTAACTGTTACATCAATTTGTATCGGTATATTATATTTTTTTTATTTATTAGATTTTAATTTAATAATTATTTAATTAACATTAAAATAATAATTCTATTTATTTTTGTTGTTTTATTAAATAATTCGAAGAAATGAAAAATAAAGTCTTATTAAGATAAAAAAATCTCTTTTTACTCATTTTATTGTGTTGTGTCTATCTACATTTTTTATCAACATAAATATTTTGTTCTCTATTTTTTGATTATTTTAGGACACATCTAGATTTGTACAAAATTTGTTGATTAGGGTGTTGCACATGATCCCCCAAGTATCTTAAAATGCAAACTTCCCCTACAATTTATCATATTTTATCAAAATACTTTCTTTTATTTGATCTTATCACTTTCTATCACTAACTCTCCTATCATTTAACTTTTACATCGTTTTGATTTTTTTATATTATGTTTTCTTAATTTATATTTTTTATATGAGGTACAACATAGATGAAGTGAAAGGCATTAGACTTGGATCAAAATGTCGTATTTAACAAAATAATCATTTCTATATATTGAAATATTTTATTTAATATTACTTTGTTGTAGGTCTTTTTTATTCTCAATTGATTTGATGATTGAGGATGTCACATGTGATCTCCTCACTATCTTGGAATACAAAATTCTTATGCAATTTATTTTTATTTTTTTAAAAATATGATTTTTTTTTTATTACATTCCTATGAAACTTCATAGTGTCTCTCATGTGGTGATTCAATTGCAATGATCTTATTACACTACATTTGTTAAATTTAACTTATTTTAGCTTTGATATATAATACTTTGCATTAAAAGAATAATTTATTAGTATTTAAACTTATTTACTTTGGTATTTCATAGAAATTCCAATGATATTGAATTGGAACAAAAAATGTCATTGAACTCTTTTCTTTGAGCATTACAAATAAATTTTCATTTCTATATTTTAAAAAATATTCATGCTTATTTCATTTATTTGTATATATTAGGTTTCCTTAATTTATCTCATTTAGCTTGTATTAAAATAGTAGTTTTTTTATTTATAGTTTTTTTTACATTAGTAATTTGATGTAATTCCAAATGGGGTTTGATCAACTTCAAGTAAACGTTATTGGACACTTCACTATTAGCTTAATCCATTCAAATATTCATTTTTTATATTTTTAAAAATTTTACTTTCTATTACATTGGCACTCTTTATGACACACTTCGATTTGTGATTTATTTTGGCCGTTAAGTACATAATGCTCAATCCTTTTAATATCTTGGAAGGCAATTTTCCCACATAAATTATCATTTTTTAAAATTTTTGCTTAAATTTAGTTTTTTTTTACAATGTAACTCTAAATTAACTATCATGTTATGTTTATAACACCTTGCTTTTGTTTTTCCAAATTACTTCAATTTATCTCATTTTAGAATAAATATATATTTAATTAATACTAAAAAAAATAATTTGTTATTATTTTTTCTTCAAACAATTCTTTATAATTGCTTGCCATGTCCAATCGAGATGAAATAAATATCATTGGACTCGTCTAGATTAACACAATCTAATTTTATAATCAATTGAATATTTAATATATTATATTCTTTATGCCTTTACGTACTTTACAAGGCATTTTCAGTTCTTGATAAATTTTATAATAAAAAGTGCTCCGTTTGACCTTTATTGTGTTTTGAAGTGTATATTTCTCATATAATTAACCTCATTTTTTAAAAGTTTTTTCTTTTATTTAGATATATTTCTATGTAACTCTAAATCTCTTCTAATGTTGTAATTAGTTCATGTTGAATTGGTTTTACTAATTTTTGTGTAACTGTTCATCTCATCCCTTGTGATATATACATGACTTTTTGCATGATAATATTACATTGCTTCAAATTTGGGCACCCTTTATGAGACATTTTGACTTGAAATATTTTTTAGGACCAAGGATGTTACAATCAATGTCCTTAGTATGTTGGAATCAAACTTTCACATGTCATTTATGTCATTTCTTTTTATTTTAAGCTTTAATTTAGTCATACAACTATAAAACTCTAATTACCATTTCATGTGACTTTTACATTTTGACAAGCTCTATCCAATTAAATAATCAATATAATATTTTTTAAATGATTTTATTTCTTTATTTTTCTAGACTTCCAAGAAATTTTGAGTTTTTCTTGATTTGATAACTAATCTTGTTACTCTACAACTCTTTAGTATCTTGAAATACAACTTTCTTATATGATTTATCATATTTCAACAAATTTTTGGCCTTGATATTTTTTATATTGCTTCATATTGTCCTTCATATTACCTTATTTTTCAATTTATAGGTATTCTAGATGAAGTATAATTTAGATAAAGTAGATGTTATTAGACTTATCTAGATGAGCTCTATTCAGTTCAATATTGTTTTTTAATTTTTTTTTAAGTATTTTATTTTCTAGGGCTTTAGAATGCTTTATGACGTATTTTGATTCATATATGATTTGATGATCAAGGATGCAACACTTAAACATCTTTACTATCTTTAAATGTAACATTACACTACAATTTATATCATCTCAAATTAATACATAAAAACTAAATATTAAAAATAATTTTTTATTAATTATGTTTATTTTTATGTTCGTAATAATTCAAAAAGATGTCATAGTGTGTTGAAACATAAGTCACATGACTTCTGATGATAAGTCTATCTAATAAAATCTTTGTTTTTATATTTTATTAACATATTTTATTTTTGAAGATTTTAACAGAGTTTATGTGATATTTTTAATTATACTTAATTTAATGGATAAGGATGTTTCCCTAGATCTATTTATTTTTTTGGAATTAAACTTTCTCGTATGATTTATATGATTTTTACAAATAGTTTTCTTTAATTTGGTATTGTTATTTTGAACCTCTAAATTTCTTATTGTGTGACATATAGATCTTTTATTTGGTTATAACATATTGCATTAATTTATGAAAATTCATTTTTATAATAAATTTACATAATGTTAAAATTGTAATTTATTTTATTTACGTTTGACTAATTTTGTAATTATCATGAATTTAGGAAGAGGTGCAATAAAAAAACAAAATGTCATTACACAAATCTAGGCTAGCACCATCCAATTAAATATTCAATGTTAGTATTTGAAATATCTTATTATTATTTGGTATAACATATGATAATATTTTATTCATACTATGTTTAATGATAGAAGATATTACAAACAACCTTCTTAATATCTTAAAATACAATTTTCCTCAACAATTTATCTAATTCCCTAAGATGTTTCACTTTTATTTATTTATTTCATTATGAAACAATAATTTTCTTCTTGTGTGATCTTTAACTTACTTTGATTTACATATATTTTAATTTGTAATTCTAATAGAGGTCTGATTAAGTTGAAAAAACATTCCTTGGCTAACCTTAATGAGGTACATCTAATTATATATTTATCTTTATATTTTTGAGATATTTAAGTTTCTAAAACATTGGCATGTTGATGAGATATATGTACATTAATCTTTTTTGAGCATCAAGAATCTTATACTTGATCTCCTTAGTATCACATAATGAAACTTTTTCATAGAATTTATTTCGTTTTTGAAAGATTTTTTTATTAGTTTTTGTTATATTACTGTTTAACTCAAAATTTCTTAAATTAGTCCTATTTTGTTATAAAAACATTGCTATAATTTATGTCATTTTAGCTTTAACATCTATTTAATTAATTTTTAAATAATAATTTATAATTATTAATTATTATATACTTCAGTACGTCTTATTGCATGTTCATCACTATATTTACTTTAATACATCAAACATCGATAGACTCAAGTCGATGACTTCTATCTAATTACATATTCATCTATATATTTATAAATATTTTTTTGTTTGTTCTTGCATGCTTTACTAAACATTTTTAGTCATACTTATTTTGACATTCAAGGATGTTAAAGTTGATCACTTCATTATATTGGTGTGCCACTGTCACTTAAATTTTAACTCATTTCCTTAGATGTAACTTTTTGATTTAGCTATATTACTATAAAATAGAAATTTTCCTACTATGTGACATTGAAATCTTCATGAATTGGTTATAATATATTGTTTCTAATTTATATTTTTTCAATTATTATATAGTTTTTAACTTTTTATCAAATTACTAATTTATTATTATAAAATTTTTTTCATAACATTCCTATTTAATTAATATTAAAATATTGATTTATTATTCTGCAAACTGTTGTTTTTAATTTATAATTATTACAATTTAGATCTAATAGAGAGATAAGAAGATATCCAGAATTGTCTCTATGATATTTTAAAAATTAAAAAGTCGTCTATATTATTTTAAAAAATTTGAAGATTTTTGTTCACATGTAATGAGCCATTTTAAGAGATACCTTGTTTTACCATTTAGGATAATACACTCAAGCTCCATTATATGTATGAATACAACCATATTATATTATTGATCTCATTGATTCAAAATTCTTGTTTTATTTAATTGTATTGCTATGTAACTCAAAATCAATTATTTATACTCATTCACTTGTATAATTCATAATAGCTTCATTGAAGGCCTCATCGAGATGAAGAGAATGCCATCAAAATCTTCCTGAGATGCCCATCCAAGTGAAAATTCATATTTATATTTTTTTAATGCTTACTATGATTTTTGGATGTATCTGGACATATTTTGTTTTTAAAATTGTTTTATGATTGAGACATAATTATGTTTTATTAATATGAAACTATTATAGTAGACTTATGTAACTTTTATATCACATTGATTGTGATATATTACATTATCTCAGTATATCTCATTTTTGCTTTGGTATATATTTACTTAACATTAAAAAAAATCTTTTTTATTTTTTTTATTATTTAATTTTTTAATTTGTAGTAGTTCTAGAAGTGGTCTAATTCAGACAAAGCAAATGTAACTAGACTTCTCTCATCGATATTTATGCAACTAAATATTTATTTGTTTATTTTCAAATATTATTTTTAGTGTTTTGGCATGTTTTTCTAAGCAAATAAATTCGTACTTACTTTGGTAGTCAAGAACGTTACAATTGAACTTTTTTTTATCATCGAATACAATATTCACATGCATTTTATGTCATTTCTTCAAAGTTTTTTTTTATTTTCCTTGTATTACTAAAAACTTTAATTCTGATTATTATGATGTCTACATCACATTGATGAGATATATTACATTTCATTAATTATCTAATTTCATCTTTAACATGTATTTACTTTTTATTAAAATAATAATTTATTATTTCTTAAGTTTATTTGCTTTGGTATTTAGTAATAATTGAAAATGAGGTGTAATGTAGACGAAACAAATGTGATTGTACTCCTCTTTTTGTACTCTATTAAAGTAAGTACTTATTTCTATATCTTTATAAAATTTATTCTTCTATATTTTTACATATTTTGTGAGATATTATGATTCATAATAGATTTGGTTATCTACTATTTACATTGTATCATCATACTATCGAAATATGAAACTTTTCTATACAATTTATATCATTTTTTTTATTTTTTTTGTTTAATTTACTTATATATGATGAAACTCAAAATTTTCACTCATGTAACATTTATATTTATTTGTTTTCATTATATTACAATTATTTATTAACTTAACTAACTCTAACATAAATTTAATTAATAATAAAATGTTAATTTATTTGTATTTATATTTCTTTATTTTTTTGAAATCATAGAAATTCTAAACTAGGTTTGATTAAGATCAAATAACCATCATTAGGCTCATTTAAATGAGCTCTATCAAATCTAAAATTTTTTCCTAATTTTAAAATCTTTTATTTTCTAAAAGTTTGTCATGCATTTTGTTTATTCCCATGCAATCTTTACATCACTTTGATTTGTTTATAATGCATTGCTTTTCCTAGCAAATTCAAATAAAGAAGTAAGAAATATCGTTCAACTCATCTCAACTATTATTATTCAATTAAATAATTATTATACCATTTTTAAATATTTTATGTTTTATGGTTTTGGCATGCTTTGTTAGAAATTTTTCTTCATTCGATTTTATAATCAATGACATCAGAATGGATGCACACTATAGCTTTGAATATAATAGTCTCATTCTATTTAATTTATTTCTTTTAATTTTTTGCTTTAAATTAGTTATACTACTATAAAAGTCAAATTCTTCTATCACGTGCACTTACATAACTTCTACTTTATTATGTTACATTATTTTAATTATTGTTCTTTTAGATTTAGTATATATCTAATTTATATTCAAGGAATAAATTATTATTATTTAAGTATATTTGTTTTTTTTAATTTGTTGTGTTTTGCAATGATGAGTAATGCTGACTGAATATGCATTGTTGGACTTATTGAGATGACCTCTACCATATTAAATTTTTTTCTATAATTTTTAAAAATTTTGTTTTTTATTGCTTTAGCCACATCATGTGACATTTTTGTTTATATAACATTTCATGATTAGGAATGTTATATACAATCTACTTAGTATCTTTCAATACACCTTTATCATATAATTTATCTTATTTTATTAAACTTTTTGCATTAATTTAGTTACATTACTGTGTTGCTCTAATACTCCTCCAATGTGTTTTTTATATTGATTTGATTTTGTTATATTAAGCTGTTTAAATATTTTCTATTTTAGCTTTAATATGTATTTGGTTAATTTTACAATTAAATAATTTACCTCAATTTAAGCTATTTTAGTTTGGTAATTTGTTGTAATTGCAAACGATTCTTACTCAAGAAGACACCAAAATTTTTAGACTAGACACGATGAACTTTATCTAATAAAATATTCAATTTTAAATATTTTAATCAATACCCTAATAACTTTGAAAGCCAGTTTCTCATAAAATTTATCATATTTTTAAATTTTTTTAATTCAACTTGTTATAATAATACTAAAATTTCAATATTTCCCCTTGTGATGTTTATGTTGCCATAATTTTGTTGTATTACATTGCATCAATTTTTGTTATTTCATCATTAATAGACATTTTTAGAAAATATTAAAGTAAAAATTTTTTTATTTACATGCTTGATTAATTTTGTACTCATAACAATTCCAAATGATGTCTTATTTAGGAAAAAATAAACTTTACTGGACTCATCTTGCTTAGTTTTATCCAATTCTAAGGTCTTGCCCCATTTATCGAGATTATTTTTTCTTATTTTATTTGATCTTAAAGAATGTCACATTTAATCTTTTTAGTGTCTTAGAATTTAACTTTTCTTCGCATTTTATATCATATATTCAAAATTTTCACTTCAATTTAGTTATATTACTATGTTTTTCTCTCTTTCTTGTTTGTTTTGACCTTTACACAACTTTTATTTTTAAATATTGTATTCTATAATTTATGCCATTTTAACATTAATTTTTTTTTAATATCAAAATAATTTGTTACTATTATTTTATTTATTTATTTTCTATTTTGTAATACTCGAATTGAGTTTCAATTAAGAGTAAGAAAATTTTAATGGACTCATCTCATGAGCTTCATCTTATTTAATATTAATCTTCATATTTTCAAATTTTTTATTAGTTTATTTTTTTTTTTATAAGATATTTTTATTAGTACCTGATTTGTTCATTAAGGTTGTTACATTGCATCTCTCTTGTTTCTTGAAGTGTAACTTTCCTGTATAATATTTATCATTTTTCAAATTTACCACCTTGAGTTTGTTATATTACTTTAAAATTCAAAAATGTTCCTTTAATTAAATTATATATACTTTGTTTTATAAAAATGATTTTTTTTTGTTTATGCATATTTAACTGGGTAGTTCGTATTAACACCAAATGATATATATTGGACATGTAACTGAATGACATCTAGCCAACTATGTATTAATGTTCAATTTTTTTAATATTTTATTTTTCATGGCTTTTGTCAATTTTATGAGACATTTTTATTTGTACCTAACTCGATGATTGATAATGTTAAACAATATCTTTTATATTATCAGTAATGCTAATTTCCAATGTAATTAATGCCATATCTTCAAATCTTCAAAGCTTTAGGTTTTTTGATATTTCACCAAGTAAAGTTTTAATCTCTTGTAATGTTACCTCTACATCACATTGATATTGTTACATTACATTACTTTAATTTATCTTATTTGAGCTTTAATTTATATTGACTTAGAAATTAAAAAATAATTACTAATATCTTTGTTTTTTAAATTTTATAATCAAGTATTTATATTATTTCTTTTATATTTTTATTTCATTATATTAATATAAAACTATACTCTTATTTTCATGTTACTTTTACATTACTTTGATTTGTGTATATTATGTTGCTTAATATAATTTAAGCTTTAATTTATAATAAAGAATACTAAAATAATTGGTTAGAATTCTCTGCATTTTTTTATTCTTAAAATTTTATGGAAATTCCAAATAATGTTTGATTAAGACAAAACAAAAAATGTTGAGGTCATTTCAAAAAGCTCCATCACCTAAAATATTAATTGTTATATGTTTAGGTTTTTTTGGCATCTTTAATGAGCATTTTCTATTCATAACTTATTTTTTGATCAAGGATGCTATAATTGATCGCCATAGTATCTCAAAATGCAACTTTTCTTATGAATTTCTTTCATAATTTTCTACTTTAATTTAGCTAAACTACAGGAATTTATGAAGCTTCTCTCTTGCGATTTTATTTTGCATTAATTGGTTTTTATTGCATAGCTTCAATTTACCCAATCATATTTAATTTATATAGAGGCAGCATTGAATTATTAATTTATTATTATTTATCTTTATTTACCATTATATTTCGTGGTACCACTGAATGAGGTCTAATAGAAATGAAACAAGCATTTTTGGACTTGTGTCAGTGACCTCTATCTAATTAATTATTAAATTTACTTATTTTATATATTTTATTTTCTACGATTTTTGTGCATTTTATGAGACATTTGTTTTATTTCCAATTTTGTAGTAAAGGATGCTACACTAGATCTCTTATAAATTACAAGGTACGACTAAATACATGCAACAAACGTCATTCAAATTGTCATGATGAGTTCAATGGAATAAAATGTTCCTTTCCAAAATTCTACATATTTTGTTTTCAATAGATTTGGCATTATTTATGGGACACTTTCTTTTTTTTCTTGATTTCAAGATCAAGGACTCTACATTTCACCACTTTTATACCATGAAATGAAATTTTCATTCATAATTGATTTCTTTTTTTTCCAATGTTTTCTTTTATTTTACTATATTACTATTAGAATGTAATTCTCCTTCCTTCTTAAATTAATATTAAGGTCATAACTTTTTTATTTATTCTTAATTAATTTATTATTTCACAGTAATTTTAAATGAGGTTCAATTCACATTATGCAAATAATTTTTCATAAACTTGATGAACTTTATCATATAAAATATTTATTTCAATATTACTAAATATTTTATTTTCTATATTTTGGCATATTTTTTTTGTAACACCATATCTTCTGAGTAATTTTGAATTCTAATATGATATATAATTTATCATATTTATTCAAAGTTTATGTCCTTATTTTCTCATATTACTATTTAACTATAATTTCTGCTCATGTGGCCTTTCCAATTCTTTCATTTTGTTATACTATATTACTTTAATGCCTCTTATTTTAATTACAATATATATATATATATTTAATATTAGCAATGATTATTTTTTTTATTATTTATGCTTAATTACTCTAGTAATTTGATGTAACTCGAAAAGGTTCGGAAAAACAAAGTTAGGTTCATCATGTTAACCTTTATCAAGTGAAATAAGAATTTTAATTTTTAAGTTATTATATTTTTTAGCATTTTCATATACTTTACAAAATTTTTGCATTCTTATCCAATCTGATAGTCGAGAATGTTGCTGTCGATCTCCACATATCTTGTAATGCAACTTTCTCACAAAATTTGTCTCATTTCTTCAAATTTTTTGCTTTATTTAGATTTACTACTATGTTACTCTAAATCTCCTCTCATACCTTCCATGTGTCATTATGACTTGGTTGCAGTACATTGCTACAATTTATCTCATTTTAGCTTTAAAATATATTCACTTAGTATAAAGTAGTAATGTGTTATTATTAAGCTTATTTCCTTTATTAATTCATAGTAATAATGTGATATTATTTTTTAATATTTTTATTTTCTAGTTTTGGCCTATTTTATGAGACATTTCTTCTCATATCTAGTTTGTCTATCGAGAATGTTATACTTCAACTTGTTAGTATTTAAGAATGCAACATTCTGAAATACTTTTTAAAATTTCTTCAACATTTTTGCTTCACTTTTAGTGTACTGTAACGATCTAATTCTCCTCTCATGTGAACTTTACATCGCTTTGATTTGGCTATATAATATTGTTTATTTAACTCATTTTATATTTAATATAAATTTTTTTTATATTAAAAATAATAGATTATTTTTTGTGATAATTTAATTATATTCATAAAAATTCCAATTGAGATTTGATAAAAAATAAACAAACATTGTTGCACTCATCTTGACATGCTCTCTCTATTTAAATTAAATTCTATAATTTTAAATATTTTGTTTTGATATCTTTTTAATTTTTTTGTGATATTTTGATTCATGCCATCTTTGCTGGTAGATAATATTACTCTCAATCTCCTTCATTCTTCGAAAGAACCTTTCTAACATATTATTTCTTATTTTTTATATGTTTGTTTTTGATTTAGATATATTATCTTGTTACTTGAAATCTCCTTTAGCGTACCCTTCATATCACCTTGATTTACATAAATTAATTAATTTAATTTGTTTAATTTTTTAATTCTTTTTTACTTAGTATAAAAATATTTTGCTAATTTTTGTGCATGTTTTCTTTGGTAATTAATATTAATTCCAAATAAAGCTTAATCGTGATGAAACATTGGTCGTTACAATCTTAGTGAGCTCTACCTTATTAAATATTCATTTTTATATTTTTTAAATACTTTATATGCTAAAGGTTTTACATAGTTCACTAAAAATTCCATTTTGTGCATGTTACGATTATCATGGATGCTATAATCGATCCCCCTTAATATCTTGAGATTCTATGTTTCAAAATAGTTTTTTTCTTTTCTTGAAATGTTTCTCTTACTTGCTTATATTATAGTAAAACACTAATTCTCCTTTAGGTTTCTCTTTTATTTTCTTTTATTTAGCTATATTACATTACTTTAATTTATCATGTGTCAAGTTGATTATATGTTCTCTTAATATATTTTTATTGTGAATTTTACTTTTTGAATTTTATAATTCATAGTAATTCAAACTAAGATCATATCAAGATGAAATTAACATAATTGTATTTCTCTATATGAGTTGTTCTATCAAATTTTCTTTTCTAAAATTTTTAAATTTATTTTTTTTGAAGGAATTTTACATTTTACTTTACACTAGATTTAATAATCAAGGATGTTACATTCAACCTACTAAGCACCTTGGAATCAAAATTTATTATAAAATTTATCTCATTTAACAGAGGTTTACTCTATGATTTTTGATGTTGTTATGTTACACTAAATCTAACCTATATTACTATTAACTCTTCTCAACGTTAATATATACTTACTTGGTATTAAATAAGAAATTTATTACAATTCAGAGTTGTTCCAAACACAGATCTGTTAGACAAACAATTACAATCAACTAATCTTCTAGTGCAAAAATAGATTAATTTTTTACAATTTTAAATTTATTTTTTTATATTTTTGGTAATCTTCATGAGACATCTCAAACAATGAATGATGTTGATACTGGAAGACTTTATAAAAAAATTCATTAATGCCTTAGAATGAAAATTTAAAGTGCAATTTAACTCACTTTTTATAATTTCATTGTTCTGAATTCGTTATGTTTTTATGTAATAGTAAATCTCATCTTAAGTAACATTTAAATCAATTTAATCTTGATATTATAGATTGAATAAATTGATCTCAATTTTTTAAAATATTATTACTTAAATATCTGAGAAGTTATTATTATTTATGATTATTTTGTTGTAATACATTGTAAGTCCATTGGAGCTTTCATCAGGACAAAACAATCATAATTGGACACATCTGGATGAGATTTCTCTAATCAAATATTAATTTCTACAAGATTTTTTGTTCTTGTATTTTGATATTCTTTAAGAGAAATTTTTATTCATATCTCATTTGACTATTAAGAGTATCATACTCGATCATTTCAATACGTTGGCATGGATTTTATGGTATAATTTTTGTAATTTTTTCAAACATTTTGCTTAATTTGATTGCATTACAATAAAACTCTAATTCTTTTCTCATGTACCCCTCATACAAATTCGATTTGGTGATATGATTTTTTTTAATTTATCTATATTTAGCATAAGTAATCATTTTCTTAGAATTAAAATAATTATATACTATTATCCATGGTCATTTACTACCATAAGTTGTAATTCTGAAGAAGGTTCATAAAAGAATTATATTTGGGCTCATCTCAATGAGCTCCATGGAATTAAATGTTAATTTTTCAATTTTTAAACATTTTAACTTCTAAGGTTTTGTACACTTTACAAGATTAATAGTGTCATACTTGATTTGATGATTGAAGGTGCTATAATTGATTAGTTTTTTATCATTATTTTTTCCCTCCTTTTTTAAAAGGTTTTTACTTTATTTTGTTTTATTACAATGAATCACAAATTTTTCTCTTATGTGATGTTTACATTTGTTTCGTTAGTTTATATTACTCTTCTTAAATTTAACTCATTTAAAAATTATAATGCATTAAATTAACATTAAAATTCTAAAAAATTATTATTTATGCTTAGCTAATCCTATAAGTTTTGATAATTCCAAATGAGTTCTGTTAATAACAAAATAAACATCATTGTGCTTATATCGACAAGCATTAAGCAATTAAATATTTTTTTTTTCTTTTAGAAGTTTTTCTAAGCTTTGGCACACTATATTAAACATTTTGATTCAATCTTGATTTTTTGATAAACGATGTCATGTTTGATTGCCATAGTATCTTGTAATGTTATTTTCCTTTAAAATTTATTATCATTTTCGAAATATTTTTCTTTTATTAGGTTATATTACTATGTTGATCCAATTATTCTTTAATGTGATCTTTATGTCATTCTTATTTGGTATATGGTGTTGTTACAATTTATCTTATTTGACCTTTAATATTGATTTTCTAATTATCAAAATAAGAATTTACTCTTTTTTATGTTTACCTTAGTAGTTTCTGCTAATTTTGAATGAGATCTCAAAGAGACAAAAAATGTCATCCAAATTGCCTCAACTACATCTATCTAATTAAATATTCATTTATATACTTTTTAAAACATTATTTTCCAAGAATTTGGCATACTTCAATTGCCATTTTGATTCCAAGTTGATTTGGTCAACAACCATATTATAATCAATCTCCTCAATATCCCTGAATACAACTTTCATATACAATATATCTCTTTCTTCAAATTATCTTTCTTTGATTTTTTTAAATTAGTATAAAACTCTATATCTCATTTGGTGTGGTCATTATAATACTTTGATTTGGTTATATTACATTTTTTTTAATAAATCATAGATTGGAATTAATATTTAATTACATAACATTAAAATAATTATTTATTATTAGTTTTGCAGATCAAATTTTGTAATTCATAGTAATTCCAATTGTTTTTTGAGCAAGAAGAAATAAAAGTCAGTTGACTAGTCTCAAAGAGTTCTAAACAATCATATATTTATTTTGTATAATTTTGGCATGTTTTATGCCACATTTTCATTCATATCTTATTTGATGTTCAAGAAGGTACATTTGATGTTCATTATATCTTAAAATGGAACTTAAACAATTTATATTATTTCTTAAATTATTTCTCTTTGATTTGGTCATATTATGATGAAACTCTAAATCTACTCGCTTTTAATATTTACATCACTTTGATTTGGTTATGTTGTATGGCTTCATTTTATCTCATTTTAGCTTTAAAATAAATTTAATTAACGTTAAAATCATAATTTATTATTTAATGATATATATTTTACTAATTCTTTATAGTTACAAGTAAGAACTAGTTAAGACAAAATTGTGGTCGTCGCACTTTTCTTGATGGCACTGCTTTATAAAATATTAATTTCTATAGTTTTAAAAATTTTATTTGCATGGAATTTTTTAATTGATATTTCAATTAATTTTTGATTTGGTGATCAATGTTGTTATACTTGAACCGCTTCGTATTTTAAAATGCAATGACCTAGTACAATTGATCTCGTTTACTTTAATTTTTTTTATTTGATTTATAAGATTACTATGTAACTCTAAATCTCCACAAATGCAACATTTACAACACCCTAAAATAGATATATCACATCTCTTTAATTTTACACATTTCAACTTTAATATATACTTTTTTAGCATTAAAACTATAATTTGTTATTATTCATAAATTTACTTTATTTATTCATATTAATTCAAAATGACATTTATATGGGATGTAATTTTGTATTTTCTTATGATTTAATTTAAATACTTTCATATTTTATTTTCTATTACTTTTTTAGTATTTTAGATATTTTGATACATACAACATTTTATGAATGAGGATATTACCCAATATCCCCATAGTATCTTAGAGTTTAACTTTCCTATATAATTTACTATGTAAATTTAAATCCTCTTTGATGTATCCTTTACATCACCTCGATTTTATTTTATTATACTTCATAAATTTATCTCATTTCAAGTTTAATATATATTTCCTAATTATTTGCTAATTAACTTTTTGTACACTCCTTGAACTGTAACTTTTTGGCACAGTTTGCTTATTTTTCTTCTAATTTTATTCTTCGATTTTTTAATATCATTGTTCAACTCTAAAATTTCTCATGTATGACCTCTAAATAAATTGATATATTTATATTAAATTTTTTATCTTATTTCAATTTTAATAAAAAGAAAATATATTATTTTTCTTTTGTTAGATAATTCATAGAAATTAAAAATAAGGTCTAATTAAAATAAAAAAATGTTATTTGACTTATTTTGATGATTTGTTTCCAACTATATATTCTTTCTATTTAAATGGATTATTTTTATTTTACCAAATATCAAAGAAAACATTTTTATTTGTACCTAATTTGGTGAGTGAGTGTTACACTCCATCCCCTCAGTATCTTAGAATTCAAGATTTCCCCAAATTTTATTTTATTTTTTCAAAAGTTTTATTTTGTTTTGATTTTATCATTTTTTAACACTAAATTTCCTCTGATGAGATCCTCAGATCCTTTTGATTTTATTATATTATATTACCATAATTTAGTTGCACATGATCTTCTTACTATCTTTGATTACAAATTTCTTGCATAGATCCTAACAATTTTACATGTGACCATTATATTGCCATGATATTCTTACACTATATTTGTTCACTTTATCTTATTTTAGTTTTAATATATATTTACATCATATTAATATAATAATTTATTAATATTTACACTTATTTACTTCATTAAATCGTCATAATTCGAAGGATGTCGAATCAGGATAAGAATAATCATTCCACTTGTGATAATGAGCCTTATTTAATGAGGTTTCAATTCCATATTTTAAAAAATCTTCATCCCATTATCACATTGTTTTGGAACTATTACTTTTCAGTAGTTTAACTAATTTATAGTTCAATAAATATTTAATTAAAATCAAAACAATAGTTATTTTTATTTGTGCTTTTTTTTACAATAGTAATTTATTATAATTCAAAATGGGGCTCGATCCATTTGGAGTAAACATCATTAGACTCATCACAATGAACTCAATCCTTTTAAATATTCATATATGTATGCTTAAATATTTTATGTTCCATTTTTGAAATAGTTTATGACATATTTTGATTTGGAATTGAATTGACCATTGGTAATATTTTACAAAATCTTTTTAATATCATGTAATGCAATTTTCTTATAAAATAGTATTTTGCTGCAAAGTTTATACTTCAATTTTGTTTTTTAACCTTGTAAATTCAAATCAGTTGTCACTCTAATTTTGTATCACCATTATTTAATTTTAACATTTTGTTCAATTTATCTCATTTTAGCTTAAATATATATTTAATTAGTACTAATAAGTTATAGTTGATTATTGTTTATACTTTGATTATTTATTAAAATTCTAATGGTAAGATAATCGAGATGAAATAAATGTCATTACGCTCATCTTGACTAGTTTTATCTAATTATATTCTCAATTTGTCTTTTTTTTATATGTTATTATATATGGCTTTAGCTTGTTTACAAGACCTTTAAGTTCTTACCTAATTTAACGTTAACAATGCTACCATTGACATATACTGCATCTTGAAGTATAACTCTATCGTAAAATACGTCTCATTTTATAAAGCATTTTCTTCGATTTGGTTATATTTCTATGATATTCTAAATCTCTCGAACTGTGATATTTTTCACTGATTTTGTTATATTAAAAAGATAAAAATTATTAAGTAACCTTCACATCACTTTAATTTTGTTATACTTCACTTTATCTTATTTTTATATTAATATATATTTGTTAAATATTGAGTAATAATTCATTTCAATTTTTTTCAAATTACGTTGATAATTTGTAATAATTACAAATGACATCTCACCAAGAGCAAAAAATGTTGTCAAACTTTTCGTGATGACTTTTGTCTTATAAGATATTCAAACAAGGTTAGATTGCAATGAAACAAATATCATTCGGCTAGTATCGATTAGGTCTCCCAAACTAGATATTCATTACTTTATCTTTTAAGTATTTTATTTACAAGGTTTTTGGCATGCTTTATAAAAAAATTTTATTTTTTGCTTGATTTTACAATAGAAGACGTTGTAATTAATTCCCTTAGTACTTTGGAATGCAACTTTCCCATCAAATATACTTCATTTCTTCAAATGTTTTATTTTGAATTAGCGATACTACAACGTAACTTGAAATGTTTGCTAATGCAAGCTTTGTGTCACATGGATTTTGTTATAATATTTTTCTTCCATTTATGTCGTTTTAGCATTCACTTATACTAATTTAAAAATTAAATTATAATGTTTGTATTTATGATTACTTACTTTAGTTATTCATAACAATTCCAAATGAGGTCAAATTGGGATGACACAAATGAAACTTAACTTATATAAATGTGTTCAAAATAATTTAATGTCAATTTTTATTTTTTAATGTTTTTTCCTATTTTTCTAACATGTTATATGAGGCATTTTTATTTGCACATTATTTGATGATTGAGGATGTCATAGTTGATGTCCTTAGTTTCCAGAAAGCAAATTTCCTATAAAATTTATCTCATTTCAACAAATGTTCTTCTTTGATTTCTTTATATTACTTTTCATCAATTTATCATAACTCATTTGTAATATACATTTACATAAAAAAAAAATTTACGATTATTTTTTTATTTACTTTGGTAATAGATAAAAATTCTAAGGAAGGAACAAAAGAGAACAATCAATTGGTATTGGAATCATCAAAACTAGCTTTAAAAAAATAAATTTTCTTTTTTATAGTTTTTTTTGAAGATTTTACTTTCAAGTGTTTTAGAAATATTTATGAGATATTTTTATTTGTACTTGATTTGACTATTAAGGTTGTGACACTTATTATCCTTAGTACCTTTGAATAAAACTTTCATGCATAATTTATCTCATTTCTTAAAAATATATATTTTTTAATTAGTTATATTTTTTTAAGCTTTAATTTTTCCAATCACATGAATTTTGCAACACTTTAATCTTGTGATATCATATTTTTTTTGTTTATGTCCTCTGAACTTCAATATATGTTTATTTAATACAAAAAAATTAATTATTTTCCTTGCTTATTTATTTTTGTAAGTTACATTACTTGAAAGTAAGTTTCGATCAAGATGAAACAATCATTGTAATACTCATCTTTATGGCCTTTATCTCTTAAAAAATACATTTCTATATATTTTTAAAAATCTTATATTTAAAAATTTTGTCATATTTTGCAAATATTTTTATTCCCACTTTATTTTAGAATTATGGATGTTATAATTTTTCTCTTCAATATCATGGAATTTAACTTGCCCTATACATTTTTTTTTTCATTAGTTATTTTACTTTTATTTATTTTTATTACGACATAGCTCTCAAACTCTAATTGTGTGACCTTTACATTGTAATGATTTTGTTATATTACATTGCTTCAATTTATCTTATTTCAATTATAATGTATATGCAAATAAGATTAAAATAACAATTTATTGACATTTAAGCTTGTTAACTTTGATAGCTCATAATAACTCTAAGTGAGTTTCTATTGCAATAAAACAAACATCGTTGGGACCATGTCGGGGAGGTTTATGAAATTAAAAATTTATTATTATATTTTTATATATCTTTTTTTCCATTTCTTATTGATGCCTTTGGATGCATTTCAATTATTTTTATATATTTGTTTCTCACATTTGTAAATGTTTTGCTTTGATTTGGTGATATCACAATGAAGCTCTAATTCTATTCTTGTGTGAATTTTATATTATTTCAACTTTGTTATATTGATTTCCTTCAAATTATGTAATTTTACATCTATTATATTTTTATTAAATGTCAAAATAATATTTTATTCTTATTTATGCTTGTTTATTTGACAATTGACATTAATTCCAATAAGGTTCTAATAAATACAAAGTTAACAACATTGGACTAATCTGGATAAACTTTATCTAATTATAATTTATTACTTATTTTTTAAATGTTTTATTTTTAATGACTTTGGAACACATTATCAGAGATTTTGTTCAAACATCATTTAATGATCTATAATATAAATTTCTTATGCAATGTAATCTGTTTTTCAAAACCTCTTTCTTTTTTCTAGATATACGCTTGTTTAACTAAAAATCTCTTATCATATCATGTTTACATCGTTTTGATTTGGCTACATTACAATGTACTAATATATCATATCGAAGGTTTATTTAATATTTTCTTGTATTGAAATAATAACTAATTAATATTTGTGCATGTTTAATTTTGTGTTTCATAGAAATTTGAAATGTGTACTGATCAAGATGAAAAAATGTCATTAGACAAGTGTTCATGATCTTAATAGAACTAAATATTGATTCTTATATTTTTAAATATTTTTATTTTCATTCATTGGCATTTGTAGAATAAGATATTTTGATTCATACTTGATCTGATGATTTTGGATGTTTTTCTTGATCTCCTTAATATGTTGGAATGCAATGTTCCTATAAGGGTTCTCTTATTTTTTTAAATGTTTCATTTTTTATTTTATTATTTTACAATGTAACTCTAAGAATCCTCTCAAGTAACCATTTTATCATCATGATATGGTTAAACTATAATCGTTCATTTTTTCACTTTTTATACTTAATTTATTTTTATTAAACATGAGGAAAATAATTTATTTTCATTTGTGTTTACTTATAGTCATAGTATACAATAATTCAAAAGGAGGTGAGTATGAGACATAAAATATGTGGGTGGCCCCTACTTAATAAATTCTATAACATTAATTATTAATTGTTATATTTTTTTAGTATTTTTTAGAGCTATTGAATTCTATATACAAGCCATTTTGATTTATACAAAATTCAATAAACGAGTATGTTTCACTCGATCTCATAAGGATCTTGGAATAAAACCTTTTCGTACAATTTATCTCACATTTGTAAATCTTTCAATTTAAATTGGTTATGTTACAATGAAGTTCTAATTATCCTCTCTTAAGAACTTTACAACACTTTGATTTAGTTGTATTTCATTATTTTAATTTTTATCAATTTTGCTTAATTATAGATATTACTTGATATTATTTGGTAATTTATTAGTAGTTTTACTTGTTTATTCTTATAACTCATAGTAGTTCCAAGAAAAATCCAATTGATAGAATTAAATTTTAACTTCTATATTTCCAAATATATTTTTTTTAGTTTTTGCATGATTTACATGATATTTTAATTCAAGCTTGATTGAGGTTATAGTTGATCTCCTCATTATCCTAAATGTAACTTTCATGTTCAATTATCTTATGTTTCAAAATCTTTAGCTTTGATTTGCTTAATTATTACGAAAGACTAATTTTTTCTTTATGTGACCATAATGTTTAAAGTTTGTTCTATTACAAGGATTCAAACTATCATTTTTGTGTTATAATATATGTCTTGTTAATTTTAATTCCCTCTCATGTGACCTTCATATCATTATAATTTGATCGTGTTACATTGCTTTAGTTTATCTTAATTTGATGTCATTTTATATTTATTTTGGTTTAAGTGGTAATTTACTATTTGTTATGACTATATTTTTTTATATTTCTTCATAATTCCAAATGATGTCTCATCAAGATGAAACGAATATTCTTTTTTATGAGCTCTATTCAATTAATTTTTATTCTATAATTCAAAATAATCTTATTTTTTAATAGTTTAAAATATTCAATTTTTGATGGCTTTAGACTGTATTACAAAATATTTTAATAAATCTCTGATTTGATGATTCAAGATTTACAACCGAATAGCATGGAAACTTTGAAAGAAATATTACCAAAAACCTTATGTCAGTTCCTAAATTTTAGTATTTCCTTATTTTACTATGTAACTTAAAATCTCCTCTAATGTGATATTCATATCATTTTTATTTAGTTGTATTAGATTACTTCAATTTATTTAATTTTAGTTTTGAAATATATTTACATAATTTTAAAATTATATATCATAATTATTTATGTATATTAACATCTATACTTTATAGTAATTCAACAAAAGTTATGATCATCATTAATCAAAGATTGTTGAAGTCGTCTTGTTGAGATTTTTCTAAGAAAATATTCTTTCTTTTATTTTAAAATCATTATTTTTATAAGGTTTTGTGTGTCTTTCATCCCTTTTTGATTAGTACTTAATTTGACAATTGAAGGTATTAAATTGAATGTGTGTATTACAACCAAGTCAAAGTAAAAAATTCAACAAATGACATAGAATTTATGGTAAAGTTGCATTCTATTATTTCAAGAAGATTTAGTGATATCTTCGTTCTTAAAATTTGTCATGGATAAAAAATCTGATTAAAATTACAAAAATCTAAGAAAATAAATTATTTAATTAATAAAATAAATATTTAATTCAATCGAGCTCACTTAGATGTTTCTAAAGATGATTTTTTTCTTATGTGGCATAATTTTGAATTTCTACAAATTACCGAAGTAAAGTGCCATAAGTAATGATAAATTATCAATTCAATATTAGGCATGTATATATGTTATTTTTGAGATAGAAAAACTGATTCTAAGTCATATAAAGGTCACATGAAGGAAGTATTGTAATTTTATTTAAGAAAATTAATGAAAACATAGATTTGATAAGATATTGTAAAATGTATAATGAAACTACAATATAACATGCTATAGTGATTAAGTGTAACATCATTGACAATCAAATGAAATATGAATAAAGCTATTTCATATAGCATGCATTTAGAAACTAAAAAAGAATTTTTTATTGGATAGAGTTCATTGTGATAATTTCAATGATGTTTGTGTCATCTTCACTAAACCAGCTTTGGAATTATTATGAATTACCAAGCTAAATAAGCATAAAAAATAATAAATTTTTATTTTAATCTTAGCTAAACATATATGAAAGTTTAAATATGATTAATTGAAGCAATGTAATAGATCTAAATTAATAAGATGTAAAGCTCGCATGAGAACCGATTTAGAGATATATAGTAAAATAACCAAATCAAAGTAAGAAATTTGATGAAATTAGAAAAATTGTATAGGAAACTAACATTCCAACACACAATTGAGATTGAGTGACATTCTACTATAAAATAAGTGTGTGAATCCCACATGAGGAGTGAATTTTAGGTTTTAAATTATTTTTTCTACTTTGATATAGATTTTATCATTCACAAATACTTTATTAAAAAAAATTTTCAAAAAAACATTGATTAATTCTTGTTTTATTCTCTTTAAATTTGTATAAAAAATGTATTTTATTCCATTTAAATGAGAACATTCATCTACTCTTAATTCATGATGGGAAGAACTTCATTATTAAAAGAGTTAGAATTTGTGTCCTTGCTTTACATTTCACATCCGATGAACTTAACATTTTTCTTTACTACTCACCTTGAACCTAATTGAGCTTCTTTTTTGTTATTCACCACCTTCCTACTAGCTTTTATTAGATCAATTATAACCCAATCTTTGTGGAGCTCAAACTTAACTCAATTTTTTACAAGATAAAATTAAATATGAGGTTTCAAAATTGTCCAGTAGACCAACTGAAATGAAAAAGAAAATATATTAAGGAAAATTATTTTCAATAAAAATGTAAAATAAGCTTCAGAGTTATGCAGAAAAGCATGAAAATTAAACCTTAGATGGGTTAGGCTCAACTAAAAGAATTTTTAACTTTGAGTGTGTACTGATATGACAGTTTTACACAAGTAGATTATCTTGTAGTGCTTTTTTAAAATTTTAAAATTTATTCAATTTCAATTAGGCATTTTATTTATAATAATTAGGTTTATATGGGAAGATTTTGATCATAGTTGTTGGAAAGTTATGAAAATGTTGTTTGAAGATCTTTTACCAAAGAACTTAAATATTTCCCTAAAAATGGCTCCACAATAACCGAAATGACTACGAATGAATTAGCTGCTAGCCAAGATATACTAGGGTTGTTGGATATGATTAGAGAAGTCTAGTCTTTTAGATTAATGATTGTAAGAGTGGATGTGTTATAGTCAGTTTGATCAAGAAAGATTTCACGTAGTTTATTTGATCATTTTAAATGAGATCTAGATATTTTGATTTATTAACTGTAAATGTAGAGGTCATCTCAGGTACAATATTTAAACCAAAAATTTAGAGCTACGTGATGTGATGACAAGGTCAACATCAATATTGCCATCGAATAAACTTTGATAAGACTATAGCCATTTGATCTGGCTCATGAAGAAAGACTTACATGAGGATTCAACCTTAGCCATTTGATCAATGATCAGATGGTATGAATTCATCAAATGGTGCTAAGGCTTAGACTTTGGAAAATAGTTTAGCACTACACTATGAAATATTAAAAGTATTTTCTATTTATAAAGGCTTTTGGAAACCATTAATTTGATCTAAAATTAAGGCTATGTATATCTTTCTACAAGAAGGATTTAATAACTTCGGTCAATTTTAAGCATACAAATATAACATGATTATCGACCTAATTGACACATTACATACTTCACTTGAGTTTTACCCAACCTTATGCATCCTCTACCTTGCAATAGTGAAGTTTCTTGATGAAGCTTGACAAAGATTAGACACAACATAACTTGGTTCCATTTGGTCTTTTAACTTATCACTTGTGAGTGTCCACTTAGGCTTAGTTGGGTCAAAGGCATTGCATTTGGTCTCAACCTTAAATTGTGGTTAGGAAATTTCTTCTTTTTTAAATATAAGAAATTAAATAGAATTAATTTTTCAAATTTAACCAAAGTTTAACATGAAATCTAACCAAGACTTATAACTAGGACTTAACAAATGAAAGAATTAAATTATTGAAAAATGAAATAATATAGCTTAGTAATCAAAGAATTTTTTAAGCAAGACTTTGAAATTATTAAATGATTAAAAAATGGAATCCTATATTTTTTAAATAAAGGATAGTTTTAAGCTAGATTTAAAATTATTTGAATGCAGAGATTTGCTTTATGATTAATAATAAACAAGCTAACTATATATTTAAAAATGAATAGTAAAGCATTTCAAAACTATTGTCCATGTCTTTAATTATTAAAGCTTTTTGAACACTTCAAGACATTTTGAAGGCCATTAATTGATAATCTTAGAAAGTGCATGACTTGTTCGACACAATTAATCTTGAATCAAATTAAAATAAGTTCACTATAACCAAATGCTAAACATGTATAGCTTGACTCTTTAAGCATAAAGGTGCCTTTACACATCCTTGATCATAAAGTTTGGTACAAATCCAATATTCCAATATAGTATCCCAAAACCCATAAAAATAAAATATTTAAAAATCCAAAAAAATAATTTAATTAAATAGAACTATTGAGATGAATTTGACCAAGTTCTATTGTTTACCACATTTATAATCACGAAAAATTACCAAAATAGTTACACAATAATAATAATAAATTATTATCTTAATATTAAGTAGATATAAATTAAATTTGATATAAGATAAATTAAAGTAATGTATGATAATGAAATCAAAGTCGTATAAATATCACACAAGTTGAGAATTAGTGTTTCATAGTAATGTAACTTAATTAAAGCAAAAGATTTGAACAAATTAGATAAATTATTTGGGAATGCTTCATTTCAAAAAATTGTGGAATCCAAATGGAACATTCTTGATCATCAAATTAGGTATGAGTCAAAATATTTTTTCAAGTGTGCTAAAACTATCAAAAATAAAATAATTAAAATTGTAAAAATGACCTTTAATAGTTTAGTCCTCATTAAGATGAGTAGAACGACATTTGTTCTATCATTATTAGACCTCATTTCTAACCACGATGAATTATCATACTAAATAATAATAAGTAATAACAAATAATAATAAATTATTATTTTAATATTAAGTAATTATATGTTAAATTTGAAATGAGATAAATTGAACCAATGAAAACATTCAAGTTAAGGAGATGTAAATGTTATACAATATGAATATAGAGATATAAAGTAATTATTAGAAAGAAAGAAAGTAGAAGAGTTAGTCAAATGACACAAATTACGTGAGAAAGTTGAATTCAAAGATATTAAAAAGATTGAGTGTGACATCATTGATTGAGAAAGTAGTTAAAAATCTAAATGTCTATTAATGAAAGTTATAGTGAAAGAAAATTTAAAAACCTAAAAATAAATATATTGATAGATATATGCAATCAGGATAAGTCAAATGACATTTGTTTTGACTCAAACAAATCTCATTTCGAGTTGAAATGAATTAACAAAGAAAATTAGACTAAATAAAAATAATTTGTTATTTTAATATTAAGTGAAAATAGATTAGAGCTAAAATATGATAAGCCAATGTAATGAAAGATAGTCAAACCAAAGAGACATAAAGGTCACATAAGAGGAGAATTTAAATCTTATGGTAGTCTAACCAAATAAAAATGAAAGAATTAAGGGAAAAAGATAAAGTAATGAGAAACTTGCATTGAAAGATGCTTAGGAGATTGAGTGTAACATCTTCTATCATCTAATTAAGCATGTTAAAAATGTCTCATATACAATGCAAAAATTCTTTCAAATAAAATATTTGAAAAATGTAAAAATGACTTTTTAATTGGCTAGAGCTTTTCAAGTTGAGCCCAAAGACATTTGTTTCTTACACATTAGATTTCCATTGGAGGTACTATGAATAAAATATTAAAACATTGAAAACATAAATAAATTATTTTTTAAATATTAAGAAAATATATATAAGTAAGAATGATTTAAAAGTTAGATATTGTAATGTAACCAAATAAGTACAATGTAGAAGTCACAAATTGAAATTTAGTGTTAGATAATAACTTATCCAATTCAAAATGAGAAATTTAAAAAAAAATATGATAAATTGTAATGGAAAGTTGCATTCCGAGATATTAAGGAGAAAACTTATAGCATCCCTGACGATAACAAGTGCAAATGAAAATATATTATAAAACATCTAAAAAATTAGTGAAAAGTTTTCAAAAAATAATAAAAAATAAATTTAAAATTAGATAGAATTTACTCAACAAGTCCAACTATGTTTGTTTTGTGTAAATGTTACCTTGACTTGATTATTATTAAATAACAAAGTAAATAAGAATAATAATAAATTATTATTTTCATATTAGGCAAATATATAGTAAAATTGTAATAAGATAAATTGAAGCAACATAATATAACTAATTAAAAGTGCTGTGAAGGTCACACTATAGAAGATTTAGAGTTAGATAGCAATATAACCAAACAAAAGTAAAAAAATAAAAAAAATGAAGATACAATTTATGGTAAAGTTTCATTCTAAAATAGTTAAGAGAACGAGTGTAATATCGCTAATCATTAAATCAGTTAAGAATCAAAACATATCATAAAGCTTGACAAAATTTTGAAAAGAATAATTTGTTGGATAAATTACATTAGTACAAGTCCAATGAAATCTATTTCATGTCAATCATACTTCATTTTGAATTAATATAAATGGTAAAGGAAATAACCATAATTATGGATAAAATATTGCTTTCATACTAAGAAAATATAGATTAAAGAAAAAATAAGATAAATTGAAGTATTCCAATGTAACCAAATGAAAGAGATAATAGGATCATTTGAAAAGAGATTTAGCTTTACATAGTAAAACAATATAATAAAAATGAAATATTTTTAATAAATAAGAAAAATTTCACACAAAACTTGTGTTTGAAGATGATATGAAGATCAAGTATAACATTATCAATCATCAAATAAAGTAAAAATAAAAATGTCTCGTAATTCACCAAAAAATTGGTAAAAAATTAAAAAAAATATAAATAAGATATTTGAATGCATGGAAGTTGTTGAGGCAAGCCCAATGTTAATTATTTGATCAAAATCAAAACTTTTTGGAATTACTAACAACTATAAAATTAAATAAACACAAATAATGATATTTTATTATTTTATTGCTAAAAAGTTAAATATCAAAATAAGTTAAATCTAAGGAATATAATAGAACAAAATAAAAGCAATGCAAAAAACATAAAAATGAGTCTTAGAGTTACATAGTAATATAAGTAAATCAAAGTAAAATATTTAGTAAAATCAGAAACCTTATGTAACAAAGTGTTAGTCCAAGAAGCTAGGGTGATCAAATTTAACATTATCAATTATCAAATTAAATAAATATAAATAATTATAATTTATTTTTAAATAAGAAATTTATTATCAAATATAAAATAAGATAAACTTAAGGAATGTAATATGAAAAACTAAAAGTAATGCAAAAATCATAAGGAGACTTTAAGTTACATAGTAATAAAACTAAGTAAAAGTAAAATATTTAATAATATTAAATAAATTATGTACAAACAAAATTTTAGTTTGGTGAAGAATGTTGACATGAGTTCAACAAAATTTGTTTCATTTTTGTTAAACCTCAATTTAAATTTTAGAAAATCATAAAAAACTAATTATGAATAATAAAAAAAATAATTTTTTATTATCAAGAAAATATATATTATAGGTATGAAAATAAAAATTGAAGCACTACAATGTTGTAAAATAAAAGCAATATGGGGATCACATGAGATGTAATTTAGAGTTACGTTTTAATATAACAAAACTAAAGCCAATAATTTGAAGAAATGAAGTACATATTACAAGAAAGTTTCTTTCTAAGATACTTAAGAGGTGAAGGATAACATCCTTGACCTTCAAATGAGTTATGAATCAAAATACTATATAAAACATGCCAAAAACCTTAGAAAATAATGTATTTAGAAATATAAGAATGAATAGTTAATTAGATAGAACACCTAAGGATAAGTCCAATAACATTTGCTTCAATTTGATCATAACTCTTTTTGAATTATGATGTTTTAAAAAATTAAAAAAAATAATACAAAAAATTGAATATCAAATAAAAATATTATATACTTGATATTAGGTAATTTTAACAAAAATAGTGTGACTAAGTCAATGCTATTTCAATGTCAAATAAAGAAACTTCTAATTTGCAATGTAATATTACTAAACCAAAATAAGAAATTTGAAGAAAGGAAATATACTGTGTGGAAAAGTTGTACTCCATGGTGCTAAAGAGGTTGAGTGTAACATCCTTGGTCTTCAAATTAGTAACAAATGAAAATGTCTCGCAAAGCCAATAAATTGATTGCATGCATTACTATAAGTTTAAAGTAAGCTAAAAGTTTAGAGTTACATCATAGAATATGCAAAGAAAATAAAAAAATTTGAATAGATGAGATAAATTTTTAAGGAAAGTTTAATTCGATGATAAAAAGATAGTCAAGTCCAACATCCTTTATAATAAAAATATGTATTAAATTAGATTTCTCAAAAAACATGCACAAAAACCCTTCAAAAATGAAATATATCAAAATATACTAATGAATATTAATTTAAATTAATGTCACGAAGACATGTCCAATGATATTTATTTCATTTTGAACATATAATATTTTGAATTACTACAAATCATCGAAATAAATAAGCATAATGTGAAATAGATTTTATTTTAATGCTAAGTAAATATAGATTGAATGTAAACTAAGACAAATTAAAGCAATGGCATATATCCACATCAAAATAATATAAATGTCACAATAGAGAAGATTTTGAGATAAATATTACTATAAAAAAAATTAAAAAATATTTAGAGAAATTAGTTAAATTTAGTAAAAAAGTTGAATTGAAAAATATTAAGGGCAACAAGGGTAGCATTCTCAATCATTACGTAATGTACACTTTAAAAAAGATAAAAATTAATATTTAACAAGATAGAGGTCATTGAGGTGATTTCAACAATATTTGTTTCATCTCAAATGGTACATATTTGAAATTATGAAGAAATATAATAATATATTAAATTAAAATTTATGTTATTATTTTAATATTAAACAAATATATATTTTAAAATTCCAATGAGATAATTTTAAACAAAGTAACAAAACTAAATACGTGTGATGTAAAGACGAGACAAATAGAAATTTCGAGTTACATAGATCTATTAAAAATTTGACAGCATGATATTAAAAAGATCGAGGATAACACTCTTGATCATTCGATCACGCACGAATCAAATACCTTATAAAATGAGTTAAAAATCCTAAAAATAAAACATTTTTAAATTGAAAACGAATATATAATTTAATTGATCTTATAAATATGTATCCAACAACATTTGTTTTGTTGTGATTGAACCCCATTTTGAGTTATTATGAATTTTTAAGTTGAATAGAAAAAGTAATAAAAAAATTATTTAATATTATGTTAATATATATTAAAGCTAAAATGAGATAAAATTAAGCAATGTAACTTTACTAATTCAAATGAAGCCAAGGATCACATGGTAGGAGATTTAGAGGGCATGGTAATATAACAAAATATTGGCAAAATATTTTAAGAAATGACATATATTATATAAGAAAAATACGTTTCAAGTTAATGAGGAGATTGCGTACACCATTTTTTATTCTCAAATCAGGTGCGAATAAAAATACCTCATAAACTATGTATAGCCACTAGAAATAAAATGTTTTGAAGCATATTTAACTAGATAAACCTCGTTAGCTTGACTCCAATGAGCTTTCTTTCATCTCGATCAATCCTAGTTTTTTATTACTACAAATTATCAACATAAATAAGCATTAATAATAACAATAATTTATAATTTTACAATGAAGTAAATATATGTTAATGCTAAACAATGAATTGAGACAAAGTAATATTATGAAATCAAAGCAAAGTAAACGGCACATGAGAGAAAATTTATAGCTTCATTGTAATATAACCATATCGAAGATAAACATTTGGAGAAATGAGATACATTTATTTGAAAATTTGGATACCAATGTACAAGGATATCAAGTGTAACATTCACAACAATTAAATAAATTATGAATCAAATTATCTTGTAAAACATGAACAAATCATAGAAAATAAAATATTTAAAAAATATAAATATGAATGTTTGGTTGCATAACGCTTATCAAGATGACTCCATTGAAGTTTATTTCATCCCAATCATTCTTTATTTGGAATTACAATAAATTACCAATGTAAATAAACATTAACCATAATAATTTCCATTTTGAAACAAAATATCACCAAATCAAAGCAATGTCAATGTCAAATGAGAGGATATTCAATAATAAAAAATATAACAAACTTATCACAAGAAAATTAAAGAATTCATTTAAATTATCCATGAATGTTGCATTCCAAGATGTTAATAAGATCAAGTGTAGTATCCTTAACCATCAAATAATGAATGAAAAAACATGTCTCATAAAGAGTGCAAAAGCATAGAAAATTATATATATAGACATTTATATATTTATATAAATACATAAATGAAAATTTAATAAGATGGAGCTTCGAGGCAACTCCAATAATGTTTATTTCATCTCAATGAGACCTTCTTTAGAATTACTACAAATTAACAAATTAAATAAGTATAAATAATAACAAAGTTTTATTTTAATATTAATTAAATATACATTAAAGTTAGAATGATATTAATTAGAGCAATATAATATAAGAAAATCAAAGCAATGTAGAGGTCATGTCATAGATGATTTAGAGTTATGTAGTAAAATAAACAAATAAAAAAATATTAGAAAATTAGATGTATTATATGGGAAATTTGCTTTCTAAGATTCTATCGGGGTTGAGTTTAATAGCCTCGATTATTAAATGAGTTATGAATCAAAAAATCTTATACAACATGTCAAAACAACAAAAAATATTAATAAAATTGAAAAATAAATATTATGTTGGATATATGTCATCAAGACAAATCCAAAAAAAATTATTTTTTCTCGGTGGGATCTCACTTGGAATTATATAATTTTTTAACTTAAATAAGCACAAATAATAAAAATTTATTATTTTAATATATATTAAAAAAATGTTACAGTTGAAATGAGATAAATTAAAGTAATAAAATAAAAAAACTCTAAGCAATGTAAATGTTATAATAGATGTTATTTAGAGTACATTGTTATAGAACAAAATAAAATTAAAAAATTTGAATAATTCTATAAATGCTTTAAAAAAATATCTTTTCAACATATTCAGGATGTGAAGTGTAATATTTTCATTCCTTTAATAATGTACAAATAAAAAAGCTTCTTCTCGCCTCCAAAAATCACACACATACAATTTTTAAAGTATTAAAACGAATATTTAGTTTGATAGATCTCCATGAGAAGTGTTCAAAGTCGTTTGTTTACACAAAAATATAGCTTTTACGGATTTATCAATCATTACTAAAATTTATGTTATCCCTATGAATGCTATTTTAATTATTACGAATTACTTAAATAGAAAACATAAAATAAATAATTTTTTTTATTTCAAAAAAATAAATATTTATTGTGAAATTAGATAAATTGAAGCAATTTAATAGTACCAAATCAATTGGACATAAATGTCATAAGAGAGATGATTAGGAGTTTCATAGTAATATGACCAAATCAAAGAAAAATATTTTAAGAAAATAGATAAATTGCATGATAAAGTTTCTATTGAAGATATTAAAGAATTTGTGCGACAACTACATTATCAAATTTGGTTTAAATCGTACTGTCAAGTAACACATTAAAAAATGTTTAAAATAAAAATTATGGACAATAAAAAATAATATTTGATATGACTTATCAAGATGAGTCCAACAAATTTTACTTCATCTAGATTAGACCTTACTTTGAATTACTATGAAAAATCTAACAAAATAAGAATTAATAATATTCAATTATTTTTTTAATTTTTAGTAAAATTTTATCGAAGCAAGAATAAGATAAATTGAAGTAATGTAACACCAAATGAATGCAATGACTTATGAATCAGGAAGAGATTTAGAGTTACAAAGAAAAATAACTAACTAAAAGAAAAACATTTGAAGAAATAAGATAAATTGTTTGTGAAGTTTCTTTCCAAGATAACAAAGATATTGAGTGTAAGATTCTCAAAAATCGAAAAATGAGTGAAACGACATGTCTCGTAAAAATTGTTAAAATCTTTAACAGTAATATATATATTTAATTAATATTAACTTGATGCAACTCATCAAGAGGAGTACAACAATGTTTAATTCTATCTAGATTTGACTTTGTTAGGAATAAATATGACGATAATAAAATTTTAATAAATAATAATTTGAATATTATTAAATATATATTAAATTATAAATTAAAAAAATAAGTTGAACATATATAAATAATTCAAAGTGATATAGAGGTTAGACTTAGAGTTATTAGTAACTTATCCAATTCAAAAGAAAAACATTTGAAAGAAATAAATATGTTGTATAACAAAATTACATTCCAATATGCCAAGGAGATTTAGAATACCATCCATAATTTCTAAATAAGAAATAAATCTTAATGCTTCATAAAACATGAAAAACTTTTCAAATAAAATATTTAAATATAAAAAAAAAATTTAATTCAATGTATCTCTTTGAATTTGTATAAATTTAAACTATTAAAAAGATTTCAAAATAAAAATATATTTTAATATCAAGTAAATATATTTTAAAATTAAAATATTATAAACTTAATGTAATGTCTTGGCAACAAGGTGACATAAAGCCACATTTGACTCGATATTGAATAACGTAAAAGGGAGACCAAATCAAAGATAAACTTTTGAAGAATTGTGACAAATTATACAAGAAAGTTGTATTTTAAGATACATAAGATATCCAGTGCTAAATTCATATTTGTCAAATGCCATATGAATTGAAATGTCTCATAAAACATATAAAACCATGAAAACTTAAAAAATTAAATATATAATATAAAATATACAACTACATAGATTTTGTTTAGAAGAGTCCAAGTACATTTCTTTTCTTTTGGTCAGACCACCTTTGAAATATTATGAATTTCCAAAGTAAATAAGCATAATTAAAAATAGATTATTATTTTAATATTAATTTAATATATATTAAAGTTTAAATGACATAATTTAAAATATTATAATATAACAGAGTCAAAAAAAGTAAACGTCATTGAAGAGCGTATTTAGAGTTACATAATAATTTGGCCAAACCAAAATGAGAAATGTAAAAATGAAATATATTATGTTGGAAAGTTTCATTCCAAGATATTAAAGAGATCAACTGTATCATGCTTAATTGTCAAATCACATATACATAGAAATGTCAACAAAAGCATACAAAAACAATAGTAAAAAACCAATTGAAATATAAAATTGACATTTTAATTAGATAATGCTTGTTAAGACAAGTCCAATGATTTTTGTTCCACCGTAACAAAACCTCATTTAGATGATTTTGAATTATCAAAACTAATAAACATTAATACTAAGAAGCTATTATTTTAATACTAAGTCAATATATATTAAAGCTAAAAATATTGTAGCAATGTAATATAACAAAATCAATGATGTATGAAGTTCATATGAGAAGAGTTTTACTATTATATAAAAATATGACAAAATCAATGTAAACAATTTGAAGAATTGATACAAATTTTGTTGGAAAGTTGCATTCAATGATATTAAGGAGATTATGTATGACATCCTCAACTACTAAAACATGTATAAATTATATATCTTGTAAACCATGAGAAAACACAAGGAAATTAAATATTTAACAAATATTGAAATGAATTTGTAATTGGGTAGAGTTCTTCAAAACTTGTTCAACAACATTTATTTCATCTCAATTAGAAGATTTTTAGAATAAATTTGAATTATCAAAGTAAATAAGCATAAATACTAAGAATTTATTACTTTAATATGATGTAAAAATATATTTAAAACAAAATAAGAATAAATAAAGTATTGCATTCGAGCTAAATCAATGTGATAGTATAGTCACACGAAAGATCATTTAAAGCTATATAATTATACGAATGAAAGTGAAAAATTTGGCAAAATGACATAAATTTTATGAGAAATTTGAAATTTAAGGTAATCAGGAGATTGAGTGCAACATCCTTAATCATAAAATTAGGTACAAATCAAATATCTAACAAAACACGTTAGAACAGTAGAAAATAAAATATTTTAAAAAATAAAAATGAATACTTAATTGTTTTGAGCCCATCGAGATTGGTCCAATGACATTTATTTCTACTCCATCATGTCTCCTTTGAAATTGTTATGAATTACAAAGTATGTATAAATAATAAAAGTTATTTCTTTTGAATATTAGGTAAATATGTATTAAAGACAAAATATGATATAAATAAATTAGAGTAATGTAATTTTTACACAAGTGGTGATTTTGAGTTAAATGTTAATATAGCCAAATAAAAATAAAGGAATTGAAAAAATGCGGCAAATTATGAGGTAAAAATGCATTCAAAGATATTTTGGAGATGGACAAAAACATCATTAATCATTAAATTAATCACAAATAAAAATAACTAGAAAACCCTACAAAAAAAAGGAAAAAATAACTCTAGGTATTAAAATAAATATACAACAAAGCTGGTCTAGTTACATCCAAAATTATTTACTTCATCTCAATCATAAATTATTTGGAATCACAATGAATTATTGAAATAAAAAAATAATATATTGTTATTTTAATAATAATGTAAAAATATATTAATTATGAAATGGGACAAGTTAAACAAATGTAATAATACCAAATAAAATTATTGTAGACATCACATAAGAGGAGATTTTAAGCTTTATAGTAATATAAAAATCAAACTAAAAATTTTAGAAATATAATATTACCTATATAAGAAAGTCACTTTCCAATATACTAAGGTAATCGAGTATAACAATCTCATTTGTCAACTTTTGTGCTAATCAAAATATTTAATAAATCAAGCCATAGAAATTAAAATTAAATTATTAAAAATATAATAATTAAAAATTAAAAACTTAAAGCTCGTTGGAACAAGTCCAATGATGTTACTTTCCTCTAGATTTTGATTAGCTTGGCATTACTAGAAATCATACAAACAAATAGAAATAAGTAATAATAAGACAGTATTTTAATACTAAGTAAAATATATTAAAGCTAAAATGAGATATACGAAAGCAATACAATATAATGAAATAAAAGTGATTTAAAGGACATATGGAGGAGATTTAAAGATATATAGTAAAATCCTTGATAAGACATCCATTATTACATTGATTTAGAATAACATCCTTGATCATCAAATCTAATACAAATCAAAATGTGTACAAAAGTATAGAAAAATCCTGTAAAATAAGTTATTTGAAAATGTAGGAATGAATATAATTTTTAGAAAGAGCTTGTTATCTCAAGTAGAAGAGCATATTTTCATCTTGATTAGTTTTTGTTCCAAATTACAAAGAATTTCAAAAATAAATAAGTTAAAATAGTAAATGATATATTTTTAAATATTATCAAAATATATAATAAATCTAAAATAAGAAAAAATAAATCAATATAATAAAACTAAATAAAAGTAATGTAAGGGTCTCATGGGGGTAGACCTAGAGTGAATAGTAATGTAACCAAATAAAAAAATGATTTGGTGAATGAGATATATTGTATGAGAAAGTTACATTCCATGTTAAGAGATCAAATATAAAATTTGCAATCTTCAAATCAAGAACAAATCAAGATACCTCAAAAAGTGTACCAAACACCATGAAAAAAATATTTAATCGATCAGAGCACACATAGATGACTCCAACAATTATTACTCTATCCATATTTGTCTAACTTTAGAAATAATACTAATTATCAAAGTAACTAAGTATAAATAATAATAAATTATTATTTTTTATTAGGTAAATAAATATTAAAATCACTAAACATCAAATAATGTATGATAATAAATGTCTCAATAGAATGTTAGAATATCAAAAAATCAAACACTTAAAAAAATAAAAATAATTGTTTAATAAGATAGAGAACTTAAACACAATTTAGACCATGATTTTTTATCTTGATTACATGTCATTTGGACTTGCTACAAATTTCCAATTTTAATAAAAATAAATAAAAATATATTATTTAAATATTAAAATTAATTGAAGCGATGCAATACTATGAATTAAATGAGATGTAAATGAGTCACATGAGGAGATTTGGTGTTACAAAGTGATATAATCAAATCAAAGTAAATATATATATTAATGAAAAATTGAGAAAATTTAGAAAACATAAGAACAAAAAAAATTTAATTTGACGAGATTTATAATTACATAGTAAAAAAATAAAATTAAAGAAAAATATTTGAAGAAATGAAATAAATTTTACAAAAAGTTGCACTCCAAAATACTGAGGTTATTGAGTGTAACGTATTCAATTTGAAAATCATGGATTGTAATGTCTGCTAATAGCTATAAAAAATTCAGAATATTAAATATTTTAAAATATTAAAAAAATTAATTGGATAGTGTTCTTCATGATAATAATAAAAAACAATATTATTCTAATAATATTAAGAAAATATATATTTAATCTTAGATGACATGATAGTTGCAAACTAATATAGAAAATCAATTAATACTTTCCTTGGAAAGGGATAAATAGTATGTAAAACTTGCAAGCCAAGTTACTGAGGTGATCGAGGGCAACATCCTCCATCATCTAATTATGTATCAACAAACATTTCTCATAAAACATGTTAAAATACTAATACGTTAAATACATAAAAATATAGAAATGAAAATTTAATAAGAAAGTGCAAAACATGCCTAGTTTCATGACACTTTTTTCTTGATAGAATCTCATTTTTTAATTCAAAGAATTTTTTATGCAAGTAAATGTAGACAGCAATGAGTTATTCTTTTATTTTTAAGTGAATAGATATTAAACTTTAAATAAAATAAAAATGAAGTAATCTAATATATTTAAATCAAAGTGATGTAAAAGTGCATGAGAGAAGAATTGTGTTACATTATAATATATTGAAGTCAAAGTGAAAATTTCAAAAGAAATGAGATACACTGTAAAGTTGTGTTCCAAGATATTAAATATTTTAAATAGATCAAGTAAAACATCCTCATACGTCAAAATTGTTATTAATTATGTTATATCATAGAACTTGCTAAAACCCTTAACATTATAATAATTAAAATTATAGAATTGATATTTAATTAGATAGCGCTCATCAAAGAGAGTCCATCAATATATTTTTTTAGTCAATTATACTATGTTCAGAATTATTATTAATTACAAAATTATATGGTCATAAATGATAATAAACTATTATTTTATTATTAATTAAAAATATATTAAACATAAAGTTCGATTAATTTTAGCAAAATAATATTATTAAATCAAGGTGATCTAAATTTTACTTAAAAGAAGATTTAGAATTAAATTGTAATATAAATAAATTAAAAACATTTGTAGAAGTTAGAAAGATCATGTGCATCAGCATCTATCATTAAATACTCTGTAAAAAAAAACATCATAAAACATTTAAAATCTATAGAAATAAAATATGTTAAAACATAAAAAAATACTTTGCATCATATAACACATCTTAATGAGTCTCATAACATTTACTTTACCTTCATTATCCTTATTTTGAAATTTTCCAAATTACTAAAATAATAAATATAAATGAGAACAAATTACAATTTGTAGAATAAATAAATGTATTTTAAATGTGAAAAATCCTAAATTGATGCATTGTGAGATATTATAATTAAACTAATGTAAAGGATACATGAGAAGAAATTTAAAGTTTCATAGTAATATATCCAAATGAAAATGAAAGATTTTAAGAAATAAGAAAACATTTTCAAGAAAGTTGCATTACATGGTACTCTAGAGATCAAGTTGAACATCCTCAATCATGAAATTATGTAAAAAGAAAAATGATTTGTAAGGAATTCTGAAACCCTAAAAAATAAAAAAATTTAAAAATATAAAAATAAAAATTTTACTTAATTAAACCAATCAAGTATGGTACCAATCAAAATATTCCATAAAACATGAAAGAATTGTAAAAAATAAAAAATTTCTAAATTAATAATGATTATTTGATTGGATTTATGTTGTTGAGATAAATCACATTTCTTGGGACATAAAGGTCACATGATTGCAAAATTAGAGTTATGTGGTAATATAACCATATCCAAGAGAAAAAGTTCAAAAATGAGAAAAAAGCGTTGACAAAAGTTGTACTCCAAGATAGTTAGGACATTTAGTACAACATTCTTAATCATTAAATTAGGTTAAAAAGAAAATATCTCATAAAGCATGTCGAAACTTAAAAAAATAATATATTAAAAATGTTGAAAACATTATTGGATAGAGCCTATCATGGCGAGTCGAACAACTTTTATGTAGTCTACATTTAGCCTCGTTTAAATATAGTACAAATTACGAAAGTAAACAAACAAGAGTAACGACCAATTATTATTTTAATATTAACTTGATAAGCATTAAAATTAAATTAAGATAAATTAAAGCAATTTAACATAGATAAACAAAAGCATTATCATGGACACATGAGAGGACAAATATAGTTTTATAATAATATAACCAAATGAAAGAAAAGATTAAAACATAAAATAAATTATACCTTAAAATATACAAAGGAGTTTGAGTATAAATGCTTAATTTCAAAAAAGATATTAAGTAAAATATTTCATAAAATAAGCAAGAATTCTAAAAATAAGCTTTAAAAAAATTTAAAATAAAATTATTCGTGCTCATTGAAATGAGTGAAACAATGTTTGTTTTTATTGACCAAAAATTGTTTGTATGAACTACGAATAATAAAATTAAATAAGGACAAATAATAATAATTTATTATTATTATACTTAGTGAACTTATAATAAAAAAATTAAGTTAATTAAAGTAAGAAAATATAACTACTTCAAAATGATCTAAGCATCACATGTGATGAGATTTGGAGTCATACAAAATATAGCCAAATGAAAAAAAAACATGTGAGGAAATCACATATTATATGGGAAAGTTGCACTCCAAGATACTAAAATGATCACTAGTATCTTCTTTGATTAAAAAATCATACAGGAATCATAATGTCTTATGTAGAATGCCACAACCCCAACAAACAAAACAGTTTATATATATATATATATATGTTTAGTTTTATAGAGGTTAATGATCTGAGTTTAGAGATGTTTGTTTTCTCTCAATCTGACTTCTTTTTGAATTATTAAAAATTAAAAATTTTTAAAGAACACAAATATTAATAAATTTTTTTTTAAAATTAATTAAATAATATCAAAGAGATAATGAGAAATATTGAAGCAATGTAATATGGCAAAAAACAGCCTTAAAAAAGAGGACGTCTAGAGCAACATAGTCAAAAGTTTTGAGGGATAAATTGCTCTCAAAAGTTGAATTTTAAGACAATGTTGAGATTGAGTACAAAATCTTTGATCATAAAATTTAGTAAAATTTAAAATGTCTTGGAAACTACCATAAGATCCATGAAAAAAAATTATTTCAAAATACAATAAAATTTATTTGTTAGAGCTTGTCGAGAGGGGTCCATAACCATTTATTTCGTCTCATCAAACATTGTTTAAAACAATTGTAAATTGCTAATTTAAATGAAAACTAAAAAGAATAAAAAAATAAATGTAACATAATGAAATGAATGTAATGTAAAGGTCACACAGGATTAGATTTAGTGTTACCTAGTAATACAAAAAAAATTGAAGCAAAATATTTTATGAAATTTAGAAAATTGTGAGTGGAAGTGTTATTATAAGACACTATGGAGAACGAATGTTATGTCCTCAATCATCATATCATGTGTAAATTGAAAAGTTAACTAAAGTATGCCAAAATCTTAAGGAATAATATATTTAAAACCATATATATAAAATAAATATTTAACTAGATAAAACTCATTCAGATGGGGATAGCAATATTTTATCTTTATATGATCTTGCGTGGAATGACTATGAATTAAAAAGGAAAATATGCATAAATAATAATATTTTATTTTTGTAATGCTAACAAAACCTATATTAAAGTTAAAATATGAAAAATTTGAAGTAAAGTATATATATATATATATATATATATATATATATATATATATATATATATATATATATATATATATATATATATATGTATGTATAATAAGGTAGATCTCATCAACATAACTCCACTAATGTTTTTTTTGTCTCAATCGATCATTGGTTAGAATTACTTTAATATACTAGATTAAATATGAAGAAATTAAAATTTGATAAACAAAATATTTAAAAAATATAAAAATAAAATAAAAAAAATTTAATCAATATAATATTGGAGTTTCTTCATAATATAACCGATTCAATGCAAACCATTTCATGAAATTAGAAGAATTGTACAAGAAAGTTTCAGTATAAAATAGCAAGGTATAGGGTAACCACTTTTATTAGAAATGATGTAAAAACCAAAATGTGAGGAAATATTAACAAAACACTAGAAAATATAATATTTAAAAAAAATATAAACTAATATTTAAATTGCTGGACGTTGTCGAGAGGAGTCAAAAGGCGATAGTTTATTTTAGTTCTCACTTAGTTTAGAGTTACTAAGAATTACAAAAGTAAATAGGCATATATAATAAGAAATTATTGTATTAGAATTCAGAAATTTTTTGTGAAAAATGCAATAAGTTAAGAAAATGTAAATTTTATTTGAATATTTAAATTTATTATTTTGATTTTTTTCATATTTTATGTTGTACATTTGTGTAATTCCAACCAATGACCAAACAAGACAAAACAAGCATTATTGGACTTATCTTGATGGCATATATATATATATATATGTTATTAAATTTTTTCTATATATTATAGTGATACTTTTATACTCTTATAGTGTGATCCTTGCAATACTTTCACGTGGTTATGTTACTTTTTTCTCAATTTATCTACTTTTAACTTTAATATAGATTTATTTAACATCTCAGTAATAAACTATTATTATTTATACTTTTTCCTTTTTAATCCATAATAATTCCAGATAAGATCTATAAAGACAATAGATATTGTTAGCCATATCTCAATAAGCTTTATGTAATTAAATATTTATTTTTATATATATTTGCTTTTAAATATAATATTTTTTAAGATTTTTTTGCACTTTAGTTAACATTTCAATTTGCACATGATATGATGATTGAGGACATTACACTTATTCTCCATAGGGTTTTATAATACAACTTCCCGTGACAATTTTCAAAATTTTATAAAATGTTTTGCTTCAATTTCCTTATATTACTAGGTAACACTAAATCTAATTTTTTGTAACCTTTACATTAGTTTCATTTCAACATGTTACATTATTTCAACTTATCATATACCAACTTTCTTCAATATTTATTGGAAATTAATGTTTTAATTTATTGTTTTTTGTTCCCATTTAAAATGGTAATTTGCAATTGTGTCAAACTATTTTTTATGAGATAAAATAAATTTCAATGGACTCTCGATGAGCTCTAACAAATGAAATTTTTTTTAATATTTTGAATTGTTTTTTTCACAGCTCTAGTAGTATTTTGCATGACATTTTTAATTTTACCTAATTTTATGATCAAGAATTTTGCACTCAATCATCTTGTTATCTTAAAATGCAACATTTGAGTACAATTAATTTCAAAAGTTTCCACCGTGTTGCTCTAAATGTCCTGTTGTTTGACATTTTCATGACTTTTGTTTGGCTATATTACATTGCTTCAATTTTTCTCATTATTAATTTAATATCATGTAATTAATACTAAAAATATATTTTATTATTATTTGTTCTCCTTAAACTTTTTTAATTTTTAGTAATTCCAAAAAAGTTTGATCGAGATAAAACAAACATCAATGGACTCAGATCGATAATCTCTATGAAATTAAATATTTTTTTCTATATTTATTATTTAAATATTTTATTTTCTAGGGTTTTGGAATACTATATAAGAAATTATGATTAATGCATGATTTTTGTATCAAAGATGATACTCTCGATCATTTTAGTATCTTGGAGTGCAACTTTGCCACATATTATGTGATTTCTTAAAATTTTTTATTTTCATTTAGTTGTATTTTATGTTACTCTGAATCTCATCACATGTGACATTTGCATCATTTTCATTTCGTTATATTTTATTTCCTCAATTTAAATCATCTTTTGTTTTATTATAAATTCACTAATTATAATAATAATAAATTCTTATTATTAATCTTTATGTAATTTTTTATTTGCTTTCGTTAACAAAACACAAACATTGTTCAACTCATTTCAATGATTTGAAATTAAAGATTTATACACCAACTACTTTATACACTTTATTCCATTATTTATCAAATTTTTTAATATTTCTTTTTTAATTTGGTTATATTATTACGAAATTATATTTCTCCTCTCATGTTTCCATCATAATGCTTTTATTTGGTTACATTAAATTGTTTCAATTTATCTTATTTTAATTTTAATACTTATTAAGTTAATATTAAAATAATAATTTTTGGTTACTCTGGTTCATTTACTTTGGTAATTTGTTGTATATCTAAAAGAGATTAAATGTCAACTACATAAATTTCCTGGACTCACCATGATAAGCCCTATCTAATAAATTTTTTTACCTTTTTTATATATTTTTTTAGTTTTTGCATGCTTTATGAGATGTTTCAATTTTTTCCTAAGTTAATGTTTAAGAATGTTGCACTAAATCTCCTACCTAGAAGTATAGCTTTTCTTAAAATTTTTTTTTCTACTTTTTCTCTTTGATATGGATATATTACTATGTAACTCGAATAATAGTACCATATGAACTATATATCCCAAGGAAATTTATTTATTTCTCGAACTTAAATCCAATCAAATAATATTTTTTTTAATTTATAAATTTTTAATTTTTGAAAATTTTTTCTTGCTTTATGAAATATTTTGATTCAAACCAGATTTGATGAATCCTATATCCTGATTTTTTACATCAAATAAAATATTTATTTGTAAATTTAAAATATTTTTTATTTTTTTGGGTTTTAGAATGCCTCACAAGACATCTTTTGTTTTTACCTAATTTCATGTTTGGGAATGTGAAATTCAATCTCCATTGTATATTGCAATGCAACTTTCCTAAAACTTTTTTCTTATTTCTTAAAATCTTTCATTTTGATTTGGATACATTACTATGAAACCATAAATTTCTTCTTATGTATCCTTAATTGTACTATATCATAATGTATCAGTTAAAGTTATTTGTTATTTAAAATATATTTAGTTATTCTAAAAATTGCAACTTATTATCATTTACATTTATTTTCTTCGGCAATTTGTACTATTACAAAATGATTTTAACGATGACAAAATAAATAGTATTAGAGTCACTATGGTTAGTTATATCAAAGAAAATATTTTATTTTCTACGTATTTTAAATATTGATAACGTATTGTTTTATAGCTGATTTGATGATAGATGATTGTGCACTTCATCTTCCTAACTTCTACAAATGTTTTTTTTTATGTGAAATTTAGATATTTAAATTTAATTATATAAAATTGCTAAAACTAATACAATTTTATTTTTAATATATATTTAGTTAACATTAAAATAATACTTTATTATAATTTATGATCATTTAAATTTTTAACTAATGCTAATTCCAAACATTGTGTAATAAACTAAAAAAATATATTGTGGGGCTTTCCTTGATGAGCTCTATCTAATTAAATATCAATTCTATATTTTTAATTGTTTAAGTGTTAAGGGTTTTAGAAATTCTAAAATATAATACAATTCATAGCTATTTGATGTACGAGGATGTTACACTTGATCTCTTTAGAATAATTTTTCTCACAACTATAATATATAATATATCTCATTTCTTTCTAATTTTTGCTTTCACTACAATATATCATAATATAACATAATTCATCTCTCATAGACTTTTACATCACCTTGATTGAATTATATTATATTACTTCATTTTATTTCATTTAAAGTTGAATATATTTTCACTTAAAAATATAATAATAATATATTATTATCTATGTTATTTACCTAAAAAATTCTTTGAAATTAAAAATGTTGTTTTATTAAGAAAAACATTTAATTAAACTATACTTGATGTGCACATTTAATTAAATATTCATTTACATCTTTTTATGCATTTTACTTCCTATTATTTTGACATGGTTTTATGAAAAGTTTTATTCATACTTAATTTGATGATCGAGGATGTTATGCTGAATCGCCTCAATAACATGGCGTGCAAGTTTTACTTACTATTTATCTCTTTTCATGAAAATATTTCTTTAATTTTCTATATTACTTTACCACTACCATGTCATCTAAGATTAGATATTTATTTTCTTGATTTTATTAGAATAGTATTTTTTTATTTATGTTTATTTAAATTTTTTAATTTGTGGAAATTCTAAAGTAGGTCTGATCAAGACGAAAGAAATGTCAGCAAACTCATCTAGAAGAGCATTATCCAATTAAATTTTTATTATTTATATTTTTTTAAATATCTTCATATTCTAAATCTTCCATTGCTTTTACGAGACATTACAATTCATACATGATTTTGAAATTGAAGATGCAACACCTGATAACCTTAGTGTCTTGGAGTGCAACTTTTTGTAAAATGTATTTCATTTCATCAAAAATTTTTCATTAATTTTGATTTTTTACTATGTAACTATAAATCTCATCACATGCTACTTTTACATTACTCTATTTTGTTTCCATTATGTTTTCTAATTTTTCTCAATTACACTTTAATATATATTTACTTATTTTTAAAATAATAACTTATTATTATTTATTGATAATTAACATTGTAATTCATACTATTCCAAAAGCGGTCCAATAGAGATAAAATAAACTTAGTTGTTCACATCTCAATGAGCTCTATTCATTTAAATTTTTGTTCAAAATTTTTAATATTTTCAATATTTTTCTTGTTTTTTGTGGCATTTCAATTCATATCTTAAATAAATGAGAAAGTTAGTTCTTATCTCCTTTATATTATGAAAATTCAACCATCTTATAATATTTTCTCATTTCTTCAAAGTTTTCAATTTTAATGCATTTCTTACTATGTAGCTGAAAACCTCTTTTTATGTGACCTTTACATTGTATTGATTTGATTATATTACATTGTTTCAATTTATCTCATGTTAACTATAATAAATATTATTTTAATTTTAAAGTAGTAATCTGTTATTGTTTATGCTTTTTTTAGGTAATTCATATTAATTGTAATTGAGGCCACCTTAAGGAGAAATGATTGTTAGACTCGTCTCTATGAGATCTATCCAATTAAAACTTCATTTATACATTTCCAAACTTTTGTTTTCTTTGGTATTGGGATGCTTTATGAAATCATTAAATACAACTTTAACATACAATTTGTTTCATTTTTTCAAATTTTATAATTCAATTTCATTATATTACTCTAAAACTATTGTCATCTTTTAAAATTTTTTATATTGCTTTGACTTTAATATATTACATTACTTAATTTATCGAATTTTAGCTTTAATTTATATATTAACTTTAAAAAAATTATTATCTTTTCTTTTGTCGAGTTTACTAATTCACTGTAATTCCAAACAATGTTTAATATAGATAAAATAAACTTCATTAGACTTTACTCGATTAATCTCTATTAAATTAAATAATATTTTTTTAATTTCCTTATAAATGTTTTTTTATTTGTTTGGCATTTTTAAATTATATTTCAATTAATAACCAGTTCTTCTATCAAGTTTGTTACACTTAATTTCCATAGTATCTTTTAATGTAACATTATCATGTAATTTATCCTAGTTTTCTAAACATTTTGCTTTTATATGGTTATACTACTTTGTAACTCTAAATCTCCTTGTGTGACACATTTATACCTCTTTTATTTCGTAATATTGCATTTCTATAATTAATATTAATATTAAAATAATATTTTATTGTAATTTAGTTATACTAAATTTCAAATTTTGTAGTAATTCCAAACAACAACAATCAAGATGAAAAATCATGGTATGACTTGTGTTTAAGTGCTCTATCCTACTAAACATTTATTTTTATATTTTTAAGTATTTTAGTTTCTATTATTTCAGCATGCTTTTTGAGACATTTATAATCATAAATTATTTGATGTTTAATGATTTTAATATTTATTAGCTAATATAGAAATAACAATTTATTATTATTTATGCTTGTTACTTTGATTATTAGTTATATTTCAAAAATAAGACAAATCATGATCAAAATATCATTGTTGGAGTCATCTCTGTGAGCTCCATCAAATTAAATATTTATTTTTACATTCTAAAATATTTTATTTCAAGGTTTTTGGCCCACTTTATGAGGTGTTTTGATTTGTGCTTGATTTGAAGATTGAGAATGTTATATTTGATCTCCTTACTGACATGAAAGACAAATTTTCTCGTATAATATGTCCCATTAACCAAATAGTTATATTATTTTGTTAGATTACTATTCACTCTAAGTCTACTCCCATGTGAGACTTATATTACTCAGTTTTAATTTTATTATATTGTTTTAATTTTCCTTATTTTGGCATTAATTTATATGTTTCTAATATTTAAAATTTTTTAAATTATTTTAGCTTATTTATTTTTAAGTTATTTATAATTCTAAATGAGATGTAAACATGATTAAAATATGCTGTTCGAAATGCTATAACAAGCTCCATCTCAAAAGATATTCATTCTTACATTTTAAATATTTTCTTTTATGGGACTTTTGCATACATTTTGAAACATTTTGATTCGTGTCAGATTTGATGATCAGGGATCTTACAGAAAATCTCCTTATTCTTGGATGTCTCTATCGAGGATGTTACTTTATATCTTTAAATCTCCTCTACACGTCCTTTACATCACTTTTTTTTTATCATATTGCATTGCTTCAATATATCTCATCTTAACTTTAATATGCATTTACTTAGTATTAAAATGATATCATATTATCACTTATTTCTCTTTATTTGTGTGATTTGGACAAATGCTAAACTAAGCCCAATCTAGATGAAAGTAACATCATTGGGGTTATCCCAATGGGATTTATGTTTTAAATATTAATTAATTATTATATTTTTAAATATTTTACTTCCATTTCCTTCGCTTGGTTTACGAGATATTTTGATTAGACTTGAGTCGAAGAATGACGTCGTTGCACTCGATTACCGTAGTACCTTGAAAGGTAACATCGTTGTACAAGAAAAATAATTTTTTAAAATTTCCTTGTTGATTTTTTTATATTATTATCAATCTAAAAATTTCCACTAATGTGATGTTTACAACACTTTTATTCGACATTATTACTTTGCTTCAATTTGTCACATTTCATAATTAATATATATTTAAATTCTAATTAATATATATATATATTTATATATATATATATATTATGGTTTTTGTTTTTTATTTCAATAGTTTAGAGTGATTCCAAACAATGTCTAATTGAGATGTAGTAAATTATGTTGGATGCAACTGGACTAGCTTTACCCAATTATATATTTTTTTTAACAATGGCAACTATCATATTTTCTTTTATTTTGGCATGGTTATTTAGTTATCTTTATTTGTAACCAATTTAATGATCAATGATGTTACTCTCCATCTCTTAAATGTCTTGGAATGCATTTTATCTCATAATTTACCACATTTCTTCAATTCTTTTGCTTTGAATGTTCTACACTAATATTTAACTCAAAATCTCCTCTTGTGTAAACATTACATTTCTTTAATTTATTTTTATCATGTTATTTTAATTTATTACATTTTATCTTTAATCCATATTTATATATTATTTAAAAGAAATAACCTTTTTACTTATGCTTACTTTGTAATTCATATGAATTTCAAAGGAAGCTTGATGGAGCATGAATAAGCAACATTAGACTCACCTTGAAGGGCTGTAAACAACTAAGTATTCATTTTTTATATTTTAAAATATATTATTTTCTCATTTTCTAACATTTTTTTTTTAGAAGCTCATTTCATACCTGATGTAATAATTGGGGATGCTGCACTCAATCTCCTTATTATCTTAAAATTCAAATATCTCATACAATTTTTGTTATTTCAACAAATTTTTCACTTTCATTGTTCATATGATTATATAACTCTAAATCTTCTTTCATGTGACTTTAGTGATAATGAATTACTTCAGTTATTCTAATTTTATTTTTCATATATATTTACTTAGTATTAAAGTAATAAATTATTATTATTTATACTTATTTACTTTGATAATTTGATGTCATTCTAAAGATCTTCTACTTGAGAAGAAATAAAGTTGGATAAGTTTTGAAGAATTGTACCCAATTACATAATTATTTTAATATTTTTTAAATTTTTAATTTTTTAGTGTTTTATCATGGTTTACAACATATTTCAATTCATAAATGATTTAATAATATATAATTCACAAACAATCCCCTTAATATCTTCAAATGCAACTTTCCTATATAATTTGCATCATTCCTTTAAATTACTTAATTTTATTTTGTCATATTTTCATATAAAAGAAAAACACTTCTCATGTAGACTTCACACAAATTTGATTTTGTTATATTACATTACTTCTATTTTTTTAGCTTTAATATATATTGACTTCATATTAAAATAATTACTTCTCATAATTTATGTTTATTTATTTTGAAAATTCACAATCTTCTAAATGAAGTTTTATTAAGATGAAAAAAATATTATTGGACTTGTCTTAACAACTATTATCCAATCATAATGTCATTTTTATATTTTAATTACTTATTTGACAAATATTTTTTCATACTTTAGTAGACATTTGTACTTATATGTGACTTGACAATCGAGGATGGTACACTTCATCTCTTTAATATCTTTGAATGCAAGTTTCCAAATAATATATTTAATTTTGAAAACTTCTCACTTTAGTTTGGCTAAATTATTATTTAATTATAAATATCCACTTCAATGACATTTATATTTCTTTGACTTGGTTAGATTATAATTTTTTATATTGTGTCATTTGAACTTTATAATATTTATTTACTTAATATTGATATAGTAATATGTTATTTTTATGCTTACTTACATACGTAATTCAAACTATTAAAAATGAGGTATGATCAAAATGAAAGAAATGTTCTTGGACTCTCAATAAACTATATCTAGTTGTATATTCCATGTTATATATTTGATATTTTTAGTTTACATGATTTTTTGTGGTTTATGAGACAACTCAATTCATACCTCTTTTAACAAATATGAAGGTAGAATTTGATCTAGAAGAGTTTCATAAAATACAACATTCCTATACAATTTGTCACAATCCTTCAAAAGTTTTACTTTGGTTTTGTTACCCTCTTGCAAAATTCCCTTTCTCATCAAGTGTGAGCTTTACGTCACATTCATGTATTGATATTACATTAAGCGCATAATATTTTAACTATAAAATATTTTTACTTGATATTGAGATATTTTTTTAATTTGAAATCATTTATATTAGAAATTTATTGTGATTCAAAGAGCTATAAAAAAATAATTACATATTTTTATATTTTAAAAATTTTTAATAAAATTTAATTTTGTAGTTTTTTGCATTTTATGAGCCAATAATATTTGTCTCTTATTTGACAAATGTTGATGGTATACTAACTCTCCTTAGCATATTAAAGTGCAATTTTGATGTACAACATTTTAAATTTTTTCGTTTTTATTTTGATGTTACTCGTACCTCTAAATCTGACCTCTACATCGCTTTGATTAGTTATATCATATTACATTTATTTTTAGAATTTATAATTTAATATATATACTTAATATTTAAATAATTATTTATCATAATTTACAATTATAGCATTTGAAATTCATAGTTATTCCAATCAATGTCCAATCGAGATCGAACAAAACGTTGTTGTACTCCTCTTAATGAGCTACATTAGGTTAATATTCATTACATACGTATATATATTATTTTCTAAAATTTTAACAATCTTTATAAGGCATGTCGTTTTACAAATTTGTCAACTGTTTGACTATCTTACCCTCATTCACTTTATTGTCTTGAAAAGAAACTTCATCTATGATTTATCATATTTCTTCATGTGTTTTTCTTTGAGTTGGTTATGTTTCTTTTTAACTCTAAATCTCTTCTTGTTTGACATTTTCATTGCTATCATTTCGTGTTACATTATTTAAATTTATCTTATTCTTGCTTGAATAAAATCTTTCTGTATATTTAAAAAATAATTCAATGTTATTAATTTTTTTTGGTTATATTTATCATGTTAATTCAAAATAATGTCTAATTCAAATAAAGGAAAAGTTGTTCGATTCATCTCGATAAGTCATATCAAATATTATTTATATAATCTTCAACATTTTTGTTCAAGAATTTTTTCATGTGCTATGTGACACTTCGATTTTACCTAATTTGATGGTGGTGGCTGTCACACTCAAGTCCTTTATTATCTTTGAAAGAAACTTTGTCATACAATTCATGTAATTTCTTCAAATATTTTTCTTTGATTTTGTCATATTACTATGAAACACCAAATCACCTCTCATGTGACGTTTATGTCCAACTGATTTTGTAATATTAAATTCCTTCAATTTATCTAATTTTTTTGTTAATATTTAATTTCTTTGAAAACAATAAATACTTTTTGATAATTTTTATTTATTTAAGTATATCATAATAGTTAAAAATAGCTTTTATTAGGACTAAACAAACATTTTGTAATTTATTATAAATCCATAAAAGGCCTATTTTAGAGGAAACAAACGACTTTGAACTCTTCTCAAAGAGATCTATCAAACTAAATATTCATTTTAATGGTTTAAAAATGGTATATGTAATAGTTTAATAGCCTAGAAAAAGGCTTTCTTTTGGTACGTGATTAGTCGATTGAAAATGTTACACTTAAAATCGTGAATATGTTGAAAAGATATTTTTTGAGAAAATTCATCTAATTTTTCAAAAATTTTAATTTGATTTGGGTATATTAATACGTGTTCCAAATCGCATCTCTCACGACATTGATATCATTTTGATTTTTTTTCTATTAATTTAATTTATCTCATTTTAGCATTAAAATATTTTTAATTTACATTAAAATAATAAATTATTATTATTTATCCTTATTTATATTGAAAATTAAAAATAATTCCAATTGAGATCCCATTGGGATAAAATAATTGTGTTTGGAATTACCTTGATAAGCTATATCCAACTGAGTATTTTTTTACATTTTATTAATAATTTGTTATGCTTTTGACATATTGTATAAGGCATTTTGGTTCACAACTCATTTAATAATTGAGGTTGTTAAATGAAGCACCTACATGTCCTTGAAAGGTAGACTACCCATATAATTTATCTCATTTGCTTAAATTAAATTTATTTGTTTTTTTTTCTACATAACTCTAAATTGCTTATGGCATGACCTTTACATTGCTTTGATTTGCTTATATTGTATTGCTCAAATTCATATCATTTCAAATTTAATGTATATTTATTAATATTGAAAATAATAATTTATTATAATTTATGCTTATTTAATTTGATAATTTGTAGTAATTTGAAAGGACTCATTGAGATGAAATAAACATTGTTATTGTTCCAAGGAGCTCTATGTGGTTATATATGTCGAACAATATTAAATTTAAAGTTGCATAGTGAAATAACTTAGCAAAGTAAAATATTTAATAAAATGAGATAAACTTTATGGGAATGTTGTATTTCAAAGATACAACGGTGTTAGAGTGTAACATCCCTAATTGACAAATTAGTTGCATGACAAAATTTCTCATATTCTCTACCAAGTCATAAAATGTAAAATATTTAAAAAAATTACAATGAATATTTTATTACATTGTGATCATAACGATGAGCACAATGATTTTTATTTCTTCTCAATTAGACCACATTTAGAATTTTTGAAAATTCTTAAAACAAATAAGCATCAATAACAACAAATTTCTTTTAAAATATTAAGCAAATATGTATATTAAAATTGAAATAAGATAAATAAAATCAATATAATATAACCCAATTAAGAACAATAGAAAAGTCACAATATGGAAGAATCATTATTTCATAATCATAGAGCCAAATGAAAAAGAAACATTTGAAGAGGTGGGATAACTTATATATAAATCATGTATTTAAGATAATAAAGAGATAGGGTGTGACATTCTTAATCATCAAATAATATATGAATAAAAATATCTAATAATTTTTAAATAAATAATAGAATATTAAATAATTAAAAACATAAAAAATTTAATTAGATAGAGCTCATGGAGGCAAGTTGAATGATGTATGTTTTGTCTCACTCAAAAATCTTTTTGAATCACTCTAAATTAAAAAATAAATGAATTATAACAAATTATTATTTAATTTTAAATAACTACAAAACAAACCATAAATTTGATAAATTAAAGAAATATAATACAACTAAATCAAGGAAATCTAAAAGTCATATAAGAGTAAACTTAGTGTTACATAGTAACATAATGAAATCAAAGAAAAGAGTTTTAAACATGAGATGAACTATAGAGGAAATTAGTACTAAAAGATATAAATGAGATTGAGCATAATTTCCATGATCATTAAACTTGGTACAAATTAAAATATCTTTATAAAAAATGCAAAAACACTATAAAATAAAGTATTTTAAGCATATAGAAGTGAATAATTTATCAAATAAGGTTCATCAAGATGACTCTAATGATGTTTATTTGTATCAATTTGACTTAGTATGGAATTAATACGAATTGGCATTATTAATTTACATAAATAATAAAAAATAATTATTGAAATAATAACTAAATATATAATAAATGAAAGCAGTGAAGTAAAACAAAATCAAAGTAATTTAAGTGTCACATGAGAGGGGAATTAAAGATTTAATGTAATATAGCCAAACTAAAGTAGAAGAATTAGAGAAATAACATGAAATTTATAAGAAAGTTGCATTCCAAGATACTAAAAATATTGAGTGTGAAATCTTTGGCTATGACATTAGGTACAAATCCAATGTTTCTAAAGCATGCCAAAGTTAAAAAAATAAAATATTTTGAAATATATAAATATTTATTTAATTTAATAGAGCTACTTAAAACAAGTCCATTCAAATTTGTTTCGTCTCCATTAGCCCTTATATAAAAGTACTGTGAGTTATCAAAATTAATAACCAAAAATGATAACGGTATTTTTATTTTAACATTAAAAAAATATACTAAAAAAAGATGAGATAAATTGAATCAAACAAAAATAATGAAATTAAATTAATGTAAATTTAGTGTGAGAGGAAACTTAAAGTTGCAGTATATTATAACAAAATCAAATCATCAAATCTTAAAATTTGAAGAAATGAAAAAACTTTTATGTCAAAGTTGCATCCCAAGTTACAAAGTAGATGAAGTATAATATTCATGATCATAAAATTAGGCATAAAAGGAAATGCCTAGTAAGGCATGTAAAAACCTTAGAAAATAAAATTTTTAAAGATATACAAGAGTGTATGTACTTAAATGGAGCTCATAAGGATAACTCCAATGAAGATAGTCTCATCTCGTTTGGACCTCATTTTTATTTATTACAACTTACAAATGTAAATAAGTATAAATAAAAATAAATTATTTTTTTAATAATAAAAAATAATATTAAAGTTTAAATAGGATAAATTAATGTAATTTAATATTACATAATTAAAAAAAAAAAAGATCAAATCAAAAGAGATTTTTAGTTAAGTGATAATAAAAAATTATGTTCATCATGCTTCATTTATAATTAGTATTAATTCCCAAATTAAATAAATATAAATAATGACAATATTTATAAAAATTAAGTAAATTTTCGTTAAAGTTTAAGTGACATGGACTAAAGAACTACGATATATCAAAATTGGATACATGTAAATGATGAAAGTCATAGATAATTAGAGTTACTTAGTAATGTAATGAAACAAAGAGAAAAATATGCAAAAAATATGGTAAATTATATCAAAAAAATTTCATTCCAAGAAGCTAAGAAGATTGACTATAAAAATTATGGATCATCAAATCGAGTGATAACTAAAATGCCTTGAAAATTTTGATACCACCATCGAAATAATATTTAAATATATTAAAGAATATTTAATTAAATAGAGCACATTGATATGAGCTAATTGACAGTTGTTTTTCACTTCCAAACCTTGTGTTGAAAAAGTTAGAATTACCAAGGTAAATAAGGTAAACAATAATATATTATTATCGTAATATTAAATAAATCTATATTAAATTTAAAATGATAAAATTTGATGCAATATAATATAAGAAAAAAAAATGATAGGATGATTAAACTTGTGTGGATTTAGAGTTACATCATAATATAACAAAATTAAAATAAAAAGAACTAAAAAAAATGATATAAATTATATGAAAAAGTTGAACTCCAAGATGATCAAAAGATTGTGGATAAAATCCTTGGTTATGAAATAAGATACTAGTAAAGCTTTTTTTAAGATGAGTCCAACACAATGTGCTTCATATATATCAAACCACGTTTGAAATTTTTTGAATTACAAAAGAAAATTGGTATAAATAATTATAATTTTTTTTTTAATATTAGTTAAATATATATTAAGGCTAAAATATATTAAATTCAACAAATATAACACAACAAACTAACATTGATGTAAATTTTAATTGAGGGGAGATTTAGAGTTACATACTATAACAAAATCAAACCAAAACATTTGAAGAAAATAGATAAATTATATGACAAAATTGCATTTTAAGATATTGCAAAAATTGATTGAAAGATATTTGATAATTAATCAAGTATAAATTGGAAAGCATTAAATTGTGTTCCTAAATCTTATAAAATCAAATATTTTAAAAAAGTGAATGAGTCTTCAATTATTGAAAATTATCAAAGCAAATAACAATAAAAAATGATAAGATATTAATTTTATATTAAATAATATATATATATATATATATATAAGTTAAAATTAGAAAAACTGAAACATGATAATATGCCAAATAAAATAATTATAAATGTCAATAGATAAAAGACTTCAACTCACACAATATTATAATCAAATCAAGTAAAATATTTAAGAAATCTAATAAATCATATGGTAAAATATTATTTAAAGGTACTAAGATGATTTAAAGTAACATTATTAATCATCAAATAAGGTAGAACTATAAATATGTCACAAGGCATGTAAAAGTATGAGAAAAATAAATATTTTAAATATTAAAAATAAATATTTATTTCTATCCATGTCAAGGAGATGAATCAAGTCTCATTTATTCAAACTTAATGAAACTATGTTTTGAGTTATTTTGAATTACCAAAAAAAAATACGCATAAATTAAAAAGCTGTTATGTTATACAAAGGAAATATATATTAAAGCTAAAATTCGATAAATTTAAGAAATATAAAATGATCAAATTAAAGTAATGTAAAGGTCATATTAGAGAAGATTTAGAGTTAAATAATATTATAAATAAATCAAAGAAAATAATCTTAAAATATAAGAGAAATTGTACTACTAATTTGTATTCCTTGATATTAAATAAGCGAGATTAAAATCATTGATAGTGAAGTTAGGTGCAAATTAAAGTATCTTATAAGGAATAACTAAATTAAAACAAAGTAAATATCTAGAACTTAAGGAAAATAGAATTAAATTTATAAGAGCACCTTTGGACAAGTGCAAAAGCATATGTTTTTTTAATTTTTTTTTATATAAGGCAATAATTTATGTTTTGTAATAACAAACTAATTCAAAGAAACAATTTATAAAGTAATGAGATAAATTGTAAACGAATGTTACATTCCATGATGTTAAGGAGATCAAAGGTTACCTCATCAAATTCAACATCATCCATAAAAAATAATATCTTGTAAAGAATTAGAAAACCTTTAAAATAAGATATCTTAAAATATGAATACGAATATCTATTTTCGTAGAGCTCACTAAGATGAGCCTAAGATTTATTATTTGCTCTATTTGACTATGATTGAAGTTTTTTCTTATCACTAATATGAATAAACATAAATAATGATAAATTATTATTTTAATATAAAACAATTCATGTTAACAATGAAATGAGGTAAAGAAAACAATATGTATCAACAAATGAAAGTGATGTAAAGGCCATTTGAAATGAAAATTAAAGCTTTACAGTATATTAACGAAATTAATTCAAAATCATTTTAAAAAAAATTGTTATATAATGTAAGAACGATGAATTGTAGATTCTAAAATGATTATATGTAACATCCTTAACAAAGAAATTCGATACAAATCAGAATTTCTCATTAAATGTTCCAAAAACTTTAAAATTAAATTATTTAAAAAAAAGAATATTTTTTTAGATGAGCTAATTGAGACAACCCCAATTTTGTTTACTTCAACTCAAGTAGTCCTTTATTTGGAATTTTTTAAATTAATAAAATAAATAATTATAAATAATAATAAATTAACATTTTAATAATAAAAAAACTAAATATTAAACCTAAAACGAGATAAACTAACGTAAGTTTACTAACAAAATTAATGCGGTGTATGTGTCATCGGAGAGGAGGTTTTAAATTACATTGTACAATAACAAAATTAAAAAATTGAAAAATTTTAAAAAAATTGTAAGTGAAAGTTGCATTACAAGATATTAAGGAGATGGAGTGCAACCTCTAAAAATACTATATTTCAATTAATAAATTTCAATATTCAATTGGATATATCATGTTAAGGCAAACGAAATGAATAGTGATCAAGTACAACATCATCAGTCATTAAATTTTGTATGAATTAAAATATCACTGCAATTCTTTAAAAACACTACAAAATAATAAATTTTAAAATATAATAATTAATATATAAATGGTAGATCTAATAAAGTTGACCCAAACAATATTTGTTTCAAGTCAATCAAACACTATTTGTAATTACTAAAAATTATTAAACAAAATAAGCTTAAATAATAAACATCTATTTTTTTAATTAGAAAATATATTTAAGATAAATTATGTAAAATGAAGAAAAGTAATATAACAAAATAAATAAGATGTCAAGGTCAGACAATTGTATGTTAAGAATTACATTGTAAAATAACAAAACCAAAGTCAAATATTTTCAAAATAAGGTAAATTGGAAGGGAAATTCATATTCAGAGATGTTAAGGTGGACGAGTTCAACATTCTAAACTATCAAATTTGGTACCTATTGAATTTTTTGGTGCAGTGTGAAAGAAAATAGAAAGTAAATGTCTTTCGTGATATAAGAAATATTTAATCAAATAAAGCTTATTGAGACGTGTCTAGTAAGATCAATTTAAAATGCATCATACTACTAATGAAAATACTACAAATTCCTAAATTAAATAAACATAAGTAATAATAAAAAATTAGTTTTAGCATTAGATTGATATAAATTAAAGTTTAAAATAATATAAATAAAAGTATTGTATTTTAACTAAGTAAAAAATATTATAAAAAACGGAAAAATTGTATAGGCAACTCAAGAGATCATGTAGAACATTTTCGATCTTAAAAATGGTACATATCAAAATGACACATAATGCTCGCAAAACGAAAAAATAAAATGTTAAAAAATGTAAAAGTGAATATTTAATTGAATAAAGTTTAAGAACATTACATTTGAATCTCTTTGTGCCCTAAAAATCGTCTTTCTCACAACATTTATCACAGTTCTTCAAGTTTTTTTTCTTGTATTTGTTAATATTACTATGAAACTCAAATTATCTTTTTTGTGGCATTTACTTCACTTTCTTTTGGCAATATAACATATCTTTAGTTTATCTTTATGGTTTAATATATATTTACATATTATCCAAAAACATACTTCATAATTATTTAAGCTTTCATCCCTTACCAATTTGAAGTTAACACAAATGATGCATGTTCGAGTAGAAACTAACGTATTAGGCAAGCAAGGATGAGCTATTTCCAAATAAATATTTTTACATATTTTATGTTCTTGATTTTTAGATCAATTTACAAGTTATTTTAATTTTTTTTTTATTTTGCAAATGATAATGTAACTCTTAATCTCATGTGTATTTTGGAGTTAAATTTTATCATATAATTTATCTCATTTATTAAAAATTTTCACTATCATTTTGTAATATTTTTACCTAACTCTATATATAGTATGACTTTTACATCACTTTACTTTAGTTATGTTACATTGCTTAATTTAACATTTATTTTAGCTTTAATATATATTTTTCATAAAATATTAATAATATATTATTATTTATACCCCTTATCTACAATGACTTGTTGTAATTTCGAACGCGATCTATTCGAGACAAAACAAATGCTGTAATGCTTTTGTTGACGAGTTTTATCTAATAAAACATTTTTTCAAAATATTTATTTTTTTATTTATTAGACAAGGTTGATGATTAATTTTAATATGTAACTTACTTGATGACAAAAGAAGTTAGTCCCGATCTTCGAAATAACTTGGATTGTATTTTTTTGCACAATTTGTATTCAATATATTTTCTTAACATTTAAATTGTATATTGTTGTTATTTTTACTTTTTTTACTTCCGCAATTCATATCAATTTGAAATGAGGTTCAATTTTAAACAATGTGATGTTGTTTCTGTCACCCTACATGCTCTACAAAATTAATTTATATTCATACCTTTAAATATTTTTTTCTAATGTTTTGTCATTGTTTGTGAGATGTTTCAATCCATAACTTGTCTAATTATCAAGCACAATATACTCAATCTTTTATTACCTTCGAATGCAACATTGTCATAAAATTAATCTTGTTAATCCAAATATGTTGCCTTGACTATGTTATATTGTTGTTAATGCAATTTGCTTCTCATGTGACTTTATGATCTTCATGATTTAGTAATTTTAAATTACTTTAATTTATCTTATTTCAATTTAAGTTTACATTTACCTAATATTAAATAATAATTTATAAGTATATTTTCTTTTGTAATTCATAACAATTCCAAATGAGTTTCATTTGGGATGATAGAAACATCAATGGATGATCTCCATAAGCTCTACTAAGTAGGAAATTCATTTTTATACTTTTAAATATATTATTTCCTAGGGCTTTAACATGCTTCACATGGCCTTTCTATTCATATTTGATTTGATGATTAAAGATGCTATACTTTATCACCTTTCTCACAATGAATGCAACTTTTTCATGTAATATATGTCATTTTCTTAGAATGTTTTTCTTTAATAAATCATATTTCATATTAAACACATATTTTCCTAATTTTTGAATTATTATTTATTTTTATTTATCCATATTTTCTTTTTTTTTAAAGTAATTCAAAAGGAGGTCCAATTGATAGGATCCAAATGCATTTGCACCCATCTTGATGAGCTCTATTCAATTAAATATTTATTTGTATATCTTGAAATATTTATTTTCTATAGTTTTAAAAAACTTTACTGGATATTTTGATTTATATTTAATTTGATGATTCAGATTGTTATTCTTAATATTCTTAGCCTTTTTAATGTAACTTTCTCATGTAATTTATATTATGCTTTGAAATGTTTTCTTTAATTTTTTATTTTACTCTCTATCTCTAGCCTCCTCTAGTGTAAAATTTTATCATTTTCTTTTCGTTGTGTTACACATGGTCAAATTTTTTATTTCATCTTCAATATATATTTACTTATCATTTAAGAAATAATTTAAAAGTATTTCTACATATTTTCTATGATTATTCATAGTAATTACAAACTATGTTTGATAAAGAAGGAACAATTCAATCCCAAAACTTTTAATAAGGTAGAAAAATTACTCAACAATTCCTAAGAAAACAAAGTATAACATCCTCATTAATCAAATCTCATACGAATCAAAATTCCTCTTAAAATGTGCTAAAAGCACAAAAAATGAAATATATATAATTTATTATTTAATAGGAGAGATCCAATTAAGGCAAGTGCAACAACATTTTATTCATTTCTATAGGTTATCATTTAGGGTTACTATGAATTTGCAAAGTTATAAAACATAAATAATAATACATTATTATATTAATATAAAGGAAATTTATATTCTATCTAACAAGTGATAAATTGAAGTAGTTTAATATAACAAAATGAAAGAAAAGTAGAGGTCACATGAGTGGAAAAAAATGAGGCTTTATTAATATAACCAATGCAAAGTAAAAAATTTTAAGAATCAAATAAATTCAATAAAAATATATCATTCAAAGTTACTAAGAGGATTAAGTCCAATATGTTCAATCATCAATTAAATTGTGACTTGAAATATGTTTATAGATAAAGCCAAAATACTAGAAAATAAAATATTTAAATAATAAAAAAAATATTATTTTAATTTGGATAAACAATGCTGAGATGAGTCAAATGATTATTTTTTATCTTGATCAGACCACATTTTGAGTTTTTACAAATTGCAAATAAAGAAAACAATTAAAAATAATAAATTATTGTTTTACTATTAAGTTAATATATGTAAAATTAAAAATGAGATAAATTAAAACATTTTAATACAAGAAAATTGACATGATGTAAATTTCAAATGATGGTAGATTTAGAGTTTGATAATAGTATGAAAAAATCAAAGTAAAAAATTGAAAGAAATAAGATAAAATTTAGGACAAAGTTGCACTCCATAACATTAAAAGGAGAAAGAATCACGTTTTTGATCTTAAGAACTTATGTTAATTGATTTATCTCACCAAACATGCAAAGATATTAAAAAATTAAAAATATTTAAAAAAAGTACAAAAAGAATATTTAATTACGTATAACTCTCTAACAAGCCTCCAACATATTTGTTTTGTCTTAAAGGAATCTCATTTTCGAATTTCTATGAATTGCAGAAAATAAAAAACATAATAATAATAAATTAACATCTTTGTTTGTTAAATAAATAGTAAGGATGAAATGAGATAAATTGAACAAATTTAATATGTGCAAATAAATGCATTGTATACATCATATGAAATAATATTTTGAGTTATGTTATAATTTAACCAAATTAAAGTAAAATATTTCAAGAAATTAGATAAATTATTAAAAACAAATTGCATTCCTAAAAAACTATAAGGATTCACTGTAACATCCTTTATCTTCAAATCAGGTAAAAATTTAATGACACACAAAACCTCCCTAAAACATTTAAATTTAAAACATTTAAAAATGTAAAAAATAATTTCTTAATTTGGCATTGCTTGCCAAGATAACTTTAGTGAAGTTTGTTTCATCTAGACACATCCTCATTGGAAATTTCTATTAGTAACAATAACAAATCAAATAAATAATAAAAAAAAGAAAATTTTTAGAATTAGTTAAATTTATATTATAATTAAAAATGAGATAAATTGAACAAAGATAATATAAAACAATTAAGGAAATGTAATGATCACTTAAAAAGAAAATTAGTGTTTTGTAGGAATATAACTAAATCAAAGACAAAAAGTTAAAGAAATAAGGTAAATTTTTTAGATCGAATGTGTCACCGTAGATCATTTGATCAGGTATTAATCAAAATGTCCCACAAAGAATACAAAAACTTTAAAAAAATAATTTATACAAAAATAAGAAGACATAAATGTTTACTTATATATAGCTCATTTAAACAATTGCAATAAAGTTCATTTCATCTCTTTCAAATCCCATTTTGAGTTATAATGAATCACCATAGCTAGATAGACTTAAATAATAATAAATTATAATTTAAGTAATAAGTAATTCATAGTTATTCCAAATAAGGTTTAATGAAGATTACATAAGTGCCACTAAACTTGTCCTAATGAGCTTTATCCACATTAATACTTGTTTTATTTTTTTATTATTTTATTTGACTAATGGTTTTGCATGCCTTATGTCACTTATCAAATTCATACGTAATTTGTAGGCCAAAGACATTTAACTTGATCTTGTCAACATATTGAATACAATTCTACAATAAATTTTATCTAATTTGAACAAATTATTATTTTTATTTAGTTATATTATTATGACAGTGTAATTCTCCTCTTTTTATGACTACTTTTCTTCAATTTTATAATATTACGTAGATTCAATTTATCTAATTTTACCTTCATTGTATTTTTATAAAATATTAAAAATAATTTATTATTATTTATTTTTGTTTACTTTAACAATATTTAATTGGACTCATGTCAATGGGCTCTATCTAATTAAATGTTACCTTTTTAATATTTTAAATGTTTTATTTTCTGGGAATTAGGCATAGTTTATAAGATATTTTTTATTTGTACCATATTTCTCAATCTAAAATGTCGTTGAACTACTTAGTACCTTGCAATCCAAATTTGCTATATAATTTACATTATTTCTTATAATTTTTTTTTATTTTTTTTTTGTACTACTTTGTAACATTAAATGTTTTCACATGTGATCTTTATGCTCCTTGATTTTGTTATGTTGTAGTGTTTTAATTAACTCATTTAACTACTAATATATTTTTTAATTAATATTAAAAATAATAACTTATTATTATTTATGCAATAATACTTTAGTAATTAATAATAATTTACAAAGGAAATCTATTCAACTTAAAATGAATGTCATTGGAATAATCCACACTATTAAGTATCTATTTTTATATATTTTTTAAATATTTATTTTATATAGTTCTTTTAAGCTTTGCATGATATTTTGATTTGTGCCTAAATTAATGGTTAAGAATACTATAATTGATTTTCTTAGCACCTTCTAATAACAGTTTCCCGTATAGTTTATTTCGTTTATTAAAATGTTTCCTTTTGGTTTGTTATATTACGATGCAACTGTAACCCTTCACCTCTTTGCCCTTTATATTGCATTGATTTGGTTATATTAAACTACAGCAATTTATTATAATTTATTATTGAAATGTATTTTCTTAATAAGAAAATAATAATTTAAGTTTATAAATGATTATTTATACCTATCCAATTGAATACATGATTTTATATTTCTTGAATATTTCATTTTTTGGAGTTTTGGAAAGAATTATTCGACTTCATACACTATTTTCTTAAGTCTCTTTAGTACCATGGAATGCATACTTGCTATAAAATTTACCTCATGTATTATAATTTATTGTGTTGATTTTTTTATATTATAAAAATCTCTTAATATTTACTCATGTACTTATACATGCTTTGGTTTGATTATATCACATTGCTCCAACTAATATTATTTTGGTTCGAATAAATATTTCTTTAATATTAAAAGTAATAATTTATCATTTTTTCTTTAGTTAGCTTGATAATTCATAGTTATTACAAACATTGTTTTAAGGAGATTAAACAACTGCCATCATACTCACCACAACATTTTTTCAAATAAATAATGAATTTTATATATTTTTAAAATAATTTACTTAAGTTCTTCAATAATTTGTGAAATATTTAAATATTTATTTGATTTGATGATTGAGTATGCCACACTCAATCTCCTGAGTGTGCTTGATTGCAACCTTCTCATACAATTTGTTATTTTTCATCAAATGTTTTGCTTTAATTTTGTAATATTACTATCTTACTCTAATTCACCTCCAGCATCAACTTTATATTACCTTGATTTTGTTACATTATATATCTACAACACAACTCATTTAGCCTTAATATACATTTTATTAATATTACAAATAATAGTTTATTGTTTCTCAAGATTAGTTTCTTTGACAATTGATAATAATTTAACATCATACCTTACCGGATAAGGCAAATGTCATTAGAATCTTCATAACAAACTCTATCTAACTGAATATTCATTTTTTCTATTTTAAAATATTTTATTTGATAGATTTAAAGGTATTTTATGAAGCATTTTTTCATACTTGATTTGATGTTTAAGGATGCTTGGCTACATTATCATAGTATCTAGGAATATAACATTTCCATTTTATGTTCCTTCAATTTATCTAATTTCAATTTTAATATATCTTTTGTTTACATTAAATAGTTTATTCTAATATATGCTTATTTAACTTCATAATTAATAGTTATTGTAATTGAGACCTAATTGAGACAAAACAAAATAGTGTTGGACTACTTTGGAGTTTGTTTATCAAATAAAATATTCATTTTTGTACTTTTAGACACTTTAATTTTTTTAATTATTCCATCCTTTACAAAACATTTCAATTTGTAGTAGCTTTGCTGATTGAGGATGTTACATTTCATTGCCTTACAATATTGGAAGGCAACTTTATCATAACATTAATTTCATTTCTTCAAATCATTTCTTTATTTGGATATCTCAAAATCTTTTCCATTATGACCTTTACATCACATTCATTATCTTATATTATACAACATCAACTTTTTTTTACTTTGATATTTATTTTTTAAATGTTAAATTAATATTATAAATAATGCTTATTTGTTTTGGTAATTCATCATCTTTCCAAAAATGGTTCAATCGACCCAACGCAATGACCTTTAACACATTAATAGATCCTTTCCAATTTTTTAAATATTTTTATGGGGTTTATGGTATCCCTCATGTGATTGTTGATGATGCAACACTTGATTTCATTAATATGATGGAATGCAACATTCATGAATAGTTTATCTAATTTGGACATAATTTTTTATTTTGTTTAGTTATACAACTTTCAATGTCCTTTTATGTGACTTTAAGATGTTATTTTATATTTTTAATTATTTTATTTTCTTGGCATTTGACATACTTTGTGAGATATTTTTATTTGTACCTTATTCGATGATCACTGTATTTATAATTGATCTCCTAAGCATACCAACATGTAGCTTTCCTGTTAAATTTTTCTAATTTCTTTAATTTTTTCACTTGCTTATATTTATATTCTTCTCACATATGATGTTTACACCACTTTTATTTAGACATACTGAATTGCATCAATTTACCATATTTCAATGCTATTATATTTTTAGATAATATTTAAGTCAAAATTTTTTACTTTTTATGCTTGTTTACCTTCGTATTTAGAATAACTCAAAATGAGGTCTAATTGATAAAAATAAAGATTAGTGCACTCATCTTAACAAGATCCACTTAATTAAATGTTCAATTTTCTATGATTTGTGTAGTTTATATGAGATTTTCTTATTAGTAGCCAACTTGATGATTGGGAACGTTATTTCGCATACAATTTATCTCATTCCATCAAGTTTCGTTTCCTTCATTTTATGAAATTGTAATTTTCCTCTCATATATTAAGTTATATAATATTGATCTAATTTGTCTTATTTTAGCTTTGACAAATTTTTTTTAAATTAAAATAATAATTATTTTATTTAGGTTTAGTTTCATAAGTTCTTTGTAATTCCGAACAAAATGTAGAAGAGATGAAGTAAATTTTATTGAAGTAAACTCATGGAGCTCTACCATATTAAATATTTATTTTTATATTTTTAAATATTATATTTTCTTTGTTGTTGGTATGCTTTGCAAATATTTTTCAATTATTTTGATGTTGATGTTGAAAATGCTACACTTGAACTATTAGTATTTGAATGCAACTTCCAATTACAATTTAAATCATTTCTTTAACATTTTCTTTTGATTCCTAATGTTACTTATTAACTTCAAAATTCTTTGGATGTGACCATTGCATTGCTTCAATTTTATTATATTACATAGTGTCAATTTATGACATTTAAATCTTAATATATATTTGATTAATATTAAAGAAAAATTTATTATTATATTAGTGTTCATTTTTTTGAACTCATAGTTATTCCAAATGAAGTCTAATTTAAGTTAGAGAAATGACATTATACATTTCTCGATGTGCTTTGCAAAACTTAGATATTCGTTTTTTATATTTTTTAAATATTTTATTTTTGAGAGGTTTGAAATTTTTTTAGGAGATATTTCCATTCAACCTTATTAGATGATTGAGGATGTTGTACTTGATCACCTTTGTGTATTGGAATACAGTATTCTCATATAATTTTTGTTATTTCTTAAAAGTTTTCTCTTTCATTTGGTTATAATACAATGGACCTTTAATATGCCTTTCCAATGACTTTTATGTACATTTTTTTATTTTTCATTGCTTAAATGTTTTAAAGCCTTAATATATATTTGCTAAGTATTAAAATTGTAATTTATTGTTACTTTTTGTTTACTTACTTTTTATTTTTCATTGCTTAAATATTTTAAAGCCTTAATATATATTTGTTAAGTATTTAAAAAATTTGTCTTCTTTAAACAAAAATGCATCATCAGGCTTTACTCGACAAGCCATATCCGATTAAAAATTCATTGTCCTATTTTCTAAATAATTTTTTTTCTAGGGTTTTGATATGGTTTATGTGACATTTTAATTTGTAACTCATTTAGTTGTCAAGGATGTCACACTTGTTGTCCTTAGTATATTTGAACGCAACTTTCTCATATAATGTTTTTTAATTTTTAATTATGTTTTGCTTTTTTGGTTGTATTACAATGTAACTATAATTACGCTGTAAAGTGACATTTATATTGGATTGACTTATTTTATTACATGCTTAAAATTTTGCCATTTTAGTTTTGATTGAGATTTGCCAAATATATAAATACTTTTTTTATATTTATGCATGTTTACTTTTGAATATCCCTATAATGCCAAATGAGGTCAAGTGTAGATGAAACAAATGTCATCAAAATCATCCCGATGAAATATTCTTTTTAAAATTTTGTTATATTTTTTCTATAATTTTGGCATGTTTTACAAGTTGTTTTTATTAATTGATGCTTGAGAATATTGCATTTGGTCTCCTTAGTGTCTTCAAACAAAACCCTCCCAAAAAACAACAAGTGAAGTCAAATGTTTTATTTGATTTTATCATATTTTTATGTAACTCCATGTCTCTTATAGGTTGTCTATTGTATTACCATAATGTTGTTATATTGCTTTAGTTTAAATTATTTCTAACACATGAGGCTCAATAGAGACGAAAAATACTCATTAGACTAAAATCTAGGAGTTCTTTAATTAAAACTTCAATTTAAAATTTTAAAATATTTAATGTCCTTAACATTTGGCATGTCTTACTAGATGTTTTGATTCATGCATTATTTGTAGAATAAGGTTGGGCTCTATCTTTTAAGCATTTTTAGTGTAACGTTTTGTATAATTTATTTCATTTTTTAAAATTCTTCTTTTTAACCAGGACATTATTATTCTACTCTCATGTTAATTTTGCATCACTATTATTTAGGCTTATTGAAATGCATCAATTTGTCATATTTAGACTTATTATACTCTTACAATTATAATCAAAACATACTACTATTTATGCTTATTTACATTGGTAGTTCGTAGTAATTAAAAATGAGACCTGATCGGTACTAAATAAACATCAAAGTAATAATCTCAACGAGCTCCATTTCAATGAATGCTGATTTTTATTTTTCTAAATCTTTCTTTCTATTCATTATATGATATTTTTATTGATAGTTGATTTGATTGGTAAGGATGCTATTTGTCTCTTCTCAACAAATTCTATTACTTTCATTTGTTTTCTTTGTGAAACTCTAACTCTTCCCATATATGTTTGGTTATATTAAATTACTTCATTTTTTCTCTTTCAAAGCATGTATTTTTTTAATTTAAATAGCTATTTTTTGTTATTTAAGTTTATTTTTTTTACTTATTCTAAATAATTCTAAATCAAATTTGCAAATATATAAGAAAATATTATTGGACTTGACTCAAAGTGATCTACAACACCAAATATTTATTTCTACGTTTTGGAATATTATTTTCTTTATTTTTGGAATTCTTTACAATTCTTTTTTATTCATATATGATTTGATTATTGAAGATGCAATAATCGACCTCCTTAATACCTTGGAATGTGACATTCACTTACATTTTGTATATTTTCTTTAATTTTTTTGTCATCTTATTTACTCTAAATCTTCTCATATGTTGACTTTACATTGCTTTCATTTGGTTATATTGCATAACTTCAGCTTATGTTATTTTAAAATAATATATATTTGCTTAACATTAAATAAAAAATCTATTATTATTTATGACTACTTATTTTCTTTAGTTAACAATAATTCTAAATGAGTTCCATATGAGATAGAAGAAATGTTGTTAGACTCATCTCAACGTGCTCTCTCTGATTAAATATTCATTTTCATGGCTTGAAATATTTTATTTTTGGAGTTTTAAAATGTTTTAAGACATATTTCAATTCTTGGCCTTTTTGGCTGTCAAATGTCCTACACGCAATCTACTTTGTGTATTTAATTGCGATATTCCGGTAGAGTTTTTGATATTTCTTAAAATGTTTCTCTTTCATTAGGTTATATTACTATGAACCTCCAATTCATGTCTCATATGAATTTTTAGTCCTTATTACTTCATTTTATTTCATTGTTTTGATTTACTTTATTTAAGCTTTAATTCATGTATTTTTTTTCTTAATATTAACTTGTAATTTATTATTATTTTGCTTACTTAATTTGACAATATGTTGTATTTCCAAACAAGGTCTGATTTAGATAACAACTATCAATGAACTATTCCTAATAGACTCCATCACATAATAAATTAATTTTAATTATTTTAAATATTTTATTTTATTAGATTTTAATATGTTTTATGGGACATTTTGATTCTTATCTCATTTAATGATTAAAGATGTTACACATGATCTTCTTAGTATATGGGAATGCAATTTTCTCATATAATTTTTCCCATTTATGATCAATTTTTATTTTGTTTTGTTATGTTACAATGTAACTATAACTCTCTTCTTATGTGACATTTACATCACTAAGATTTTTTTTATATTACATGCTTCAATTTTTTAATTCTTGCTTTAATATATATTTGCTTCATAAATAAATAATATTATTTTTTCATAACTTATTTGGTAATTTTCTATAATTCTAAATGAGGGCTAATGGAGATGAAACAAATATTGTTGGAATTGACTTAACAAGCTATGTAATTTAAGAATGTTTTTAATGTTTTAAATATATTATTTTCTAAATTTTCAATATGGTTTAACTGTCATTTTTGTTCATGACAGACTTGGTGATCAAGAATATCATAAATTATCTCCTTAATATCTTGGAACACAATTCTTGTAAAAGTTATCTCTTTGAATGAAATGTTTCACTTTTCCTTTCTTCTATCATAATCTAACTCTAAGTCATCTCTTATGCGACTATTAAATTACCCCCATATGGTTGTATTTTATTTTATTTGTTTATTGTAAATATATACAAGGTTTGATAAAGATAAGAAAATCATTGGGCTCACCTCGAGGAGGTCTCCCTAATTAAAATTAATTTTTATATTTTATAATATTTAATTTTCAGAACTTCTACCATGCTTTAATAGATATTTTTATTCATGTTTGATTTGGAGAACAATGATATTACTCTCAATCTTCTTTCTATCTTCAAATGTAGCTTTTCTTTACAATTTATTTCATTTCTTCATAATGTTTTCTTTTATTTTGTTGCATTATTATGAAATTGTAACTCTCCTCTAATATGACCTTTACTTCGATTTGAATTTAGAAATTTAAAATTTATTAATTTATCTTGTTTTAGCAATATTATATATGCAGAGAATATTAAAATAATAATTTGCTTTTATTTATAATTGTTTATTCTTATAAGTTATTATCATTCTAAAAGAGCATTAATTAATTCAAGAAATGTCATTGGGCTTCTCTAAAAAAGCTTCTTCTAACAAAATATTTTTTTTAGTATTTTAAATAATTTATTTTCTTTGGTCTGCACATGCTTTGCAAGACATTTGAGTCAAACCTAATTTGATGGCTGAGGATGTTATGCATGAACTATCTAGCATCTTGGAGTGAAACTTTCCTGTGAAATGTTTTCATTTATTTTGTTTTTTTAGCATTGTTTTGGTGACATTACTGCATAACTCAAAATCTTTTCTTGTCTAACTTTTACATGTCATTCATTTGGATATGTTACATTACATCAACATACCACATTTTAACTTAAATATATAATTAAGTTGTATTCAAACAAAAATTAATCAATATTTATGCATACTTGCTTTTGTGGCTTAACGTAATTCCGAATGAGATCTAATCAAGATGAAAAAAATGACTATGAATTGATGAGTTCTGTCTAATTAAAAATTACTTTTTAAGTTTTCAACTTTTTTATGTTCTTGCCTTGCTTTACTAGAGATTTTGATTCATACATCATTTGATGATCGAACATATTGTGCTCAATCTCCTAAGTAGCTACGAATTAAACTTACTTATGCAACTTATCTCTTTTTTCAAAATTTTTTCTTTAATTTTGTTATATCACTTTTAAACTCTTATTCTCCATTTTTGAGCCTTTACATTTCTTTAATTTTGTGATTCTAGATTTAATATATTTTATCTATTATTAAGATTTAAATATATTCTTATTTATGCAAATTTAATTTTGTTATTCCTACTCTTTGAAGAAGGTGTGATCGTTGTGAAACCAACCCCACTGGACTCACCTCAATGAGCTTTATCATATTGAATATTTATTTTTTTATATTTTGAAATTTCTTTCTTAGTTTTTCAGTGCTTTAAGATTCAACTTGCATCTCATTTGATGGTGTATGATGTTAAGTAATCTACATAATATTGGAATGTAAAATTAATATAGAATTTATGTTATCTCTTCAATTATTTTTCTTAAGATAATTTTAATTATTACAAAACTCTAATTGTCATCTTTTGTGACCTTTACTTTATTATGATTTAGATTTTTACATTACTTTAATTTATCTTATTACAAAATATATATATCTCTTTTAATTATAGAAATACAATTTTCATCTTATTTTTGTTCTTTTTTTTGTAGTTTGCTGTAATTCTAAACAAGTCTCAAAATAGACAAATCAATTATAGTTGGAAGATTCCCAATGAGCTTTATGATATTAAATATTAACTTTTATATTTTTAAATATTTTATTTTCTAGGGTGTTGACACAACATCTAAAATATTTTTATTTATACCTGATTTATTGATTAAGGATTTTAGAGTCATTCTTCCAAATATCTTAAAAAGTAATATTGTAGTACAATTTATCTTATTTGTTTAAAACTTTTCACTTTGACTTAGTTAGAAGATATAAAAATGAGTTGCTAATTAGATAGAGCTCAATAACCCAAGTCCAATGTTTATTTCATTGCAATTGGGCAAAATTTTGAACTAATACAAATTACTAAAGTAGATTTTCTTAAATCATAATAAATTATTACTTAAATTTTGAATAAATAAATATTTAGTTTAAAGGGAAATAAGTTTTAGAACTGTAATATAACAAAATAGGAAAACAATTTAAAAAATAAGATAAGTTGAATGAGAAAGCTACATTCCAAGATATTGAGCAATTCAGTCTAGAAGAAAAATATTTAAAAATTTAAATATGAATATTTATTTTGATAGAGCTAGTTAAGTTTTATTTAATGGCACTTGATCTTTATCATAAATTATTAGGAATTTCAATAAACTACTAAAATATTTTTATATAAATCATAAAACATTATTATTTAAAAATTACTTTAACATTTATTCAAGTTAAAATTAGATAAATTAAAAAATTTCATATAATAAAAGAAACGTGATGAAAAGGTCGCAAAAGAGTATAATTATAGTTTCATAGTAAAAAAAAAATTAGAGATAAGATTTTTAAATAATGATATTGATTGCATGAGGAAGTTGAATTGCAATATACGTATGAGACGATGTGTTACATCCTCGACCATCAAATCTTTTACAAATCGAAATGTTTCATAAAACATGCCAAAAACATTCACAAAAGGACTATTTAGAAATATAAAAATTAATATTTAATAAAATTGAGCTTGTTAAGATGTGTACAAAAACATTTGCTGTCTTATTAATACCTTATTTGGAATTGCCCTAACATGCAAAAATAAATAAATAAAAAGAATGATATCTTATTATTTTTAATATTAAGCAATTATATATTATTATAGCAACAACGTGAATTGAAGTAATGTTATAGAACAAAAACGATGCAATATCACTAAACAAATTAGAAACATGTGGAGAGAGGAGATAAATTATATTAAAAAGATATATTCCATGAAACTTAGGAGATTCCATTCTATTTAAATATTCATAAAATATTGTACGAATCAAAATATCATTTAAAATATTAAAAATTTTAATAAAAAACGTTTGGAAAAATTCAAAGAATAGTTTTTTAAATAGAGCTTGTTAAGATGAGTCTAGAGATGTTTCTTTTGTCTCGATCATAGCTCATTTGGAATTATTATGAATTATCAAATTAAATAAGAAAACATAACATTAAATTATAATATTAATATTAAGTGAAGTAACATAAAATGAAATAAATTAAAGTAATATAAGATTATCAAATTAACATAATATAAAAGCTAGACAAAATGAGCTCTAGAGTTGCATAACAATATGGCCAAATCATTATAAAATAGTGAAGGAAATAAGATAAATTATAAGCGAATGCTTCACTCAATGGAACTAAGGAGATATTGTATAACAACCTTGATCATAAAAATTGGAATAAATCAAAATGCATCATAAGCATGTAAATATTTTAGGAATTAAAATAACAAAAATTATAAAAATAAAAAAATTAATTTGATATAGCTTAATGAAATGAACTTAATGATGTTTGTCTTGTCTAGATCATAGCTCATTTAGAAATATTATCAATTGCCAAATTAAATAAATATAAATTATAATAAATAATTTTTTATATTAAATAAATATATAAGAAAAATGAAACGAGAAAAATTGAAGAAATATAACATAACTAAATTAAAGTTATTCAAATTTCACATGTCATGAGAATCAGAGTTTCATTATAACATAATCAAATCAAAGCAAAGAAGTTTTGAAAAATAAAGCAAATAGTATGAAAAAGTTGAACTCAATCATACTAACGAGATTAATGTTATATCCATAATTACCAAATAAGTTGTGAATAGAAATTCCTTGTAAAGTTGAAAAAATTATTATAAAAAGTATTTAAAAAATAATAATAAATATTTAATTAGATAGATCTCATCTATAAGTGTCGATAGACAACTCTTTCTTCTCGATAACACCTCATTTGAAATTACTATGAAAACATGAAATGTTATTTAGAGTTATATACTAATGTAACAAAAATAAAGACAAAATTTCGAAACATAGTAAAATGTAGGATAAATCTATTTTCAAGGACAATAGGAGATCAAACATCTTTAATATTCAAATATGATATGAATCAAAATATCTCTTAAAATGTGCCAAAAATAAAACAATAATTAAAATATTTAAAAATATTAAAATGATCATTTAAATTGATAAACATCAAAGAGATTTGTCAAACAATGCTTGCTTTTTCTTTCATTACTTCAATTGGCAATTACTACAAATTACCGTGTTCTACATGATCTCTTTAGTTGCCTAAATAATTTTTCTCATTCTTATAATCTTTTTTATTTATTTAAAACACAATACTTCAATTTATATTATTTTCAACTTTAATATATAACTATCTAATTCTAAAACTAATTTATTATTATTATTTATGTTTATTTACTTTAAGAATTTGTAGTATTTTCATAAGTGGTATGATGCTTTTTAAATTGATCTTATTGGACACATCTAAATAAGCTCTACTTAATTAAATATTTTTTATATCTCTAAAGACATTTATTTTCTATTATTTTTACACTTCATCGAAGAATTCAATAGGTACCAAATTTGATAGTTTAGAATGTTGAACTCGACAACCTTAACATCTCTGAATATGAATCTCTTTTCTAATTTACCTTATTTTTAAAAATATTTGACATTAATTTGGTTATTTTACAATGTAATTCTAAATATACAATCGTAAGACCTTGACATCTTATATATTTGGTTATATTACTTTTCTTCATTTTACATAATTTACCTTAAATATATATTTTGTAATTAAAAAAATAGATGTTTATATTTATGCTTCTTTAGTTTCATAATTTTTAGTAATTACAAATAGTATCTGATTGACTTGAAATAAATATTGTTTGGATAAACTTTATTATATCTACCATTTATATATTAATGATTATATTATAAAATTTATTATTTTTTAGTGTTTTTAAAGAATTGCAGTGATATTTTAAGTCATACTACATTTAATGATTGAAGATGTTGTACTTGAACTCCCTTCATATCATGGAGTGGATTTTTTACATCTAGTTTTTCACCTTGTTTAAAAAATTTATACTTTGATTTTATTATATTTTTAGGTAACACTAAATCTCCAGTGATGTGACCTTTGCTTCATTATGATTTCATTCAATTATATTTCTTAAATTTATGCCACTTCGGCTTTATTATATATCAATTAAATATCCAAAATTATTATGTTCATTATAATTTAAAATGATTTCAAATTTAGACAAAACAAACAATATTATGCTAATGTCAACAAGTTCCACTTAATTATATATTTATTTTATATTTTATAATATTTTTTGTGCTTTGGCATGCTTTGTGAAGTATTTTAATTGATACCTAATCTGATTATTAAAAACATTACATTTGATCTCCATGGCATCTTGGAATGCAACATTCTCATATTATGCATATTTTAAATTTTGTGTTTCTGTTTTGTTGTATTACTGATACCAAATCTTCTCTTATGTTACATTTACATTATTTTTTTTTGTATGCTATATTACTTCAATTTTTATTGCTTTAAGTTTATGTGAGGGTGGCATTAGACCAATAAAATCTTCAACCATTAATTGTATATCATTTCCATTTAAAGCACAAATATGTGATTGGAGAGTGAATTATGGATTTATGACATAAATCATTTAAGTTATAACTTAATTGAAGTCTTATTATGACTTATGTTTTGTACATTGGGTTGAACTAGTCATATAAGTGATCAAGAAGTGGCTTTTGAAGGCCTTAATAAAGCCTAGCTAAGAGTTTGGTAGCCATAATTTCAATGTAGAAGTGGAAACATTGCCATCAATAGTATGGAGGATGATTAAGAACCTTGAAGAAGAAGAAGCACAACTTTGTCTCTTAAGTCCATTACTCAGATGAGATACGATGAACCTTAAGCTATGCCTATAAATTTAGTGTCACATTTAAGATTAAAAATCTAGCACTTTGTTATGAACACATGCTTTAATTCTTTAGCTTTTCTAAAGGAACTTTAGATAAGATGCATGATTCGAACCTCATTTAGGTAAAGGATGATATAAATTTTTCCATAACTTTAGGCTTGTTTGAACTAAAAATCATGACTTGATAAAGTGTATCATAACTTCCATCTCAATTGAATGATTTAATCCTGCTATGTAATTAAAGAAAACTAAGATCTATCTTACATTCTATAACTTGTTCTTGATGTAATATTTGTCCTACTAATGAACGATAGGATGGTCAATTATGTTTTTAAAAAAAATTGTTATTTTTAACACCTTTCTTAAATTGACATTTTGAGATAATAAAATCATTGTTTGGAAAAAGGTTTTAAATAAAAATATTAAAATTTATAAATTTTGTGATATAATGTTTTTAATAATATATTTTTTTAATAAAGGATCTTTGAAAATTTAGATCATATATGTTTTAAATTAAATGTTTTTAAAAATATCATAAATTGCATCATAATAAAAGCAAATAAATTAAAAAGGATTTTTTGGTGTTTCAATTTTTCCCGTTCCTAAATCCCCCTCCATTTAATATTATCAGATGCCACTATCAAAATAATTCTATTTAGCAATAGCACGTTGAAGTAACTTTCACAAACCACACCCATTTACAACAATAGGTAGGGGTTCATGGACACAATTTTAATTATAAGAGATTACAATATTAAAGCAGGATACAAAATAATATTTATCGTAATGTTTTCTACTCATTTGTAAAAGCATGCATGAGACAAGGTTATGGAATATAATATTAGAATAAGCATGCAAATATGTAAAAGTTTGAAAAATCCTAGAAGGCATAAGTTTGAAATATTAAATTGAAAATATTTATCATTATGTGTTAATGTTTTTAAGAAAAATGGAATGAACAATGATGTTCCAATAACATAAAACTTTTAAAAAGCTAAAAAGCAATAAAAAATAAATAATTAATTTTAAATAAGTCAATAATAAGATGTGCAATCAAAGAAAATATTGAAGCAAGAAAAAGAAAAAATTAGTCACAAAAATTATTAAAACAAAAGCATGAAAATTACAATCTGATTTTTAACTTTGTTTGTTTTCTTGTAAATAAACATTTAGTATGGTTAAATCATCTATCTTAAGTACTTAATGCTCCTCCATTTATATTAGAAAAGTTTTAATTAATGCTAAATTTTTTAGGGGCTAAAATGGTTAACCAAAATAGCCATTAAACTTTTATAGTTATAAACAAATGAAAATGGCTTTTTGGAATACTAATTATGATCTAGAACAATGATTGTCACACGATATCGGCAAAAAAAAGTGCTACTCAAAGAGAATGATAATGGGTCAAGATGTAATCCGGATGCATGAGGGCATTGTTCATAAAGGTGGAGATGATCTTAGCCATCCTACCAATTTTATAAATGAATGGCAAGATGTTATGTGTTGTTCATAAATGTTAAGATGATCTTAACCATTTGATCATGTTTTATGGATAGATGGTAAGATAGAAATTACTATTTAAATATGTAGAATTGATCTCATCATTTTGATCAAGCCTGCTAAATAATGATTAGATGAAATCTACTATTCACAAAAGTGGTTGTCTTACATATAGAAGCACATAGAGATGATTTTTCTATTTCATTGCAAACTTATACATGTTGTATGGCATTTGTAATAGTTGCTCTTATCATATAAGCTAGCAAATTAGGGTTTGTTTCCCTCTTATTTCGCTAGCATGTTGTGCAAGTCAATTGCCTATATCTATATGAGTCAAACCTGACTCAATCCAAGAACTTTCCACTTTAGTCATATGCAAACTCACAAGGCAAGGCTTGCCTTCATAGGTCTTAATTATGGAGACACACCAACATAGCTAGCTAAGCTATACATTTTTGGAACCCAAACCATCATGGGTTCTATAATGGCAATTTTTTTGTGGGACATTAACAAATGTATATTTTGAACATGTTCTCTTAAAAATCAATTCATATTTATCACACTTTAAATAGATGAATTTCCTAATTGAACAATCATAAAAAATATGTTCATACTTATCACAATAATTGCATACAACTTAATATTTGCATCAAAATGAAAAGTATGCAAGCTAGCATTAGTTATTACGTTATAGTTATATGATGAAGCATGTTTATGCATATGTCGAATATAATAACACCAATTGTCATTGACATGTGCAAGTGAATATTTTATTTAGTATTTTTGAGTCAAATGAGATATAACACTAGAATTTACATTGACAATAGTATTGTCTAACTTTGTATGAGTAAAAGATGGAGCATGTAAAGATACAAATGAATGAGGATAAAGAATAAGAAGTAAGCACAAATGAAAAACAACTTTTCTTTCGAATAATTTATCTCTTTTTACATGAAGAAAATATTGTTTTACTTTTTGTTTTAAAATACTATTTTCTTTTTTGAAAAAAACATTTCACATCTCAAGGAATCAATAAATGAATTTCCCAATGCTAAAGATGTATCACATTCACCAAATTATTTTCTAAAGTACATAAATCATAAAAATGTATAACTAACGCACTTTGAAGCTATTAATTTTTAAGTTTATACTCATTTCTCTATCCTTTAAATAAGTATACTAAATGTATTGTTTGTTATTTTTCACGTGAAGTTTAGCAAACATCTTAATCAATTAGTTATCCTCAACTATAAGATTAGCAAAAGAATTAGATAATTTGTCATCATGAACATTATAAGTATCTTTACTAGAAAAGGAAAAATGTTATGCACTTTGAGATGAAGAGCTTGCTTCTGAGATGCATAAAATTTTTCTCTTCTTTTTTCACTTTTTTTATATTTTGATTTTTTGTTTTCCTCCTAAATTTCTTTTGAAGCACAACCAATTTGTCATGTCAATTCCTTAATTCTTGGGTAGCCTATAAAAAAGTCCTTAGATGACAAATGGTTATTCCAATTTATTGAAGAATAGAAAAAAAAGTAATTCATTCCTTTAGCATTTCTTTTCCTTGAACTTATAACATAAAATGTTTTTGAAGCAATAAAAGACTTTTCAAATAACAATCATAATTCAACTTTAAAAAATCTAATAAATGCTTTAAATTTATTTTTTTTCACAAAAATAAATTTTGACTGCATAATATCAGCGGATCCACGACATTAACAATATAGTCAATAATTCACTACACAAAAGAAATGAAAAAAATAGTATCTTTTTTTAGAAATTTCCTCATATGATGTAACTTGTCTTTAATACCACTTGATTTAATCTGTATTAGAGTAATGCACACGAGGGAGGTGCGTTGTGCTTTTAAACTTTTTTATTTTTAAATTTTTTGTTAAATTAGAATTTGTTAATTTTAACTTTATTGATTTAATACTTTTGTTAAATGAAAATGTTAAAATGGAATAAAACATTAATGTTTTTGACCTATTTTTAATAAAATATTTATGCATCATAATAGTAATTTTATAGATTCATTTTATATATATTTTTAATTAGATATTATTAAATAAGAAAAATCTCATAAATTATACAATAACAAAGAGAATAAAAATTGTAATAGATTTTTAGGTGATTCGGCCTAGCCATGACCCACATCTACCTTTTGATAAACCTAATTAAGATTCCACTATCAAAACTACTCTATTTTGTCACAATAGATAGAGATAGCATTTACAAACTACTCGCTTTTATCAAGCAGGTAGGGTTTTACCAAGGCAATTTTAATTATAAAAGCTTACTATATTGAAGCATAACACAAAGCAATAATTGATCACAATGTTTCACTATTCATTTACACAAGTATTTGTGGTACAAGTATATGGATTATGATGTTGGAGTATGTGTACACATTTGAAATGGTTGAAATATTTTAAAGGACAAAGTTTTGAAATATTAAATCCAAAGTATTTATCAATATACATTAACTTTTTTAATAAAATTGGAATCAACAAATATCTTACATTAATATGATTTTTTTGAACAACATCAAAATAGAATAAAAAAATAAAAAATTATATGTAAAGAAGTCATTATTATGATGTGTAATAGAAGTAAATGCTGAAGTAAGAAAGAGAAATAAAATAGTTTCATACATAACTTCAGTAAAGGTGTAAAAAGTTTTTGGCAATTTTCTTTTTTTCAATTTTCCCTTCCCAAAATATTGAGTCGACAAGAAAAGTAATCTATTCTCCAACTCCTAGGGCACCTTTTTTTTATAATAATATTTTAGATTCGAATGGAATCTATTTATTTGCTAAAAAGGCCACTTAAAATAACAATAAGATTTCAATGTTATAAACATGCGCAATCTACTCTTTAGAACACAAATTCTGAGCAAGAGTAATGATCTTCATCTAATATGGACTGACAAAACAAGAGCTATTGAATTATAATGCTAAATAAATAGAGACCATTTAAACCATTCAGTTAAGTTTTACAAAAGGATGTCTACAAGATATGCAATTTTATAAAATGTATGCATGATCTTAGCCATTTTACCTAGTTTTCTAGATTGATGGTGAGTTAAAAATTGTTATTCTAAATGACTAAACTGATCTCATCCATTAGATCAAGCTTGCTAGGTCAACAATTAAATGAAATCTACTCTTCCAAAAAGTGGATGTAATTCTAACCATTCCATTATGAAAATGCATGATCATGTGGCACAACTCACACTTGTTTAGAGCAAATAAGGTGAAATTTTACCCACATCATAAGATTATATATGATGTTTGATGTTTATAAACTTTCTTTTGGCATAAAGGAAAGTTAAAAGAGCCTGCCTATCCCATTATGCACTTAAGAGGTTATAACCCCAGTCACTTCCAAATATCTATACGGGTTTGATCTAAATCGATCCAATAACTTAACACTTTACGTGATTGCCTTCACCCATTGAGCTAGAAATTGTCTAAAAAAATATTTTTGGACTCAATGTAGCCTAAGACACTAATGTTCTGATTGAGACTTGAGCCTAGGCTAAGTCAACTCACTTGGTTTCGGTACCCACTACTCATTTTGCCAATTTCCTAAGAACTTGGGTTACATGGCCTAAGCTATGGCCATGGTTGTGTCTTTGGTTCTTAAGCCAATTTGTTTTCTTTTCAAAACAATCTTATATATAATTAGTAATTTTATTATTTTTAAAATTTTTTTAGAACAATTAAAAAATAAAATATTTTTATAATTATTAAAATAATAATGTGTAAGAAATCAATAATAATGTAAGTGAATTAATGATTTAATACAACCTATTTATGCCATATATAAATTTGTGATAGGATAAATAATCAAGCTAATATATGTTGTGTAGATGGACTTTAGATAGTTAGTTACTTCACCATGTGTTTGATTAATGGCTCCTTGATATGCCATTTCAACCAAAGCTACAGCATAGTCACCAAAACTATTTGACATTGATTCACTAGTGGATTGGTCTATGATACATCTAGTCAATGTTTCCAATTGATTGATCTTGTAAGTGCTTTAGATGCATGACCTAAAAGACACTCAAGAAAAGTACAATAGAAACTAACACATTGACTTTATTACCATCAAACAAGTGGTTCCATGACTATGTCTACAATAGTTCGTTACAAAAATGCGATCTATGATGAGGTTATTAATTTTAAATATAAATTAAAACTTACTGAAATTAATTTCTTAAATATTAGTCATATTAACATTTCAACAATCCTTAATATGAAGTTGTGACATATCATGGAATGTTATGGATTTACCTAAAACATGATTTGATGCATGCTATAATAAATGCTCTATTCTAATTAGTCCTAGATAATTATGAGTAAATTCTTTTAAATTTACCATAATACATATGCACTCATGTTTTTATAAAAAAGATGACATATATCGTTGTTTTTGTAGGTTACATTAAGCCATGAGAAAACTATGACATGATGATAAACATCTTATTAAGGAAACTTAGTAAGAATATGAAACATTGTATTGGGATGTTTCTATGAACAAATGAAATTTTATTTCATAAAAATAAAATCAAATTGTTGAACCATTGTGGGGAAGAGGAATTATTGCTTAAAGTAAAGCCTTGACACTAAGGGGTTAGGCTCTACTAAGGGCTTTTGATGCAATAAACCATCATGGAAATGTAATTAAATGCCTTTTTAAAGAAAAGAACCTCTTAGGTCACAAAAGTGGTCATAGAGAGTCATTCCTTTAGCCTGTAAAAAATGATCAAGTTGAGAAAGTCTTAGGTTTAGAAAAAACTAAATTTGTGTTTTTGAAAAATAATTTAGGAATTATGACTTGTAGAGTTTAGATACTATGGCTTGGTTTACTATTAGTTAGAGCTAAAGACCTTTTAGAGACATATTAGAGATCATAAGGATTTAAATTTAGTGGTTATTTGGCTAAAATCTAAACAACTTAGGGTTTTAAATTTGAAGTCCTTAGAGTTTGAGATTTAAAAGCTCAAAGTAGAAAATTTAAGCATAAGATTTAAAATAGATGCATATATTTAAGGATACAATTTAAATTTTGGTAAATCCATATCCAACATGGGAAGAGAGGTCTAAGGTAAGTATGGTTTTAAGCATGCCATGAAAAAGAATGATGAAATTTAGGATCTGGTTTGGCGTGCTTGAACTATAATTTAAGGATTATTATTAGGATAAAGAACCTATCATTCTTAGTGATACTTTGATGACAACATAGAAAAAGCTTTTGAATTGAGACACTCAAGAGTTGGTAAAGTTGAGAGAAACCTTTAGATTAAACTTTGGAAGGCTATAGGTTCTAGAAAAGGGATAAGTTGGCTTATATTTAAGACAAAAGCATGAATTGGTTAGGGATATGATCAAGAGCACAATATCTACTTTTATTGATCTTAGGCCATAGTTTGGAACCCTAGATTATTGTATAAAGCAAGAATAGCTAAAGAGAAACTATGAGGATGCTTAAATATATTTGTTTGGGTTTTGAGGAAATGATAAAATTACAATACATGTGGGTTAAGATTTTGAGAACACTGAGGATATCCTAAATAACTGGTAAGTAGAGCTCACCCATGGTCAGATTCTATAGAGGTTGATATAGATCATGGTATTATTAGGGTTATTTTATAGGGACCTTATTAGATTCAAGTAAAGTGATGAGTTAGTTAGGGATGGGCTTTAAAAGAAATGGGAACATATTGTTCAACAATGTATTGTGATGGGCCTTTTTGAGTTCCAATTTTATAACATTCTTACAAAGTATTTTTATAAGAGAGGATAAGTAGGAATCATGTTTGAATCTTAGAGTTGGTGAGCTAATGATTTTAATTCAAGGGACTACAATTGACCATGGAATGCCAAATTAGTTAGGACATCCTAAAGAACTATGGATGTTTGACATTATATAAGTCATCCTTAAGGTTCCCTATGTGTAAAATTTTTTTAATTGTAATCCAAAAAGTCTATGTTGTGTGGCTTGATTTTTTGAGCATCCCATTGGGCCAAGGATGGACGTGTGTTATAGTGTAGCTTGGATATTAATCTAAAGAATCACAAAATCATAATGAAGTCACCATATTTTAAGGATTAGAGATGCTACAATAGTTTTATTATGACCTATGAATTATTAAGTTGTCACATGTTTTTGGTTATTAGTGCCTTTTTATTTGTTATGATATTTTTGTAGTGTTCTATATTCTTTGAGTTGTTACAACCCCTATGGTTACATGCATGTTTAAGATGTTAGATAGTTTAGTTTAATGAGTGGAGGGTAGCAATTGGTTGAAGAGAGGGGCAATTGAGTAATTGGTTAATAGAAACCTTAGTGTCAAGCATTTCTTTCTATAGTATTGTTAATCTATACTAAACATTTACTTGTGTTAGAAAAATTATATTTGTTGACTATCATTGATTGAGTGCAATGTTTATTGAAATTTATTATTCATTTGTTGCATTATTTTATTTGGTATATTTAGCATGTAGAGTTTATGTAGTTGGTATGCACGTTATTGACTTAGAGCTTGGAAACTTTTTGTAAATAATAATATATGTTATTAAGATGACCATCCTAGGGTGAAAAAGTTTCTATATATGTCAGGAGAAAAAATAGTAATGAGATAATGTTCATTCAGAGTAACACACCATGTGTATGATAATCAAATTTGAGGATTAAGACTTTGAATTGGAATTTTAAGCATGAGGTGTGGAAAGTGTCTAGCCATGTACATCATTTGGTGCATAGCTTGTCTTACACCCTTAGATTTTAAAACAAATAGCTTTTTTTTTGGAATGGATGAACATGATAATCATTTAGTCGAATAAACTAATACGAAATAACATCTTTCACTAAAGTAAAAATATATCATTATAAGTAAGCTCTATAAAGAATGAGCTCCTACGATGATAGAAAGAGATGTAGGAGTCTATTTATGTTCGAAAACAGATATGTAGTGTTGCGTAGTGTACTATTGAACTAAAGTATCATATCCTTAACTAGTACCATTTGTAACATATGGCATACTTTTGGATTTGCAATAATGGAAACATTCAAATTTAGCAACTTGTCACTTGCAACTTAGGTTAACATTCCTCTTTAAGTATTCTTTAAATAATAAACAGCTAAGTGTTTTACTCTTAATCAATATTTACTTTCTTTCACTATCCCAATGGTACCTTTTTCAAATCATATATTGAGAGTTTTAGCTAATTTTTAGAGCAACTTTTATTTGATTAGAGCCCTTTCAATTTCGAATGTTTTTCCATACTTTCCTTATAACCTGATTGTACTATATTTATCGCGTAGATTCCACTAATTCTTTTCATGCAATAAAATCATAACTAGTCATGATGATTTGAATATAACCTGATACTCTTATCTAAATATTTAACACTTTTGTACTTTTATTGCTAGCATTTTGCATGTATTGCTAGAAATAAAAACTTATGTTCATAAATTTTGGTAGCCAATGTTTAGCTAATGTAACATATTTAAATCATTATTATTTATAAGAGGTATAGACCATGTTCCATATTATCCATTGGCCAAAAATTATGTACCGCCCTTCAAGCATATGGCTCACTATATTAATTTCACATGGCATTTTAAATTATTTATTTCACATAATGCACAAATAAATTATGCATATTTTTTTTATCTAAATAAAAGTATAATTCTATAATACTTGCATTATCATATTTTTTACATGATCATGTAGAAATGAATCATAAAATTAATTTCATGCAATAAACATCATTGTAAACAACATGATTAGGATAAAATGTGTGCTCATGCTTTTCATAGTCATATTGAAGGCCACTTGTATTACTTTAGAATCAATTGTTTAAATTATTTAGGGTTCCCCCTACATGAGTAGCTCATTAATCAACATAAGGTTTTATGTTTTCATTCTTATGATAATCCTTAAGACCATATAAGAAATATTTGCATAACAGTAACATTTAAGAACTTTACCATAGCTTTGAAAAAACACTTACACTTGGTATTCACTAGTTAGCATGATTGGTATTCACAATATTCTGTCTACATGAGTAGCTCAACCCATATGCTCTATTTCATTATGTGTTAATTCTAATATTTTAAGATCCTTAACTTTTTTAAATAGGGACATTCTACAAGTTAGCTTGTTTGATAACTAGCTTTAGAAATTGTAGGATGTTCAAAAATAGAGTGTGAAAAATCTTTGAACATTTAACACAAAACATGTTGCCAAAATTATGATAATAATGAATGCCAAATATTGTAAAAAAAATTAAAATTCAATAAATTTAATAACAAAAGTTAAAATATAATTCCCAGAAAGTACAAATGCAAATCTTTATGTTTAGGTAAAAATAACAAAATTATAAAACTGTTGAACCATACAACAATATCATTTTATAATGTTCTTTCGTTCAATTTTGTCACACATAACATGAATTACCAATATTGTATAAATCTGAAAAAAAAAATAGTGAGAAAGTAGAGCAATTAAATAATTAAAAATATGTGATACACTCCACAAAACTTTGTTCTTAGGGATATAATTATGATAATTATGTTACTAAAAATATAAAAAATTTACAACATTTAAAAAATATAAGCATAATTATAATTTCACTTTTGTGCATTTAAACAGTATGTTTAATATTTTTGTTAAAAAAAATATATTCATTGTCAAAACATGAGAAAGCACCGTAATAGATAAGACGTTATTTAATTGTAAAATCTTTGCAAGAGGAAAGGCCATAAAAATTTTGAATGTTCGAAGTTTGCGCTTTGACACAAAATCCACCAAAAAAAATATAAACATTCGAAACTCAACATCGCCAGCAAAACAAATATGCATCAAATAAAAAGTTTGTTAGACAATAAAAACTTTTAAATTTTAAAAGGAAACATGATGACAAATAAATTAGAAAATTTTAAAAAAAATTAAGATATAGTTTTTGTGAGAAAAATATATTAAATTGTAGAAGAGCAAAACATATATAAATAAAAGGTATATGAGATGTCTAAAGAATGATCATCATAAATAAAAATAATGTTTATGAATAATATGTTTTTATTTTACTAAAAATATAATAACTATTAGATGTAAAGAAATTATGATACTTAAAAAACGAATGTACAAAATCTTGATAATATGGAATAAAGTTTTTTTAATAAGAATGAGAATTATTCAAGCATTAGTGGAAATGTGTTTTTTTCAAATAAATGTTGCCAGAGATGTAAAAAACACAAAGTTAAGACAAGTTGTTACAATTAAAAAAGTTTAAATGTTAAAAAAAAAATAATGAATTTAATAAAAAAAAAATTAATAACATTAATCCATTTCAAATATTTATGTTTTTTTGTTTTTATGAAAAAGATTCTATTTTATTCAATGTTTTTCCCTCACATTTAAAAGAGGTTATTAAATTTTTTTAAATGACTTACATTACAACAAATATTTTAAGCAATCTAATTTATGTTAATTTCTATTTATTACGCATCCAACATTTTTATTATTTAGTTTATATATTTGTCATTCTTTTTACTAAAGTTTAATATTTATTGAATTTATGTTCGAATATTTTATTAGTTTAAATATATAGAAATGATATTATTGTTATTTACTTATATATTTTTTATTGTGTCTTTTTTGTTATGCTAGAATTATTAAATCATGCATTCCAAAAACATTATGCCAATGGGTAAAATGAAAAATTCCAAATTAATTAAATCTTCTTTATGACTCAATGTCGCCTAATAGTTTTCATGGCAATATTCTTTCGATATATTTTTCCTCTTTAAACCATAGTTCTTAGGAATTGTGTACCAAGATTTTGGCTATTTTCGTTACTAAAAAAACTTTTTAACTGAAATAATTTAGTAATTTTCTTTTCAAATATGTCTTTAACATTTCTTAAATAAAAATAATTATGTTGAAAAAATAAAACCTATATTACAAGTTTAAAGAAAACTCTCGTGAATATTAAATTACACAAAGTATTCTAATCTAAATTTTTATGACAAAATATATGAGTATTTGTGTATAAACAATTACATGTGTGAATATTTTGCAAAGAATTTATTTTTGTAGTATATTAGTATCGAAAAGTACTTCTTGTGTTAATAAGGTAAATATACAAAATATAAATTATCTAATAATCTAAAATTTCACTAATACACAAAAATGAAATTAAAATTAATTTTTTTTAATAATGTCACTATATTTCATAAATACTTATAAAGAATGTTCTTATTAAGAAACTATTAATTTATAGCAAATATTTTAAATATTTTTTGCCACATAATATTTTTGAAATGGATTATTCACCATATTTAAAATTCGATATCTACTTTTTGTGGTGTCCTATGCATATGCATTAAATATTTTGGACATTCTAATTTAGGTGTATTTTTTATTTTTTTTAAATGTGACATTTGTATTACTAACATATTTGACAAGTTTTGGTAAACAAAATTTCTATTGGTATTTCTTTTAAAATTTTTTAAATTTAAATTATTTTTAGTAATATTCATTTCGAAGTTAGTATTTCTTTTATAGTCGTTTTTTTCTAATGCTAATTTTATTAAATAAAATATTCTTGGAAAATTAGCTTCAGAGCTAAAAGTTGGAAACCCTTGAATGTTTTAACAGTTTTTATATACTTTTCCGGCTTATTTCACTTATCAAAATAATTGTTTTAGGAAATGTTAAAAGTGGCTTCAGTTATTTTTCATTTTAGATATTCTATTTTCAGTGAAAAGTTGAAAAATTTAACTTTTTAATTAAGTAAAATCTTACTACCACAAAAAAAAAAATAATTTATTTGGAAAAACGTCTTAAAAAATAAAAACTATTTCACATATTTAAAGAAACTTTTTATGAATATTACTGTGATGCATGATATTCTAATGTTTATTAAAAAGTAAATAAAGTTATAATAGCCGATTTCCAACACATAATGTTATTCAAAAATATTTATGTGTGAAGGCCTTTCCTAAAATCTTATTTACATAATATATAACTATAATTTTTTTTTTGTTTAATCAATATTAAATATAAAATAATAAATTATCTAATTAGTTTCAAGAAATTAACAAATCAAAAAAATAAAAATATGGTATTGAAGATTGGTCATAAATTTCAAAATTAAAAACAAAAGCATGCATAGTGGTTATCTTTGTTAAAAAAATGCATAAAATGTGTTAATGAATATAGGCACAATGCTCATAGATTGTTTTGTTAAGCAAATAAAAAATAGTAACTTACTTCAAAGATAAAAAATGTTAAAATTTAGTTGTTTATTTTAAAATATGAATATTTCAAAATTTATTGACTAGTTTTATATTTCAATAAATAATTACCATAATAATCTAAATGTCATATGCAAACTAGCAGTGATAAAAAAACCATATAAGAATAAAAAGCAAAAAAATATCTTTTCTATTATAACCAAAATAAATATGTTTGTATAATTCAAAAAAATAAAAATAAGCCCAAACAACTAATATCTAAGAATTTAATATGCAAAACATATATTTATTGTTTGTTAAAAGTGGAATAGCTATGTCGTATAACAATATGAAAAATTACCTTATAAAGAAAAAATTTAGATAATTTAAATTAATGAGTAATAAAAAATTAAAAAAATTTGATTTGGAAGTGTTAATAAATAATTACTTAATAAACCATTAATAAAGTTTAGCATTTAGAAGGAATAAATTTTGCATAATATATGAATAATATTTTATTCAAAAAGTAAACCTATAAAAATATTTTTAATGTAGAATGAAAATTTAATAAGGTCTTATATTAAATACATATATATAATAAAAATTTTATTTATAATAATAATAAATAATTTGTTACTATATTTAAAAAATATAAAAGTGTAAATAAAATCGAAAAGTCATAAAAGTTTCATATGAATTATGAGAATGAAAAGCTTTTAATATCACTGATAGTCATATATGAAACTCATTTCAATAATGATGAATTTAAATTCTTTGAATCTATTTTATGCACAAAATTTCCATAACAATATTCATTGGGTATTATGCACTTCATACCATTTAGCGATGTAAAACTCCCATTGAAAGTAAAAACATTTATAAAAATATTAAATCATTGTGACTAAAAAATGTTTAGATAACAAAAGAAATGTCAGTTAAATTCTAATCATACAATCTATAAAATTTTATTGTGAAATCTATTTTATTAAAAACTTATACAATTGCACTAAATAATAGAGATAATAAAAATATAATAAATTTATACAATAATAAAGCAGTCAAAAGTGCAAAAAATAAAAAAATTCTAAAATATACAAATTTATAATCATCATGTTTACATGCTATTATTCTGTTGTCATTAATATGTTAGAATAAAAATTTGCTTCATTCTAGAAAAAAGTATGTAAAAATATTAGGAAAATACCAGACTTTTGAAAATTTTTAAATTGAAGTTCAGAAGTAACATATGAAAACAGACTATAAATGCCACGACAAAAAATAGGTTAACTGAGATTTAAAACACAGAAATCTTAACATTTGTGTTGGAAAAATGTTCATTAAAACTTGTATTGACTATTTAATATAAATGTCTTTAATACAGAAATATAAAAATGGTAAAAAAAGTTATATTTTAAAATGTCTAAAATTAATTGAATAACATGAGAAATATTTATTTTGAATTAATGTTTTCAATTTTACTATACATCAAGCTAAAACCATAGTAATTGAAAGAAAGAATTATATGAGACCTAATTAAAGATTATTTAAAATTTTAAAAATTTATAATTTGTATTTATGTGCTCTAATTTTTAATAATTGAAGGTGAGCATAAAATGTAATATAAATAAGGAGTATAACATATTAAAAAGTTATAATAATTATTGCAAAAGAAAACTAAAAACCTTCATGTCTATAGGAATATTGCCAAAAAAATTGAATAAATGAGAAAATAAATTTGTCGTTAAGAATTTATTTGAAAAATTCATAACATTTAGAACTATTCCAAATGAAAATGAAAACTAATTTATTTTAATATGTCATACTTACCATAAATGGCTCTTTTGGATCCTAGGTTCCTTGGCTCAACTCATCAAAGTAGATAGAGCTTCCTATCTATTTAGAGATTTAGAATATGTTGATCGCATTGTGCCCTTGATTCCTCTAAATATTGTCTTTACCTAAATGAACTCTACCTATGGCTCAAGCTATCTTGAGGAAATCTTCATAACAAAATAGCTACTAGATAGTTTGATTAGTCTTTTGCCCTTATACATAACTCAAGTGAGCAATTTGCACTTTAGCATCATTATGGGCTTGCACAAGAGTTTCCTCTAGCTTCACCTCACTCAGACAAAGTTCTTCGTGTTTTAGGTCCTCAATGGCACGCTATCACTTGGAACCTTCACAGAAGATCTGAGTTATCAATGCCCCCTTAAATTAAGGTCACACCAATTAGCTTCCTTATGCCTTCCGAGATGGCTCACTTGTCGACACCCAAGCGTGTTAAGTTACTTGGTTTGTTTTTCAAGATAGGTTAGATGAGGAGCCTTCTGGCCATTCCAAATGCATGTAGTGCATCCATGGCACTCCTTAATAAGGTATGCCTCCAGAGCAGTGCAACAAACCATATGAAGATGTGTTACATCAAGTCGAGCCAAATCTTTAGGTACTATATGTTTCCCTCATTATAATTTCAAGTACTCTTTAACTCCTTTTTCAAAACACTTTTCATCTTTCCCTTGCGATACTAGCTTGTTATCAATTTCTTACAACTATTTAACTTAAGATGATAACAAAATTGTACTGCTACACTCCCAAACAACCAAACTCATTGGTAGCAACTTTTTTGTTAGTATGGTATGAGTCAAACATGCATTCTCCCTCCCTAACACCCTCTTTCTACAGCCTTGGTCCTAATTTATTACCATTTACAACTATAGACTACCATTTGTGCTTCAAGTAGCCTAATTTCTAGATTGGGATTGACCAATTTTTCTTGTTCATACAGAGAGAACCCTTCAAAGTTCCCCCTCTAATTACTTATGTTCATAAACTCAATGGGTAGCTTCACCAAACATGGGGACACAATTCCACCACATGAAGCATGGAGTTGGAGTTGTGAGGGGCATCAAATTTTTGTGCTACAATGTTAATTCTTGTTGGCCAACACCACAACACTTGGTGGTATCTACCTCATACCATGTTAATAGCAAATCATCACCTAATGCTACAACACTCCTTTCTATTAGTTGAAGGGCTATCCACCTCTTATTCCCTTGGCTTTGCATCCACCAATGTAGCTTGTATTCAAAAAATGGATGGCTCATTAGATTTTACAATTCACAATCGAATTTTATTACATAATTCATCAATTTGAGCACCAAGATATTCATTGTCATTAGTAGTTCAATGTTCAATTTCTAGGCCAAACTAAGCTTAGTAACACATGATAGACTTATTGCCAACATAACATGACAGCTTGTATTCAAGAAGTATTACAAAAAAATCAGAGGCATTGTGCATGCTTCCCTGGCATGGGTGATGGGCGAAGTGGCTCTAATCCTGATTAGAGAAAATTTTTGGGATCTTGACATTGTGGACATTGAATTTAGTGGAATATAGGGAATAATATGGAGAATTGAATAGTTTCATAAGAGTTAGAGGAGGTCTACTATGATATGAAGTCATTTGAAGATGATGATGGCAAATCCTCAAGAAGCATTAGTTGTGATGTGGGCATGATAATAGGGACAAGGAAGAAGGTGGAAGAGTTGAACTAATTAGATTTTGGATTAAAGATGAATGGGCCTACAAAATTATGTATTATATCAAAGGAAACTATTGCACATCTCTTTAATACTAAAGTAGCTCCTCAACCAAGGTGCACCTATACTATTTGAAAGAATGTGAAATAAGTCGAGGAAAATTCTCTAAATGGAAACTAGGTAACATGCAGTTTCATTGGTGACAATGTTTATCATAACACAATAGATGACAAATGTGAATCCTTGAGATATGAATACGTAGGAGTTTAGTAGACATTATAAGTTGGAAGATAAAGAGTAAGTTAAGCATAAGAGCACGTCTTGATCCAAGAATGATGGGCATAGAAGGCATTCATCTAGGATAAAGTGAATACCAAAATAAAGTGCATAATGAAGACGAAATTAATATAAATAAAAAGTAATGTTCACAAATTAACAATGTTGTAGATGATGGCCCTAGTGACTCTTCGCAGATTATAGTATAGATTTTGAAAGTAGGTCGAATTCCCCACTAATCTTAGTTCATCCACTCTTATAAGACCACCCAGAGCCAAAGAGCAGTGCAAAAACTCTACGAAATGAATTTAGATGTCATAAAATTAATAAAAAAGAGTAAAGGGAGGGGACTCTCTTAAAGAAGTTTGAAAATAAAAAAAAGGTGGTGGAATTACAAAAAAATATTGGAATTGGAAGAATATGGAGTAGCAGCTTCTTTTTAACTAGACCTTTTTGAGAAACTACATATGACTGAGGTGTTATAGGTTGTACTTGGAAACTATACTGGTATTGGTCAAGTGACATAAACATAAAAATGATTCATAATGGAATGTGCAAATTAAGCAGCCATCAAAATGACTAAAAAGTATTATGCCTTCCAAATAGAAGATGTTTAGCTTGACTTATGTATCTGCGAAAGCTTTTCTTGAAGATCAAAAAATGAAACCAAGCAAACTATGTGCTCAAAACATGGCCAACCATCAAGAAACATCTACTTAATCACTTTAAAATCTTCTAATTCTAGGACTAACGAGTCACATTTGTTGGGCCCCCACACACCACAAGCATAGAAACACACAACACGCTAACGAGGCTTGATACTATAAGCCGCATCGTACAGAGGCAACAACAAGCTAAACAAACAAATGGATGCGTGCACTTTGCACCACTAAAGTTTTAATGTGACACAGACAAATACCACACCAAATAAAGTACAAAGTGGTAAAGAAGGTTTGACAATTAGACATTACACCAAGTCAAGTCCCCATTAAAGTGGCACCTTATTCCTGCATTAGCAGTCCAAAATGATGACAATTGTTGAAAAGAGTTACACATTTTAGGAACCAAATGAATTGTGTCAAGAAAAACACCACACCCAACAATTGGATACCACCACATGTAACACTAGAAAGGATAGGAGAGTGGATAGGGAGGACACTATAGTGCACACATGGAAGCACCAAAATTTCACTACAACATGAGTAAAATGACACACCATAATTCATAATGTAGAGGGTGAAAAATGGAACTTAAATAATGACAAGTATCCCAATCACCATGGGCATATTTTATCATAGGGCACAAATGGACTGGCTTCCACTTGCATGAACAATGTTGTAGTGCACCAAGTACTTTTCCTCACTTGTAGCAATGATAGTGTGTAACTAAGGTGGCATCTCATCATTCACAAATTCTAGCACAAATTGCACCATCCAATTCTCAATTCATTATGGGTCGAGTTCTACTATGCATTGCCCTTGTGGATTGCATATTACAAAAAATGTTACACTTCACTGACATTGTAAAATCCAACTACTGGCAATGTGAAATCACTAAAAAAGTTAATACTTCAATGGCCCAACAAACCACAAACAAAAGATGTAGAATAGTGCACGTGGACTGGCTACCATGGACAAGTACGATGTTTTATTGTGCATAGTGCGTTGTACTTACCAAAAGTACCTCAGCTCATGGCATGGGCCATAGTCATGCATTCAAAAACCCTTGCACATAATACACCATCTATGTTACAGTTTCTTGCTAGCCATACTGTGTCAAAGATTACCCCTTGTAGATTGAAATTTTCTACAATTCCATAAAGGAAGATAGAAAATCTCCCAATTAAGAGACCCCACAACCACACCCAAGTAATGAGAAGTGCTGAATAATGTATAAAAATTGAAACTTTTTGCCACACATATAGCACCACGATAGGTACTACATTAATAATGGGTGTGAGCAATCGAGAGAAATATTTCAACCCTATATGATGACTTTGTATTTGTGGTGGTGAATCTACTATGACACAACATTGGGTCTCAATGGAACTTGACAATTAGTAGAAAGGGAAAAATATTATAATTCTTAAGTTCTGCGAGCAACATTTTGAGGCATTTCCACATTACAACAAGAGAAGCCTCCAAGGGGTATGACATGAATCTTATAATACCACAAGTAGTATCACGCAAAGTATCGTACAAATTACCATATGAAGTTTTACATAAAATATTACAACAAATAGAACTTGTAGAGTAAGCTAGCAAGAATGTGAGTAAGCAAGCGAGCCTGCAAGTGAGGAATGGGTGCTTTGGAACTTTCATGATGTTGATGTCTTTGAGGGGATGAATCTACTACAACATATGGTAGGATCTTAGTGAATCATTGTACCAAGGCCACTTTACCAATTATAATCCATTGTTACAAATTTATGTCATCTACAAATGATTCTACACATCAACCATATTTAATGGATATTTCTTCTAGTGCTAATATCGTACAACTTTTTAAAACACAAGGCAAGCCTATGGTCATGTACCCTTGGGCTATCAAGTCACTAATATTTGCTAATAAGTAAACTAATGGCCTAAGAATCACATTTAAAATGGGTTCTAACTTAGACACCATTAGTCCTAATCCTACACATGATAACTTCACCACATTGGCTTTTAAGCCAAGCGCAATGAACAATTGTGTGAACTGATAATTTATCTAATACTATGTGTGTTACTATGATGACACATTCATCAATTAGGTAAAACTAACTTCACTCATAGTGGTCTATACCTTGTGTGTAGCCATAAATTGAGGGTGAATATGTTAAACACTTCATGAATTGCTCTTCACAATGATAGAAAGAGCCAACATCAAATGATAAAAAAGCTACATTGCTATGAATTCTTGGATACCACAAACCAGTTATGTTTATAGCAAATTTTCTAACTCCTTCAGCTTAAAATTTTGAAAGCCAGAAGGATCGATAGGCCTTGCTTTCATAGTTTGTATCCACACTAGAAATCAGAATCAAATGAGCTTTTAACCTTTAGATTCACATGATTTTTTTCACTAATCAACAAAGGATACCTTCGTTATTATTTAACAAAAGTTTCATGCTAATCAATCTCCCACCTAAAAATGTGCTCTACTTGGGTCGACCTGTCGAGGCAAAGTTTCTTTCCTTACTGATTCTGCACAGCCTATTCTCAAGGTTTTGGCTTCATTATGTAGTAGATAGGGATTGTAGAAATCTCATTAATCCATTCATGTGCATCACAAATTAGATGATGATGCATTTATCTATCTTAAGATAGTCATGGTGATTCCCATTGTTAACTTGTGCTTTGTTGAATTTTTTCGCTTTAACATTCAAAGCACTACGAAGAAATCACATTTCACGAACATCTTTAAAACCCATTAAAGTTCTTTATTATAACTAAATAGTTAGATTCCTCAAGTTTTTAAAAATTCTGAGTTAATTGTTCAACGCATGAGGAAGTGCCTCATAAGGTTGCTCCAAATTTTTCTACTAGTTGACATGTGTTGACCTACTCTTAGTGCATGAGTTGCCTGAGTAGTCCACCAATAGTCAACGGATTTGGGCTAGGACCCTCATGCCCTTTCTTTGGAGCCAATGCTTTTTCCAAAGTTACAAATCCATTTTGTCAACTTCCCTTACCTAAAATTCACCATTAACCAAAAGTTGTTTACATTGGAAACATGGTGTCGTTATCAGTACGAATGGGTTTTGAAGGCGCTCAACTTTCCAAAGCCTCAAGGGTCATTTGTCGCACATTGAACACCTTCCAACATATGGTATCTACCATCCTCTTGGCCCTCTCTCTAGCTAAGTAGTTTCTAAGGCTCACAGTAAGTAGAAAGCCAACACTTTTGAAGAGACCACTTACATCTTAGAACTACTAGCTATTGCCATTGACTACCAAATGAACACTATAGAATTTTTACTCAACTTCCATTAAAAGCTCATGCCAAATGGTAATCTCTGACTAGTTTCCTCCATCACTTAAGAACAACTAACTGATGTGCAAGTGTCAGTCACGTAAAACTTTCCTCTTTATTCTTGAAAGTTCTCATTCACACTGACTTGTGCCTTACATTCTGTAATGACCATTGCACCCTTCTACTAGTCGGGGCATTGTGTTGCACCAACAGGGAGGTGTGGCTTCAACTCTTAACTATTTTCAATTTTTAGTAGTAGTTGACTCAAAACATGAGTTAACACTGCATAGCACATTTCAACTTCCAAAACCCCCTTATGCTACTGTCCTAATTGTCCAACACTTTTTAGGCTCCAAGTTAGCAGTTAGTTGGACATTACAATCATGCTTTTAGTTCATCCCACTCTAATAGCTATACTTACCAAAAAAAAGTCACACTTTGAGCCTAGATTCCTTCATTCAACCCATCAAAGAGACCAAGGCTTCATACCAATTTTAACGTACGAGAATATTTCAAGGGCAATAAGCCTCTAACGACTCCAGTTAATGGCTTTACACAATAGAACTCAGATAATGGCTCAAGTTATCTTGAGGGAAACTTTTAAGGAAACTAAGTATTATATGCTTCAATTACTCTTGAACTTGCGGACCTAAGTCAAACAAACCATTTGCATGATAGTATTATTGTGGGCTTCCACTAGAGTTTCCATGGGATTTTCCCTGCTCATGCAAAGTTCACCATCTTTTATATTTCAATAAGGCTGCTCTCGCTCTAACCCTTCACAGAGTATAAGGTATAGTTAGTGGCTTACCCATTGAACGAGGGTACCACAAATTAGCTTCCTTGTATCATGTTTGTGCTTCCTCACCTTTAGACTTGCAAGCATGTCAGACTTCTTGGTCCATGTTTGAAGGCATGGTAGATATGGATCCTATTAATTAAAAAAAATGCATGTGGTGTCACCAATGCATGCCTTGATAAGGTGACATCTACCGATTCAGCCAAGTTCATTCACTTAAAAGTGGCTTTATTGAAGCAAGGATAGTGGGAATCTCATTTATCTATTCATGTGCATAAATAATAAAGAATTTAGTTACCTTAAGAGAGTGATAGTGACTTTTATCATTCTCCTAGAAATGGTTGAATTTCTACAATTTGACATTAAGAGCACTAGGCAGAAATCAAATAGTAAGAAAATCCTCAAGGACGGTCACAATGCATTGTTGTGATTAAATAGTCAAATTCCTCATTTTCTTGCAAGCTTTGAGTTCATTTTTTAATGCTTGGGGAATGGCCCCATATGGGCCACTCCTAATCCATCCACCAGTTAACATGCATCAATATGCTCTTAATGCACAAGTAGCTTAAATTATCCATTGACAGTCGATCAGTTTAGGACTATGACTCTCATGACCATTCCTTAGGTCAATCCTTTTCCAAAGGTTATGAATCCATTTTGTCAGCTTCCCTTCCTTAATGTCATCATTGGTGAAAGGCTATTCACCTTGGAGACATTATGTGGTTACAAGTATGATTGATGCTTAAAGGAACTCAAGAATCCAAATTTTTAAGGTTCATCAGAATGCATCAGACATTGCCCGAAATGTGGTGGTCTTCCAACCACTTGGACTTACTTCTAGCTAGACCATTCCTAAGGATGATATGCTATTAAGCAAAAAAATTTGCTCTTCCCAAGGCCCCTAGCTATGTCTCTAAATAACTTCCTATTTTTATTGACCACCACATAACAGCTTTAGAGTTTTAACTTCATGTTCTCTAGATTTTCATTGCAAATGGAACTCTCAAACTTGTTTATCCTATCTTTTAGGATTAGCTAACCCATTTTCAAGTGTCATCCATGTGTAACCTTTCTTCCCTTCAATTGTTATAGTTCTCATTTGAATATTGTCTACTACCACCAAGATCTACAATTGCAAATGCTTTGTGTGGGCTCATACCCTATATTTTGTAGGAACTATTGCACCCTCTAATTCATCAAGGTGTTGTATTGAATGAATAGATAAGTTTGGCTCACATTATCAATTGCAATCTATTTTGCAACAAGTTGATCCAATAAGTGAGCTTTTGTGCCCGTGTTGGATTTCAATTTCCATGGCCACCATATTACTGTCATAATTGATCAACACTACTTGCAGGCTCTAGGTTAGAGCATAGTTGAACACCATAAATTGACTTTTAGTTCATCAACAACACTAGGTATGCTTACAAACAATTGCCCACTTCAAGCTTAGATTCATTGGCTCAACACATCGAAGAAGTTGTCCCATCTTACTAAATTAATGTATAAGAATAGGTCAAGTGCAAAAAGCCCTGAAAGCTTCGAGTCAACAGCTTTACCTGATAGAACACCGATTGTTGCTCTGACTATCTTAAGAGAAACTTCTAAGGGAACTAACTTTTAGATGGATTGATTATTCCTTCACCCTTACACCCAAGCCAAATGATTGATTTCATATTAGTGTCACAAGAGGCCTCCACCAGAGTTTACTAAGGCTTTGACCTACTTAGGAATAGTTCACCATATTTTAGGATTTGGTAGACATGCTCTCATTTAAGGATACTATAACTCAGTGGATCACCACTTGAATAAGGACTCCATAACTCAGCTTCTTTTAACCTTCTAGGCTTACTCACCTTTAAACTGTCAAGCATGTTAGACTACTTTTCCAGTTTTTCAAGATGGACCAGACTAGAAGCCTACTAGTGGTTACCAATTCACATGATGCTACCAAAGCAAGCCTTGATAAGGTGAACTTTGTAACTTACCACAATAATGATTTCTCCATAGGGGACATTCGCCTTGTCTTCTGTTGCCATGATTGCACAAGGTAATCAACCTCTTGACTTGTGCAACAAAATGTTTGTTGAAATTCCACATCTAGCTAATGTGCATCACAATCTACCATTTTCTTCCCACTTAACAATTTCAAGCATTTCTAAACTCCCTTCTCAAAGTCCTTGTCTTCTTTCCCTTATGGTAGTTGATTGCTATTTGTCTCCTTTAATTATTTTTCCTTTGACAAAACAAACCACCTATTTTGAGTACATTCCAAAATCACCTGACTCATCGATAATGCCTAATGTAGTCATTTAATATGAGCCAAACAGGGCACTCACCCTCCCAAGCACCTCCTTCTAAGGGACTTCATTAAGATCCATCGTTAAGGACGTATCTTTATGCTATAATTTGGGCATTAGGTTTCTTGATTTCTTTATTAGGCTAATCTTATTTTCCACACAATTACAAAGATAATCATCATATGTTCCTTCTCCTCCACTTATTTACATTCTTTAACTAAATGGGTAGCCTCATTTAAAAGTGTATCACAATTCCCCACTATAGAGCATGGAGTTGGATTTATGAGGGGCATCTACTTGTCATGTTAAAACATCAAATCATATTAGCCAACAACTCAACACTCGAAGGCATCTACTTCTTACCACATCAACAACTCACCATCTTCTGCCACTTCAATAGGCCATGCCATAGCACGTGGAGCCATTGCTCTCTTCAAAGTAGAGATCTAGACCCAAACTAGTGGTTCTAGGCTTTTACAAGGAGGAATAAGTCAGATTACACCCATGCAGTATGCTGCTCACTTGTATCCTCCAGTGCAAATTGCATTCAAACATTTGATGTCACATTGGATTCTGCAATTCACATGTATCATATTTGGATGCATTCTTCGTCATTGCAAGAGCTAAGATGTCCATTGTTAAAACTCCTTTGATGTTGAATAACTAACCCCCACGAGACAAAGTAAAGCAAAAAAAGACTCATTGTTGGCGTAAAATTTGCTCTCCATTAGCACATGAACATGAACATAATCTACTATTTATCCTCCACTACATCAAGCTCCACGTGGAAGAAAGAGCACATGCGATGGAAGAATACAACATTGAATAGCCATCAACATCAAAAGGTTTCATAGATCACTTGATCATTTGTAGCTCTCGTCGATGATCCTTTTGTTGGATCACATGTAGAAACATTGTCATGTCTTGCTCTTTTTTTAAATGATAAGGTTCAGTAGACTTCTCATCCAGTCATACGTGGAAAACTTCTTGGATATTAGTGATCCAAACACTTCACTTAACCTTTCAATCTGTAGGAGCAATTGGTAGTTTGTACAAAGTGTAGGACATCATAAATGCAAGATGTTTACTAACACTTACTAGGAATTTCTGGTTGATGGCCAATTATTGAATTGATCAACACTCATTAACGTGAAATTTTTGTAAGATTACATAGGCCTTTAAATGAAGGGAATGGACTCATTGAATACGTCAATGTAGCATTGAAACCTTGCTTTGTCCAGATTCTATAAGCTTTCTAATATTGCATCAAATAAGGCTATAGGTTCCACTCCTCGCTCTAGCCTCCTATCAATTTATTTATGTTTTCACCACGTGACCATACTCCAAAAGGTTGGTGGAGGGAGACATTGGCAATGTTGGTGACCTTGTTGGAGGGAGGATGATCAAAATATAATTTTTGTCTAGGTGGATGGTATTGTTTGTAGTGAGATGTGAAGCTAAGAGGTAGAACTAGGAGGAATAAAAGTAGTAAGGCTGAATTTTTGTACAAATTGGAGTTGTAACCTTATTAGGCATGTTTAGGTATGTACTTCATTCTACTTCTTGCAAACTCTAAAATGAACATGGAATAAATAACTTCCTAAGTAGATATGGAAAGTAGTAATCAATGCCCAACTTTAAATCTAGAAAGATTACCAAAAATATAGGCTAGCATGATCATATTATCCCCAGCATTAGTGGTTGATGAATAAGTTTTGACCCAAACAAAGGAAAATTATATGGATGCTTGTGTTGTTCTTGTAGTCCATGATCCAGTAAATTATAATGGTAAACCTCAGGGAAACGAATGGAACAATGTAGTGACATCACTAGAACCGTCATAGTCTGATGAATTATTTTGTGATAATAATTCATCTGAGGATGATCCAGATGAGTCTTCAAGGATGTGGGATGCTTTAACTATTAAAATGTTCATGTTAATGATAAGGAATCAGATGGAAGTGCCAAACCTACTTAATGGTGAACTGAAATTGAATGAGCTTATGCAATTCTATACTACCTCAAAGGAGCTTATTGCATATCAAATTGGCACTAAAATAGGTTATGTACAAAGGTGCATGAAAAGTTTTGGTGGGAATGTTTAAATGGTAGAAAAAGTCTCTGAATGGAAATCATACATCAAATGGCTTGGGTAAGGTGAGCTTTAAGGAAGCTTTTATGAGAGGGAGAAAAAAAATGGTAATAACATTTATTTAAGAGGTCCCTTTATTAAGTACATGAAGAGATAAACAAATTTAGATTTGTAGAGGTTGGCATTGAACTATACCCTCTAATAATTAATGATAAAATATTTCATTTGAATTACTTTTGTGATCGATGAGTTTGCTATCACTAGTATGATTTAGTTGTAGAGTGTATGGTGGTTTTTGTCTTTGCAATTGATTACTAGAATACTCTAATGTAGATGAGGACATTTCAATGGGTTTAACATATTAGATTTGTTCGTTAGGTGCGTTTGTTTATTCTTGGAGTTAACTACAAGTAGAGATTCTATGTGGTTGAGAGGACCTTGGAAGGATGTAAGCCTTGTTTTGGATTAGAAATGTAAACAAATGGTTTTAAGTTTAATACCTCAGCAATTATGTGATGCTAAGTTTGGGTTTCTTTTTAAGCAGTCCCTCTTATTTTTTGGGACAGATAAAACATTTTACACATTACTAAATTCATGGATGAGTTTATTCAGATTAATGATTAGATGGTAGACATGTCGTGGTCATAACTTTCAAGCGTATGTATATGAATAGAACTTTTAATGCCACTTGGAGTGATTCTGTGGCTCCATTGGCAAATAGGTTGATTTTTTTCAGAGGTTTGAGTATGAGGCACTACCCCATATATACTTCACTTGTGGTAATGTAGGAACTACTTTCAAGATATGTGCACTTGAGATGTAGATTCAAAATACGATTGCATTAGACAACTTCGATTCCATAGAAGAATGACCTAATCATGATAAGAATATGGGGGTGGGTTTGACACAGATGCAAATAGAAGCCCATGATGAGAATTAATATGCTTTGGGAGCATGAGTGGATGTATAACCTAGAAGAGGAGATTAGGGAAGCTTTTAAATGATAATGATATGGGTAGGCAAGAGAGTAGTAAGTACTACAAGCTTAAAGATATGATACAATTTTTGCATACGCGAAGATCTCAAACCTAGATTGTTTGGCATAGTAGGGTTTCATCTAAGAGTAAGTAGCCATCAAAATAAAGTGCATAAGGGAATAATCAAATGATTACAAATAAAAAGAAATATCAATCAAGTAATAAGGAAGTGCATGATGTCCTCAATTTTTCCTCATAGTTTATGTAGCAGATTTTGGAAAAATAAGTGTAAGACTTGTACAATCTCTATCCATCCATAGTAGTGGCATCTCCTAGTGCCAAAAAAAGGTGCAAAAGAACTATTAAATTAATTTAAAGATGACACTGAAAATAAAAATGAATAAAGTTTCTTCCATGAAATTTTGAAAATTAAAAGATAAGCAATGGTCATATTGTAAAAAACATTGGATTTTAGAGAGAAATGAGTAGTAGCCTCTCGTATCCATAATTATACTAGGTCCATTGGGAAATTGTATTTGGTATTGCTCATGGCTTTACCTTGTTATGAATTATGGTATTTTAAGTGTGGCGCACAAACATAAAGAAGGTTTTCATACGACTGTATTGCTACTCATCTAATGAATTTCAATTGGAATAGAATATAGTGGTATTTGGCTACCTACATGGAATTGATCTTGATGGATATAGCAGAAGCTTGGCTTGAACATGCTAACATCTATGATGTAGAAAGAAGCAATGGTACGTTTCTTTTGGATATGCTAATCAACAAGTTTGCAAATCTTTCCAATGTTTGTAATGGAGGAAGGATTCAAAATTGAAACATAAAGGATGTGTAATTGTTGAAGATGTATTGATTGTGGTGTCCTTGGAGATATTTCAAGTAATGGATGTTTAAAATAGTTTTCATTAGATTTGCTGGGGAACGATTGACCAAATTATCTGAAGGGTTTTATGCAAAACACTTTATTCAATTTTGGTATTTCATCTAGTTTTCCAAGGGTAGGAAGCTATGGGAAATTAGACTTTGAGAGATTTAGTTTGCATATAAGGAACCTGTGTCTATTAGTTAACTACATTAAGGGCTAATTTGGAGAAATGATATTCTGGTTTTGAGAAACACTATTATCAGATGGACCTAGATGAATTACGTTAGAATATTTATAAGCGAAAGAGCCTCTTTATTTGCCTGAAAATGTCAATATATTTTTATGTAAGAGGAGGGCATCTTGAAGAGGTGGAGCAACATTTAGACCTAGAATCTTTACTCAATTTCAAATAGTTGGTAGGGGATACAACTGCCTGACTTGTGCTAAATTCAAATTGGGTAATTGATCTATGGACAATTAACTTTGAGGACTCAAGTTGTTAAAGCAGACTAATTTTGAATAGTGCAATCAATGCCATGAAGTGTTTGAGTTACTTGTGCTACTGTAGATGTGTGGTGCATTTAAAGTGTAGAATGAACATAGTAAGGAGTGCTATAGAGGTGCATAGTTAATCTAAAAGCTTGTTTTTTAGTTAATAAAATATGGTTACATTTTTTGTGTGGAAAATTTAAGTGATTAGAGATAAGAAATCTCATACCTACTTAGAGTGCTTAGTAGGGGAAAATAGGCTCTTCCTAATTGCTTTGTTGGAAACTTAGGTGGGGAACTTTAAAAGGCTTAAGGTAAAGAAACTTTTGGGTATGAATTGAAACTACCTTATTCAATCATTGACTATATTATATGGGGGTATTGTGATTTTATGTAGGAAGTAAGTAAAGCTTGAGATTGTGAATTTTTCCTCATGGGTGTTTGCTATCCATGTAAGATATGACAACAACTACTCTTGGTGGTGTTATGTAGTGTGTTCATCAAAAGATTATTTTAATCACAAAGTGGCCAAGGTTAAAATAAGTGAATCAATAAAACATAGTGGATCATTGATTGTTACAGAGCATTAAACCATTTTACTTGCATAGAATGAGAAAAAGGGGAAACTTTCAGAAGTTGGCAAGATTAGTATGAGTTCTCCAGCTTCATTCATGATATAGAATTGACCAACTTGGAATGCTTTGGGAATAGGTTCACTTGGTTCCATAAGTAGGAGAGGTGTACTCATTGATATCATAAGATACATGAGAATTTATGAATATTGATGGTATGCAAGCACTCTTGAGTACAAAAGTAACACAATTTCTCTATATCAACTAAGACCACTTTCCTCTACTTATTCAATTTAGAATGTTATTATTAAATAAAACTATTAAGAGAACCCATTTTGAAAACTTATGGCTATCATTTTCACATTCAACTACTAAAGTGTAGATAACTTGGAAAAGGATTGTTATAGGAAATCCTATAAATAGTCTGCCCACTAAATTTAGCAAAGTAATGGCTTTATTAAAGAAATAAAGCATAGCTTCACCTAAAGGAATCTAAATATGCTTTAGAAGTGTTAGAACATTATCATTTGGCACAATGAATTACTTCTTACCATAAGGCTATGGCTTTAGAAGAGGCATGATGGTATCAACATGTTAAGCTTCACTAGACCGAAGCATGTATCTTTTTCAGTAGTAGCTACTTTAATGTGCAAAAGAAATTATATAGGTCATCATAAAAATGGTAGTAAGGAATTGGTAGCTTTCTTAATAAATATTAAAGATATTATCGTACAACTCTTAAGAAAAGAACTATAGTTTTGGGCAACATGAACCTTCTAAATCTTTCCAACTTTTGAGAGTTATCAAGAGTGAGAAATCAATTGTTCTTGTTGCTCCAATTATTAATAACGAGATTAGAAATATTGCCTTATCTATCAAATGAAATAAAGCCCCTAACGTGGATGGAATCTCTACTAGGTATGTGCATGCTTATTCAACTATTATTTAGAAAGATATTGTCGCAATTCTAAAACAATTCTTTAAAGTGAACTATATGCAAAAATGATGGAAAGATATGTTGGTCATTCTTATGCTTAAAGTTCAAGCTTCTTCTAAACCTGAACAAATTCAGTCTCATTAACCTTTGTAATGTGATCTACAAAGTTGTGATGAAAAGCTTAATAGATAGAGTTAAGATGGTGCTTCTTGATATTGTCATTAGGGAATAGGTTGCCTTTGTACTTACACATGCTATATTTAATAATATACATTTGGTATAGAAAATGGCTATTTGTTTTCATTTATCTTCACAAAAAAATGGTTTAGTGATAGTACAGTTAGACAAGTACAAGATTTATGATAAAGTCAACTAGAAAGTTTTTCTTGATATGCTAAAGCATTTGTGGTTCTTGAATCTTTAATGTTATTGGATTGAGCCTTGCATCAATGTATGAAGATTTTGGATTATGTTAAACAGTATTTGCCTTCATTGGATTGAAGCTGATAGGGGTCTTTGGTAGAGGTTTTCACATTCGCCATACCTTTTTACCATTGAGCTTGTGTATCTCCCTTGGCTTATTTTATGCTAGGTGGAGCAAGCTACCTCTATTGATATTAGGAATGGCCTTCCTCCATAATGATTACACACTTTCTATAAGCTTATACATCAACCACTTATTCAATAGTAAGAAACATTCAAGACATTATGAAGCAATATAGGGAACATTTGCATTAGATGGTAAGTCTAAATAAATCAATATTATTAGCAAGGGGATGGAATGAAAGTGAAGGAAGATGATAGTAGAAAAATTACATATGAGTCATGCTAGTAAATTGAAATATATAGGCATACCTATTAAGTTGAAAACTTTATGTCAAGGTAGATGATCAGGTCATTATCAATGGCAAGGGATATTGTCCTGGTCAACCCAGTGTTAGCTACTATTCTTATATATTACATAGCCAAATCAATAATTATAAGTGACATTATTACTAAGTTGGAGAAATTGTTGCATGGGTACCTGTGGAGCAGTTCTAATGTTAGCAACACACAACGTTATGCCTGATAGGAATCAATAACTTTTTCCTAAGGACTATGTAAGACTTAGAGTCTATAGTTCATTAACATGATAACTAACACTGACAATAGAGCACTAGAGCCAAGCTAAGAAGATAGGCTATGGGTTTCAGCATTCATGTGCAAGTATTTTATTACAAACTATACTTTTTATATATCATGTTGTGCATCGAATACATGTAAGTCACTTAGTATTTTACTATCATGGACAATTGATTGTATGGTTTAAAAAGAGATGAGGATGCATGAAGCTATAGCCTCCTACTCGCTCTTAGCCATGAGCAAGATGGATCAAGATGTTGGTGTTATGTCCATAGGGATGTAATGTGAATGAGGACATAAAACATAGCTTTTGGTAAGGCGATAAGGTGAGGGAATTTTTGGCCAACAACTTTGTAAATGTTTATCTCATGCTCGGTAGGGTAAATGGCAAGTATTTTTAATTTTTTGATTGAGCTTCTTTATTGATTGGTAATGAACATTTGGATCACTACATTTCATTCAATTAAATTTGCCTCTTCAATGATATATCACTATTAGATTATTAGAAATATGCTTCCACATACAAATAAAATGCTCAATTTAGCTACACCCCAAAGAATTATTCAATTTTTTATTGTTTCTTGTTACATTTCTCCAATCCCTTCCAATAGGAGATTCAACGGTCTTCAGTGACTATTTTTTAACTCTTATTGAACTCCTCCAATTAATTTTATTAATCTCTATTACAATGCAACTATGTAACATAATCTATATGTTAGAATTTATATTATTGCTTAGGAATACATGCGTATGCTTATTATTATTGCCAAAAAAACCTTGATCTTAGGGTCAGTTCCATCATGGAGATTACTTCTTTTCTTGAAGTTCTGAAGCTTCTTGGAATGCAACTCCTCAATAAACATGCTCTTGAGATGAAAATAGGCCTTAGGATTACTATTACTGATATGAACAAATTTGTTATGCCTGTAATGAATAAAAGATCCTATCATAGCATTATTGATTTTATTTGGGATTATAGAATGTCCCATCAAAACAACTTTTTTGTTATCTATTTTTTTATTTTATGTATGAACCTCATTAAATAGAGCTTAATGTAGGTTTCACTCTTTCCATTATCAAGAAGCACAAAGACTTGTTAACCCAATGATTTTTCTCAAAAGTCAAAGATCTTAATAAAAGAAGTTGCATAGATGCAATAGAAGAAGTTGCACAAATGGTATGGATGAGTGCTACGTGTGTAGTGAACAATGCCACATGTGGAAGGTGACACAACTAGTTGGTTAACAGCATTAGTGATAGTAGGAGCTGAAATGAGAGTAGTAAGAGTTTGGATGTGGCCTACTTTGGTTGTATGGTTGGGGTATTTTTGTGGTTATTTATTTATTGGGGCCATTTTAGACAAATTTGTAAAGGGAATTAGAACTCCCAAACATCTAAAGAGACATTGAGTAGTGGTGAACAATGCCAGGAGATAAGTCTCAAAAGTCAAAGAAGAAAATTAAAAAAGTTACTATAGGTGTTGTCATCACAAATGACATATGCTATTCTTCTACATTTTTCAAGAGGAAACATGGAGCCTAACTATCCTATCATAATCACCTAAGTTGCCATAATTACCAGTGCTATCAAGGCACTCGCAATTGAAGTTAAATTTCAATGCTATGCAGGAAACAATGTTGCTCATTTAATGCAAGAGTCATAGTTGAGGGAGGTTCTCTAAGATGGGAATATGTTTGAAGGGGATGAAGTGCACACATTACACATAGTGTTGTATGAAAAGGAAAAACTAAATCCATTAGATAGTAAATCAGATTTGGTTGTACATGCTTAAAATTGCTTTGTTTCATAGAACAAGTCCTCTTTTCCACATGGTGCTGTTGGGGGTGTTTTTTTTTTGCAAAGTTCGTGTTTGTGAAAATGCAACAAGTTTCATAGAAGCTAATAATCAAAATTGTAAACATGAACACCATCACTTATTTATGGCCAGCTTCAAGGAGGCACTTAATGGAGATAGGAAGAATAGTGTTAATTCATCACTAATGGTAGGTCCCCCCATTAACTTCTTAGAGAGAAAAATTAATTTTGATTTAAGATGACGGCACTTGAGGCTACATATTTCATAACTAATGATGAAATTCATTTATCAAACAAGGCTTGTAAATGACATATTCACCATCTTTAGTTTGAGCTCATAAGTTGAGTGCATAGTGGCCATCTATATTTCAATTGATAACCAGAGTATTAAATAGTAAGAAGGGTTGTTTGAGAGGATTTTGGTCCTAGATTTGATAGTTGTGTATATCTATCCAAACTCTTATTTTGCTAAAGATGGAGACTATGTCTGGTGAGGAGGACCATGGCAAGCTATTAGACTTGCATTGGGATTAGACATGTGAACACTTATATTTAAACTTAGTACTTCTACCATTACATGTGCTCTAGTGTACATTCATTTTTCATTACTCCCACATTTGTATCGAGATATAGCAAATACACTACATATTGCCAAAGCTTTAAAGGATCCCATAAACATTTATCACTAGATGATAGATATGCAAAGGTCAACCAATGGTAGGGCATGTGACATAATCAACCTCTCCAAAATACTTAAAGTAATAATGTGGATTAATGGTGCTTTGGGTTGATCCTTTTCATGTTTTTAGTATGAAAGATTACCCTTAATATGCCTCACATGTGGCAAGGTAGGTCTCGCTTTTAGATCATCTATATGTTATGAGTTGGTACTCACTAATATCATAGCTGAGAACATATGTCATTTGCATACTAGACAAGAGGAGGATAATAATAAGGAAGCTATTTTCATGTAGATAGATCCAAAGGATCATGATGAGAAGAAATAAGGTCTAGGTCCTTGGATGGTAGTCTAACTCAGGAAAAAGAGGTTGATTATAGAATTGTAGTAGTTGTGCATTATAATAAGAAATGATATGGATAGGTAGGATGTGGTAAGGCAATATAAATATGACAATATGATGCAAGTAATAAAAGGTAAAGATGTTGCACTAGGCAAGAAGGGTCCAAAAGAGGAATATTCAATGGCAAATTGGTATCAAAGAAGAGAAGTCAGGGAGAGGCCAATCTTATTACTAATAAAAATCATACTCCATCAAGGAATAGAAGTAAAGGTAAGCCCTACCAATTATGAACATACTATGCTATTGAATTTAGAGAAGCAAGTGGAACACTTATGTAGTTCAAGTTCATACATTGCAATGATCAAACAAGTAGTCCAAGTGAAGAAAAAAGGATGACAGATTGACTTTATTGAAATAAGTAAAATAAAAAAATTACAGAAGAGAAAGGGAACCCTTAGTCAGCTTGGAAAATCAAAATATAAAAAGGGGTGATGCTTGATGTGGAAAGAGGGTCTTTTGGTTGGAGTGGGCAATGACAAACAAGTTGATTATTATGCTATGTTGCTGTTAGCTTTAAGGAGCAAATAGATCATACAATCTAGTTGCAATTAAAAACTTGCATGGTCCCTATTTTCCTAATTACGGATCGAGCTAGGCTCGTGCATGGCGAAAATAGTCATAAGGTAGGATGCATGATTATTTGTGTAATGGTTATTTTTAAAATTAGTTTTGCAAATTTCTACTTTCTTAGAAGCAGAGGGATCATTTTAGAAAGGCAATAAGGTGGAGGACCAATTCTTGAGGTTATATTCTATGGAGGCAAGATTAAGAAATTATATACTACTATGGTCTTTTGGCAAAAAATCTAGTATTCTCTAAGAGCTTCATATTACTAGCTATAAAGTAAAGAACTCACACAAAAATAGGTTATATGCATTAATTAAATACAACTAGTGCTAACTGCAAGCTACAATATATGGGCTTGTATAATTAACCTCATGTGGAGGAGCTATATGAATTTTACCAACAATGTTTATAAGTGGTATGGATGGAGATTCATGGTAGGGGTACTGGTCAATGATTACTGAAGTTGTTGCAAGGAGGATGTCACTCTACCTGTGTAGTTGTTACTGGGTGTATAGATCATGTTATATATGCTTCTTTTTACTCAACTATAGGTTTTGGGTGCTTCAAATTTTGTGTGTATGCATCAACGACTCAGTACTATGATATGGGAGGTTGGGAAGTAGATTTCACCGAAGTGTGTGGAGCAACATGTCAAGGAGTAGATAGAACTGGGGGATAGGTGAGCATAGTTTTTTTCCCGTATGTTGGATAAGTTTCCAAGGCATAACTAGACGGCTATTTATTATGACTACAGATGTGTTCTCAATGCTTAACTATAACATTTGGACTCACTTTCATGCAAGGTGGCAAGAAAATCGTTCATTTAATTACTGTAACTTGGCTAGTAGTTGGAATTTAACTTTTGTTATACGTTTAATTTGGATGCTTGGTAATTTGAAATAGGGACAAGAATAGTTTTGAATATACAAGAATTGTGGCTACATGTAATCAATACAAAAGCTATTGGTTCATTAAAAGAAAATGGAACAGCGGTCCTTCTAGCATGCCTAGTTTGTATAAATTAAATTGAAAGCTAGACTAAAAGTTGTATTTTTGTGCTACATTTGTGGGAATCTGCCATAATGAATAGGTTTTGATGCACCACCTAATCATTGTGCTTGTGGGATGGGTTATAAGTTGTTCTTGTTTAGTGGAGGTTGTGCATACTTTTAGCTGGGTAAATGATTTTGTGACTAAGAACTTCTACAACATTGTTTGGGAATACTTATTTTTTCCAAACTGTTTGAGTACTCTAACAAATTGGGTGAGTTTTAAATATTGTATTTGAATTGTGGCACCTATAAAATGCAAATTTGACATGGATAAGATGTGTAGTAAGAGATCCATTATGCCTAAGGGCAATGCATTTTTGTTAAAAAATTATTTGTTCTTTTGTGGTAAGAAACATAAGGTAGATTAAAGTAGAAAAATATCTTGTCTACTTACATCATTTAGTAAGGTAGAAATTGGGCCTTTGCTGTGCTACTCTATTACAAACTCCTATGGGGACCTTTAATAAACATAAGATGGATCAACCTTTGGGTTGAAACTAGAACTAGTTTGTGTAGTTGTCATAGGCCTATCTAGGGGTATTATGGTATTATGGAATCATATGGTCAAGCTTATTGTTATGGATTACTCTTCACAAGTAGTTACTATTCAAGTGAGATCATGAAGTAAAGAGATTTGGTGATGTTTTGCTATATATGCATCTATTGACTATATTAATTGGTGAGCACCTAGGGACCAAACAAGAGATTTTGCAAATGTTTTGGAACCATTACTTATTAAAAAGTAAACTTAATGCCCAACACATGAAGAGAAAAAAAGGAAAACAATTAGTGATAGATAAGGCTACTATGAGCTTTATAGTTTCATTATCGATTTAGATTTGATTAACTTGGGGTTGATAGGAATCAATTTAATTTGCATAATAAGACAGAGGAGAATCCTTATATATATGAAGGATTGGATAGGGCTCTCTTGAACAATAATGATACGTAAGCATTCCCAAGTAATATTGTGATGCATTTTCCTAGCATTAGCTCGGAGCACTTCTCGTTACTTATAAAGTTTAGAAAATAGACTATGGTCAAAATTGATAAATGAACAAAGTTTGAAAACATCTTTTAGTCCTTTTAAAAATCAACTAATGCAGTATATGCAACTTGGAAAATAATGGTTAGAGCAAAACTCTATTGATGATTTATTCACAAAATTTGATAGAGCCTTGTTAGCTTTAAGGAAGTGGAGAGTAATTGAACATTGTAATATCCTTAGTATGCCTCTCCATTGGAATAGAAAATCTTAGAACTTCAACTTAAGGAATCTGCAAATAGAACAAATAAGCTCCAATATTAAATTTTAGCATAATGTATCACTTCTTATCACAATGTTATGGCTTTAGAAGAAGCATGGTGGTGGTAGTGTGTCAAGCTTTAATAGGCCACCCTTTGAAACCAAAACACACATTATTTCTAATCAACAACTACTTTTATATCCATAAGCAATTATATCCAACAACCAAATAAGGATAGTAGGGAAATGGTAGCCTCCATAACTAAGATTAAAGACATACTCATGAATTTTTTTTTGTAAGAAGTGGACTTGCCATGGACAATATGAATCTCTTACACATTTCTAGCCTTTGAGAACTATCAACAATGATCAAGTGAGCACACCTGTGGCTCTAATCAATAATTATTAAATTAGAAATACCATGATGTCCATGAGATGAAATAAATCACCAAGTGTGGATGGTATCTTTGTTGAGTTTGTGCGTTGTTGGTGGAACATCATAGAAGTGGTTGTTGTACAAGTTGCGAAACAATTCTTAAGGATAGAACAATGCACAAATAGTGAGAAGATATCATGGTCATTCTCATTCTTAAAATTAAAGGTGCTTCTAAACCTAAATATTTCATGATCATTATCCTATTTAGTGTGATTTATAGAATAGCGACAAAACTTTTTTGGCCATTTCAGAGAAAATGCTTTCAGATATTGTTGCTAGGTAATAAGTTGCTATTGTTCTTAGTCATGGTATATACAATTTTACATTCTTAGCATAGGAAATCGTTATACATTCACTTATCAACTTCCAAAGATGGTTTGATGGTACTAAGTTGTATGTCTTTAAAGAAGGTCAACCAAAAAATTGTGTTGGGTATGTTAAAGAGTTTATGGTTCTTAACTCTTTGTTATGATTGGATTAAATCTTTTATCACTACATTGAGTTTTGATATTATATTTAATGGTGTCTATTTATAACAAATTGGATTAAAAAGGGGTCTTCCACATGGAAGTTTACCACTATACAATTTTATTATTATGTCTGAGTATCTTTCATTGCTTATACAGTAGTATCTTGAGCATGCTACATTGATTAGGGTAACGATTTACAATTTTTTTTCCATAGATTGTAAACCTTCTATATGGTGATGACATCAAGATTCATGGACCTATAATTTGTGCCACAACAAGCACCACTTAAGATATTATAGTGTAGTATGGGCAACACTCAGGTTCAGTTGTGAATCATAGCACATCTTCAGTATTATTTAGCATGGGAATGAATTCAAGCATAAAAAAATAGCAAAGCAATTACAAAGTTGTCAAATATTTAATTAAAATATCTTGGTAGATCACTTGTAACAAATAAACTATAAAAAAGAAAAACTTTATAAATTAAGCTTAAAGTTATGTCTCAAGATGGATGATCTGGTTATTATAGAGTTTAAGAAATTGATGTTTCATTACTTTCAAAGTAATTCAAATATTATAACATAATATATTGTGCATATTTAGATATAGCAACTATTCCTGTGGAATGTGGGGGACTCAGAGTCCATAGTTTGTTCACCTTGAATCAACATTGATTGCAAAACACTATGGGAGGGTGACTACTCAGGAAGAATTTTTATTGGTTTAGTCTTGTAGATTCAAGTACCTTATGAAAAACAATACTTTCTATATGCCACTTGGTTCTTCTCATACATCTATGTTACTTAGTATTGCAAACCCTTGTATAATAAACAATACAATTTGGAGGATTACAATGAGTAATTTTGTCTCATTCCCTTCAGATAATTGGTTTGGTACCCTTCTTATTGCTTAGTGGCCAACCTATCTTAACTTGAAAGAGGACCACCTTACACTTGTAGTAGAGCTAGCATGGTGTCTAGCGCCACAATAAGATAGAAAACTTGCATGGACATAATCCAGAAGCTTAGATTACACATTTCTCATAGGACAAATTGAACAAAATTAATGTGTTTTGCTTCAAATTGAGTAAGGATATCATACTGGACTCATAGATCATGTACATCAACATGTATGCATGCTAGAATTCTAATAGAAAAGAGGATTGTTGTGTTTGAAAATAGAAGGTATAGCCTTAGGTTAACAAATTCTTATGGAGATTAATATTAAATGTAGTCCCTACTCACCCTTGCCTTCATGCAAAAGGAATTAAGGCACGAAAGCTTTAGTTGTTCGCTTGCAATGTGATTGAACATGTCCAACAATTTTTGTGTGAGTGTCATAAAGCAAAAGAATTTTCTCTAAGAACTTCACAAATGTGAATTTTAGCCTTAGCTAGGAGAACAATATGATATAACTTCATTAAATGAGCCTCTGAACTAGGTGTTTGTGAATTTGTAGGTGGTTGTTACTGTATCTTATGTAGTAATTTTCATTACTTTTGTGTTATTTAATCTTTGTCTTAGAAAAGATTTATTGGAACATATGGAAAAAGTTCACAATTAAGCTGCAGTCTGAAGAAATATTTGCTTTTCACTTCTTCATGTTTCATCACTCCTACCTCACTGGTTTGGAGCTCTAATGGGTTACTTTTTACTTCTTTTTGGACTCCTCCTCTAAATGGATTGGTTAAACTCAATTGTGATGTAATTGTGTAAAAATATCTCAATGTCAAAATTGATATCCTTATTTGGGATTATGTAGGTGGACCGGTTATTTTTACAAGAAAAACTTGGGTTTCATGTTCATATTTGGCCATCAAGACTATCATTATTCTTGAAGCAATGGAGCTCATTAGATCCTTCTTCTAAATGTCCAAGGGGTGATGATTGAATTAGATGCTACTACAACTCTTCTTATAGTGAAAAAGCTTTTGTTGTCTATGATGAATAGAAATACCTATCATTATGCCTTTGCATTATTAATGGTATGTAGTCCCTGAAATCATTCAACGTAAAGTGCTTAGGAAATTGATCTATAGACTAGGTGCTATATCGTGCACCTTTGTATGAGTTTGTTTGGGATAGAAGAATGCTCATTCTTAAATTGCTTCAACTTTGACTATTTATTAATTTTATGTATGAGCCCCCTTATGGAGAGATTGATGTTTGCTTTGGCCACTTTTTTTTTATCAAAGAACAAAAAACTATTGGGACCCAAAAACTTTGGCAAATATATTGGTTACATTAACAGAGTATAGATGGTCAAATGTGATCTACAGCTACGAGGATGGCATCATTCGTAATGGAAGGCATGTGGAGGTTAGTGGTGGAAGGAAGTGTTGGAACTAGTTGATTGGTCAAAAGCATTAGCAAATTCTTGTACTAAATGACATTGGCAGCTTATTAGAACATGTGTTTGTTTATTCTTTGTGTCTACATTGCTTTTTTTATGATGTCAGGAAGGACTTAGAATTAAAAATTTTATGATTTTGCATCAAGGTGTGGTGGCTATGATGTGAACTAAATCCCTTATTACTTGAAAATAGCAAGGAGTAGTTCTTTGCATTTATCTCCATTTCTATTGATAGTCTAAGCATTCTAAATGCAATTGGTGATACTTCATAACCAAAGAGCAATTATCATGATTCATGGATTATCCACATGGTTTTATCTATAGAGAACATTGGTGGTGGAGTTCATGGTAGTGTTAAGAATATCGATGTTCCATTAATGAAAACTTCATAGTTTGATGAGGCTTCTTGTGACGAGAATATCTTAGAGGATGATGAGGATGCATCCATCCGACTTTATGGTGCATTAGTTATTGAATTTCATAGGAAAATTGGACCATGACAAGAAAGCAAGAATGTGATTTCCTCAAAAAGTGAACTTGGATTGTATGAACAAATTGAATAATGTATTTACCAATAGGTGATGCTTCTTGTCGAAAAGGTGGTGATGAGAGAGATTTATGTGGTTGTTCACTAGAATCATATGGAATTGCTAGAATGTGCATGAAAAGGAATAGTCAAAATGATAAACAGAAATCTCTTACCCTATTTATGATTTGCTTCAAGGAGGTGCTTAATGGAGGGAGAATGAGCAATGCTAATTCAACACTAATGGGAGGTTCTTCTATTACTTACTCAAAGAGCCCAAACTATTTACATGTTATGATGTCAGTACAAAAGGATATGTTCTTCATCTTTAATAATGAAATATATCTACCAAATGAGGTCTATTCAATGGATAGCAAGAATAGCACAACACAGATGTGGTCATTTAAGAGAGTTTTGGGTTCTAAACTTGTCTACTTGATGCTTAGATTTACACTTTTATTCAACTACAAATAAATATCATGTTTATCTTGATGGGCCATGGTAGGTTGTTTGACTTTCATTTGGGTTAGACATGTGCACCCCTGAATTTAAACTCAACACTTTAGAGATGATCTATGGTTTGATCTAGATATATTTTCTAGAGCTCCCTCTTATGTACTAAGACAAAAAATTTTACACATTGCCAAAGTTGTAAGGGTCTTATTCGTATTGATGAGTGGATGATAGATATGTAGAAATCATCCTTTGTGGTAGAGTTTGTTAAAATGGACCTTTAAAAAAATCAGAGTAGGAATGTGGAATAATAGACTCTTGTGACAATCTTTTTAGTAGTTTATGCATAAAGGATTACACACTATTTGTTGCAAGTGTGGTAAGGTGGGACATGCTTTGGAATTATGTACACTAGGTGAATCTATGCATACTATCGTAGTAATTAAGGAACCATGTCCTTTGAATGTAGATCTAATCATTATAAAAGTGAGAAAGTTGTTTTGATGCAAATGATTATAGAGAAGCATGATGAGAAAAGATAAGGATTAGGAACCTTGATGGTACTCCAACCAAGGAAAAGAGGGCTAATTACAACATCATAATAGCAGAGGACTATAGTAAGTAACGATACAATAATGTAGGAGGCAAGAAAGCAATACAAATATAAGAATATGATAGAAGAAATGGAAAGTGGAATGACTCGAACAAAGAAAAAAGGGGCATAATGGGGGTAAAGTCATGGTTGAATGGATGTCAAAGCAAAAAAAATTCAGGGAGTGGACCATCCTATTACAAATAAAAAGCTAAGTTTGCCAATTATAATGATGTGATGGAAGGTGTTATCAATTCTACAAATACTTATCAAAAGAATTTGGAGCAACAAGTAGAAATCTCATGTAATTCAAATGCTTGCAATGCTATGGTCAGACTAGGAGTTTAGGAAAAGCCAAAAAATATTATGGCATTATGGAATTATTTTAGTTAAGTTTATTAAAGAAAATGAATAAGGGGAGGGAAACTCTGAGATAGTTTATAAAATTTAAATATAAAAAAGTAGACAAGGTAAGTCAACAAAGTAATAGTCAAAGCATCGAGCAGTGGACTCACCTCTCTAAGAAATTCAGGAACACTTTGAAAGAAAACTTGAGATTGCTTATGGATTTACCTTGATGTGCATAAAGAGTACTATGGTTGGGGTTGTTTGGGACAAAGATGTTAATTATTCTACTACATTTGTACTAGTTTCATGAAGCTGAGATGTAGAATCTGGATGTATTTGACAACTTAATTTGTACATATATCATTGTTTAATAACAGGGTTAAGCTCATGCTTGGCTAGAGCTATGAGGAGCAAGAAAGCTTGATTGTTTTTTCAATTTCTATGGCTATCAAGAGCTTTACAAGTTTCTCCTTCTTCAACAAAATGCTCATTTTAGATAAGAAATAGGGAGTACAATACTTACGGATGTAGTCTTTGCAGGAATGTTTGAGAAACTATATTCCATTATAGATTTTAAGAAAAATTCTAACATGCCTTGGCCTTGGTTTGTTATTAGAAGAATAATTATGTAAGGAAGGAGTTTATATTTATTAATCAACTACAACTGAAAAAAGATTGGAAATTATGATTTGCTAGCTTTGTCAAACAGTGCCATTGGGTGGACCGATATGAAATTTACCAAAATGTTTGTAAGAGTAAGTTCTCTTTATCAAGCTAGGCTCGTGGCTATCTGGTGAGGCTAAATAGTATGTTGATGAGAAGAACAACATTTTTAGGGTCTAGAATATTAGATTTGTCTAAAAAAATCAACATGTAAATGAAATGGCATTCAACAATCTTCCATGCTATCAATAGTACTATAGGTTTTGGATGAAGAATGGTGGAGGGGGCTTGTCAATGTCTATAGAATTTTCTATTAGAAAGATGTTGCTTTATGTCTGTGTCTATTTAGAGTGAACAGATCATGTCATTTGTTTCTTTGCTTTCTCAACTTTAGTTATTTTGAACCTTTATCTAGGAATATGTAGATCAACGATGTTGAACTTTTCTATTGGAGGTATACAAATAATTTGCTCGAAGCTGTAGGAAGCAACAGCTCAAGCAGTATTTAGAACTGCATTTAAGGTGAGTTTGTGGATCACAAAAAATAGAGAGTTTATTCTCATTTACTATGATATTTTGTATTGCGCATTTCCCTTTGTCTAAATCAAATGAAATAGATGTGTTGTTTTTTCAACTAAGTGAGGATAAGGCATTGTACTCAAACACCATTCACAACAGCATGCATTCGAGTTTGAATTTTGATAATATGGGGTCATGCGGCTTTGAAAAGTATTGGTGTTGCCTTGGCTTAACATCTTTTTATGGAGATTAGTGTTAAATCTTCTTCTTACTCACTCCTAACTTCATGTAAGAGGGATTGAGATGTCGAAGCTCTTGTTAATGAATGTGAATAGTGATCTGCAACATTGCTTGTAGTCATGTTGTAGTATGAATGAATTACGGCCCAGCAACTTCGTAAATGATAGTTTCACACTTGATAAGGTAAATGACAGGGTTGTTACTTTATCAGTTCACTCTCCAAACTGAATGTATTTAAGTGCGTAGGTGGCTATTGCTTATCATACAATTAAGTTCATTGCTTTGGCATTATTTCAATATTAGATTTGTAGGAATATAGAAGAACAAGTTGATATGGTACTTAATTCAACTATTGTCAAAAAAATATTCAAATTGCAACTACTACTACTACTGGTTTCAATTCTCCAACTTTTTCTAATAGGAGCTCTTATAGCCATGATGGGGTAGTTTTACTACCGATTCCACCTTTCCTTCAATGGATTGAGTTAAAATCAGGTCTAGTGTAGTTATGCAGGCTGATCCTATTGCTAGAAATTGCATTGTTGTTTGGGATGACATGTGTGGGCTTATTATTATTGCTAGAAGGAAATCTTTTCCTAAAGAAGCTTTAAGCATGGAGATTATTACCACTCTTGAAGCAATAGAATTGCTTAGAATGATACTTCATAATGTTTACATAATGTAGATTGATCAAACTCTACTATAGCTATTACTGTAATTAACCATTTGCTTTTGTCTTAAGTGAAAAAAAGTGCATACCATAGTACTACTACATATATTAATGGTATGTAGTTATTAAAACTATTCCACACAAAGTTTGAACATGAGAACAGAAAGAATGGGTCTCTCATCACATACTTTTGTGTTTTTTTAGAATTAAGGAATGCCCCTTCCCAAAACCATTTCATTTTTGCCATTATGTATGAACGTCCCTAAATAGAGTACAATGTAGGATTCGACCATTACTTCATCAAGGAACCTGAACACTTTTATTTCTCATAAGGTGCATATGGAGTCCAAAGTGTGACATCTGCCAATTTCTCATTAATATTGTTTATGGTTAAGAGTAGGATGGTATCTACTAATCTTTAAAACAATCCAACATAAAGTATAAAGGTAATAGTGCTATAAATTAGGTTGCTCACAATACAATTTCATTTGATTTTTTTTGAGACTAACGAATACCACTTACCAAATTGCTTTGACTTTTTCTTTCAAATGATTTTGTGTAATAACCTCCTTAAGGTGAGTATGATGTATGATGCAACCATTACTTTATGTATGAACCCAATGTAAAACAAGATAAATTGAAATAATCTAGTAGAAAAAAATTATAGTAATGTAAAATTTAGTTGTGAATAGATTTGAAGTTACATAATAATATAACCAACTAGGAAAAAACTATTTCGAGAAATAAGATAAATTATATGGAAAAGTTTAATTTCAAGGTGTTAAGAAAATCGAGTGCAATGTCCTCGATCATCAAATTTAGAAAAAAAATAAAATATCTCATAAAGCATGCCAAAACCTAAAAAATAAAACATTGAAAAATTAAAAAAGAATATTTAACTTGATAATGCTCTTTGAGGTGAGTCCAAGGACTTTTGTTTTGTTTTGACTGGACGTCATTTAAACAGTATAAATAAAAATAAATTATTACTTAATGTTAAGTAAGTATATATTAAAGTTAAAACGTGTTAAACGGAAGCAATGTAATATAACTAACTTGTACTAATGTAATGGTTGCAATAGTAAAGGTTTAGAGTCTCATAATAATATAAATAAATCAAAGTAAAAGTTTGAATAATTGAGATAAATTACATAAGGGACTTATTTATCAAAGTGCTTAGGAGATCAAATATAAGAACCTTATTCATCAAATTTGATATGAATCAAATAATAAAGTGAGGCATTATAAAAAAGTATTTAAGAAAATCAAAGTAATATATAAAATTAAAGAAAAAACTTGAAATAAATGAGATAAATTATATAGAAATGTTGCATTACAATTTACATAGAAAATAGAATCTAACATCATTAATTATTAAATTAGCTACGAACTAAAAAGGCTTGTAAACTTTGCATAAACCGTGTATAACAAAATAAGAAAACAAAATATAAAAATGACTATTTAAAGGATAAAGGTCTCATGGTGAGTCCAATGATGTTAATTTCGTCTTCGCCTAAATTGTTTTAGATTTTTGTGATTTCCCAAAGTAAATTAAAATAAACATTAATTAATTATTATTTTATTGTATATTAAAATTATATTAAATCTAGAATGTGATAAATTATATAGAAAATTTGTAGACCAATATATTTAAGGGATTTAAAACAACTTTCTTGATTATGAAATTAAGTTTGAATCAAAATGCCTTGTATTGCATATCAAATCCGTTGAATACAAAATATTTAAAATGTAAAGGTGAATATTTAATTCAAAAGAGCTCATAGAGTTGGGCTTAACAACTATGTTGTCATCTTAATCACACCTTCTAGCACTTTATTATAAATTAGCAATGTAAATAAATTGAATAATAGAAAAAATTATACTAATATTAAGTAAATATTTATTCATAATAATTAGATTAATTGAATGAAATTAACAAGATCAAATCAAAGTAATGCAAAGGTCACAAGAGAGGAGAATAAGAGTTTTATATTATTAAAACCAAATAAATGAAAAATTTTGAAGAAATGAGAAATTATATAACAAGGTTGCATTTGAGGATATTATGAAGACTGATGGTAACATCCTTAATTTTTAAAACATTTGTGATTCGATATATCTTTTAAAGCTTACCAAAATTTTAGAAAAAATATTTAAAACAACAAAGAGAAATGTTTAATTATATCAAGCTCATCAAGATTAGTCGATCGACATTTGTTATATCTCGATCTAACTTCCTTCTTAGTTACTATGAATTACCAAAAGAGATGTGCATAAATAGTAAAAAAATATTTTAATAATAAGAAAATATAAGTTAAAAAAATACGATAAATTGAAGCAAAATAAAATAATTAAAGTAAAACAATGTAAGGATCAAACAAGAGGTGATTTAGCATTAAATGGTAATATGACAAAATATAAGCAAAAAGTTGAAGAAATGAGATAAATTCTAAGGGAATGTTGCTTTCAATGATATTGAGGACATCAAATATGACATCTCGATCATCAAATGTGTTGCAAATGAAAATATCTCATGAAGCTACCAAAACCTTAGATAATAAAACATTTTTAAAACAATTCAAAAAATATATAGTTAATTGGGCAATACTCATTGTGACGAGTCCTAGTAAAGCATGTCTAAAAAGGAAAAATTGAAGCATTGTAATATAACTAAATCAAAGCAATGTTGAGGTCCAACATGACTAGATCTAGAGTTAAACAGTAATATAATTAAATTATTGTAGACATTTTGGGAAATGACAAACTTTTATAAGAAAGTAGCATTCCATGAAACAAAGGGAACCAAGTGTAACATCTTTGATCTAAAATTTATGCACAAATCAAAATTACTCATAAAACTTACTGAAATCCTTATAAATAAAATATTTATATTAAATAAAAATTAGTTTCCAAGTTGTTAGAGCTCATGAAGATGAGTCAAATGACATTTGTTTTATCTCAATTATACATCAATTGCAGTTGCTACTAATTACCAAACTAAAGAAAAAAAAAATTTTATATTAACCTAATATAAAATAAAGCTAAAAATTAAATATATTAAAAAATTGTAATCTAACCAAATAAAAGTTATGCAAAGGACACACAAGTGGAAAAATAGAGCTCATGTAACGTAGCTAAGTACATTCAAAATATTTGAAGAAATTAGAAAAATTATATATGAAATATTACATGATATTAAGGTGATCGAGTGTAACATCCTTAATAATCAAATCAAATACAAATTAAAAATCTCATAAAGTATTATAATACCTTAGACAACTAATATTTTAAAGAATAAGTCATTGTATTTTTTATTGAATAAACCTTCTCAAGATGAGTCAAATGTTGTTTGATTCATCTTAATCTCACCTTTCTTTGAATTACTATGAATTAAAAAAAATAATAAATATTAATTATTATTTTAATATTAAGTGAATAAATTTAAAAGTTGAAATGAGATTCATTAAAGCAATGTAATATAATCAGATCAAAGCAATGTAGAAGAATTAGAGCTTCGTTGTAATAAATAAAATGAAAGAAAAATATTTAACGAAATTAGATAGATTGTTTGGGATGGATTATAACATCATTTATTGTTAAATCATTTATAAATTAAAATATCTCATAGAGCTTTTTAAAAAACATAAAAATAAAGTATCTAAAACGATAAAAATAAATATTTAATTATGTATTGACGTTGAAATGAGTCCATTGAAGTTATTTTATCTTAAACTAGACTCTTTTTCAATAGTTACAAATTATTAAAATAAATTAGCATAAAAAATAATAAATTATTATTCTAATAATAAAGTTGACATGAGCTAAATTGAAGAAAGTAATTTATCCAAATCAATTTGACATAGAGGTCACATGAGAAGAGAATTATCGCTCATAGTAAAACAATTAATTAAAAAAACTACAAATAAGTTACAAATCAAAATATCTTGTAAAACAAGCTAAATCCTTGAAAAAAATTTTAAAGTGGTAAAAATGAATTTTTAATTAGATATAACTTTTTGAGATGTGTCTAATGAGATTAGTTTTATCTCAATCTAAGCTAATTTAAAATGAATATGAATTTCTAAAATAAATAAGATGTAAGAATAAGTTATTATTTTAATATAAATTAAATATATTTTAGTTTTGAAATAAGACGAATTGAAGCCATGTAATATATTCAAATCGAAGTCATGTAAAGGTCATATGAGTGGACAATAAGTGTTTCATAAAAATGTGACTAAGTCAAAGCAAAAACAATATAAGAAATAAGCTAAATTATACAAAAAACGTTGTATTGAAAGATACTAGGGAGAAGTATTTCAACATCGATGATCATCAAATCTATTATAAATCAAAATATCACATAAAATATGACTAACTATAACAAAATAAAACATTTTAAAACATAAAAATTAAATATTTGGCTGAATAGAGTTTGTCAAGATAAGTCTAACAACTTTTGCTTCATCTTGAACATATCTCATTTAGAATTACTATGAGTAAGCAACAAAGATAACCATATATATATATATATATTAACCTAAAGTAAATATATAATAAATAAAAAATTAGATAGATTGAATGAATGTAAATATAAAGTAATCAAAGCTAAAAAAGTCATATGAGAAGAGAAATAAACTTCATGGTAACATAAGAAAATTAAACTAAAAAGTTTTATGAAATGAGATTAATAAATGAAAGTTGTAATCCAAGATACAAAGAAAATTGAGTCAAACATTCTTAATAAACAAATCAAATGCCAATCAAGATGTATCAATAAATGTATTAAAACCTTTGAATATAAAATATCTAAAAGTATAAAAATATATATTAAATTTGATAAAGTATGTTGATACTAGTCCGATGAAGTTTGCTTTGTCTTGCACTAAGCTCCTTTGGAATTACTATGAATTACCTAAATTAACGTAAAAAGTAATAAATTATTAGTTTAATATCACACAAATATATATTAATATTAAATTTAGATAAATTGAACCAATGTAATGTAACAAAAAAAAATAGAAGTATGTGTTACATGATAGGGGAGTTAGAGTCTCACTGTTATATAATCAAACCAAAGCAAAAAATTTTAAAACATTTGACAAACTATATATGAAAGATACATTCTAAGATAACATGTAGATTAATGTAACAAACTTGATCGTTAAACTAGTTATGATTAAAAATATCTTATGAAGGTTCCAAAACAAAAGAAAAAAACTTATAGCAGTATATAAAATTAATTTTTAATCGTATAGAGCATGATGAGATGAGAAGAACAATGCCTATTTCATCTTGATTTAATCTTATTTAAAATTACTTGGAATTATTACATAAATAAGCATAAATATCAATAATCTATTTTAATAATAAGTAACTTTATATTGATGAAGAAATATGATAAATTTAGTTAATATAATATAACAAAATAAAATCAACATAAATATCACGTGAGAGGAGAATTAGAGCTACATGTAATACAACCAAATGAAAGCAAGTAATATGAAGAATAGAGATAAATTGTACTAGAAAATTACATTGGAAGACACTCATAAGATCTTGTGTAAGATCATTGATTGTCAAACATGTATAGCACAAAATATCCCAAAACTAACAGAAAACATTAAAAAATAAAAACATTTAATAATATATAAATAAAAATTTTATTTTATAAAGCTCGATGAGATTAGTCCTACTTTACTTATTTCATATTAATATGAATTTGTTTTGAATTATTAAAAATTACAAAAGAAAATAAATACATTAAATAAGAAATAATTATTTTAACATTAAGTAATTATTATAGTAAAAATTAGGTAAATTGGAGCAATGTAATGCATATATATCTGAATAATGTGTAAATGTCACATGATAAGAGATTTAGAATTATAAAGAATCATAACAAATTAAATGGTAATAATTTGAATAAATATGATAAATTGTGAGAGAAAATTCCATTTTAAGGTACTATGTAGATGAAGTATAACTTATTCGATAAATTAATCATGTTTCAATTTAAATATCACTTAAAGAATAGAAAAAATATAGAAAATAAAATATTTTAAAATATATTTATATTATATTTTATAGAGCTTATCAAGGTGAGTCTAATGGCATTTGTTTGACATTAATATGGCCTCATTTGGAATTATATGATACTATTAAAATAAAAAAAAAAATTAATAACAGTAAATTACCCTAATATTAAGTAAATAAATGATAATGCTAAAATACGATAAATTGAATATGTGTAATAATAGAAAAATGCATTCGAAGTCACAAAGGAGACAGAACGTAACATCCTCGATCATCAAATTAGAGAAAAATTAAAATTACTCATAATATCCATAAAATAATATAAAAAATATTTAAAAACATAAAAAAAATTTAAATAGATATAGCTTATTAGGATCTCTAACAAAATTTTTTCAATCTTAACTAGACCTTCTCTATAATTACTATGAATTACTAACGTAAATAAAGATAAAAAATAATAAACTATTATCTAAATATTAAGAAACGACATATTAAAGGTAAAAAGATAAAAATTTAAGTAATATAATATAATCAAATCAAAGAGATGTTGAGATCACATGCATAGAGGTTTAGAGTCATATTATAATATAACTAATTAAAAGCCAAATATTTTGAGGAAAAAGTCTAATTATTCAAGAAAGTTAAATCCTGTGATACACAGGAGATCATGTGTAAATTTGCAATCATTAAAATAGTTATGCATCAAATGGTCTCATAAATTATGGAAATATTTCGAAAATAAATTGTTTAGAAATATAAGAAATAATAATTAATTTGGAACTACTAGTTAAGACATTTCAAAAGATATTTCTTTTCTCTTATTTACACATCATTTTGAATTACTGTGTATCACCAAAATAAATAAGTATGAAAAATAATTAAACATTATTTTCAAGTTAAATAGATATATATTAAACCTAGAAATTAGATAAATTGATGTAATATAATATAACAACATCAAGGCTACATAGAAGCATAAGAGATGGTATTTAGAGTTATATCAAATCATAACCAAATTAAGGCCAAACATTTGAAAAAATTTGACAAATAGCATACAAAAGTTGCTTTCAAAGATGCCAAGGAGATGAAGAGTAACATTCCCATTATTTGATTCATCTTTTGTCGAGGTGTCAAAGTAAATAAACAAAAAGAATCACATATTATTATTTCAATTTTGGATAAATATATATTGAAGCTAAAATAAGATAACTTCAATTATAAATTTGTATTCCAATTTGTGAAGGAGAAGAAAGGCAACGTCTTGGATTGTTACATTAGGAACAAATTCAAATATCTAGTAAGGTCAAAACTATCGAATCTAAAATACATAAAAAATATAAATTAAATATTCATTTGGAGAAAACTTCTCGATAAGTGTTCTAACAAAGTTTGTTTGATCTTGACAGGACCATGATTCAAATTACTATAAATTATAAAAGTAGATTATGTTTAACATTCTTACTAGTCACACTACGTATGAATCAATTTTTTTTATAAAAAAGTGAAAAATGCCTAAAACATGAAAAACTAAAAAAAATAAAAATTTATATTTCATGGATAGTGCTAACCTAGATTAGTATGATGACGTTTATTTCTTCTCAATCTGACCTTGTTAAGAATTACTCTAAGATACTTAGGAGATCGCATACAACATTATCAATCATCAAGTTAATATTGAGTTGAAATGGCTCATCATGCATGCAAAATCCATTGAATATAAAATATTAAAAAAAGAAAAATTAAATATTTAATTTTATCAAACTCACCAAGAAGAGCCAAACAATTGTTGTTTTGCCTTGAACAAACCACGAAGTGCTTGACTATGAATTATAAGAATAAACCAAAAAATAATAAAAAAATATTTTGATATCAAGTAAATATTCATTAATGCTAATATGAGATTAATTGAAGTAATGCAATTTAATAAAATCAAAGCAGTGTAATGGTGAAATTATAGAATTCATAGAGTTCCATAATAAAATTTCTAAATCAAAGAAAAAAAATTTAAAAAATATGACACATTTGATAGGAAAGTTGTATTAAGAGATATTAAGGAGATGGAGTGTAAGATCACAATTGTCAAAGCAAGAATGAAGCATAATATCTAATAAAACATGCAAAAATCATAGAAATAAATTATTTAAAAAATAAAATGAAAAGGAGTATTGAATTGGATTGAATTCATCAAGATTAGTCCAACTACTTTTGTTACATCCTTGTCAAACCTCTAGAATTACAATGAAACAAGAATAAATAATCATAAATAATGGAAATTTATTATTTTAATATTTAGAAAATATTTTTTAAAATTGAAATAAGGTAAATTTAAATAATTGAATTTAATAAAGTGAAAATGAAGTGAGGTTCAAATGAGATGAATTTAAGAGTTAAATAGTAATATAAAAAATCAAAGCAAAAGATTTTAATAAATGAGATAAATTGAATGAGACTCTTGCATTCTAAAATATTAAGGTGTTTGATTGACATAACCTCGATATTCGAATCTATTATAAATGAAAATGTTCATAAAGCATTCCAAAACCCTAAAGAATAAAATAACTAAAATTTCAAAGATGAATCTTTAAAAAGATAAAGAACAGGGAAATGATCCAACAATATTAGTTTGATCTTGATTAAACATCATTTGGAATTTTAGAGAGTTGGCCAACAAAATGAGTAAAAATAACAATAAAAATTATTATTTTAATATTAAGTAAATATATATTAAATCTAAAATGAAGTAAATGTAGGACTGTATTTAGGCAAATCAATGCACTAAAAAACAAAAAAAATTTAATAAATGAGAAGTTATATAAGGAAGTTAAATTCCAAGATGCTAAGCAAATCAAGTGAAACATCCACAATCATTAAATTAAGTATGATAGAAATGACTTGAAAAACATACTAAAACTAATGAAAATAAAAAGATTAAAAAAATATCAAAACCAACATTTAATTAAATGTAATACAAGAGTTATAAATAAAAAAATTATAACTATGATATTAAGTAATGAATGATTAAAGTTGAAAAATGATAAATTGAAGTGATAGAAAAGTCACATTAGAGGAGATTTAGGGTTATATAGTGATATAAGCATATCAAAATAAAATAATTTAAAAAAGGAGATATATTTAAAATGAAGTTATATTTTAAAATACTAAGGGGATTAAGAGTGACATTCTTAATTTATTAAATCTGGTACAAAAACAATTTCATAAGGTTTGTTAAACCACAAGAACATAATATTTAAAAAATATATAAAAATTAATATTAAATTTAGTAAACCTCTTTAAGATGAGTCAAACTATATTTGTTTCAATTAAATAAAAAAACATTAAATAAGTATAGATTATAATAAATTATTATCTTAATATTAATTGAGTGCTTGTTAAAGTTGAATTAAGAAAAATTGAAGAAATATACTATCACCAAATCAAAATACTATAGTGGTCAAAGGAGTTAAGGTTCAAAGTTACACAATAGCATAACAAAATCAAAGGGAGACTTATGAATAAATAAGACAAATTACTTAAGAAAGAAGAATTCTAAGATACTTTAGAGATCAAGTATAACACCCTCAGTCATGAAATTAGGAATGAATAAAAGATATATTAAAACATTGTAAAACTATTGAAACTTAATTTTTTTAGAATATAAAATAAATATTTAATTAGTTATAACTCATTGAGCTAAGTTAATCCATGTTTGTTTTGGCTTCAGTAGACCTCTTTTTAAATTTTTGCAAATTACAAAAGAAAGTAAACATAAGAAACCAAAAAAATTTTAATTCAAAATTATGTAGATATACATTAAAGTTGAAATGAGAAAAATTCAAAGTAATGCAAAACAATGAAATATCCAAAATTATGTAGATATACATTAAAGTTGAAATGAGAAAAATTCGAAGTAATGTGTAATAATGAAATCAAAGTGAAGTAAATATCACACAACATGAGATTAAGAGTCATACAATTATATAATTAAATAGAAGAAAAAGTTTTAAATAAATGAGACAAATTCTAAGGAAAGATCTACTCCATGATACTATGTAGATTGAGCGTGGCATTTTTTGTCATCAAATCTTCTATGAATTTAAATATTTACTAAAACATGCCAAAATTATAGAAAATAAACTATTTAAAAATGTAAAAATGTATATTTTATTTGATAGTGGTCATCAAGACTAGTGTAACAACGTTTCATATTGATTGGACCTCATTTAGAATTACAATGAACAACCAACACAACTAAGAAAAAATAATAACAACAACAAATTTTTTCCAATATTATTTGAGGATATAATAAAACAAAAAAGTGATAAATTTAAGTTGTGTAATACAAGTATGTTAAAGAGAAAACTTTGAAAAAAGTCATATAAATATATTAGAAAGATCTATCCCAAGATTCTAAGGACATTGAGTGTAAGATAGTCGATCATCATATTTGTTATGATTCAAAAACAAATGTAAAACACACCGAAATCTTATAAAATAAAATATTCAAAAATATTAAAATATATATTTCATTGGATGGAGCCCATCAAGAATAATCAATAAAAATTGTTTTGATTCGATTAGGCTTTGTTAAGATTTACTATGAATTACAAAAATAAATAAGCATTAGTAAGAAACAATGATTCGAATAGTAAGAAATGATATGTTAAAAAAGAAAGGAGATAAATTTAAGTAATGCAATATAACAAAACCAATGACATCTAAAGGTGACATAAGAGGTGGGTTAGAGTGAAATTATAATATAACAAATTCAATGAAAAAACATCAAATAATTGATAAATTTTTTAGGAAATTAGCATTCTAAGATACTAAGGATATGTGATGTTAGTCCTTAATTAGCAAATGTGGTAAGAATAAAAAGACCCATAATTTTTACAAAATTCATCAAAACTAAAATATTTAGAAATATTAAAAATAAAATTTAATATGATAGTACACCTTGACATGTCTAATGATATTTGTTTTGTCTTAGTAAAAACTTGTTTAACAATTACTACAAATTACCAAATTAAATTCTAATGAGTAATAATAAATTATTATTTTAGTGCTAAATAGAAAAAAAATAGAAGACAAAATGTGATAAATTTAAGTAATGTAATGCAACTAATTCAATGTAATGTAATGGCATGTGAGAGTGTATTTAGAGTTACATTATAACATAATTAAATTGAAGTAAAACATTTTAAAAAGATGAGATACATTATATGGGAAATATGTTCCCTAAGAGCCAATGAGATTGAGAATGATATCCTTGAATATAAAATCAAATACTAATCAAGCTATCTCATAAATAGTGCAAAATCTTAAAAAATAAGGTACTTAAAAAAATAAAAATGAATATTTATTAAGATAAGGGTTGTCAAGATGAGTCCAATGATATTTGTTACATCTTAATTAAGAGTCATTTGGAAATAGTTAGTGTTAGATAAATAAATAAAAAAAAATAATCAAGAATTATCTTTTTATAAAAGTAACATATTTAAGCTAAAATTAGGTAAATTATACGAGAAAGTTGTAATCCTATATACTAAGTTGATCAAAGGCAACATCTTCCAACACCAAATTAGGCATGAATAAAATATCTTGTAAGGAGTAGTGAAACTATGGAGTAAAAATTACCTTAAAAATATACAAATAAATATTTAATTCGATAGGATGCAACAAAAGGTGTACAACAAAGTTTTTTTTATCCTGATTAAACCATGTTTGGAGCTACCAAAGAATAAATAATTAAATAAATATAAATAGTAAAGAAATTAAATATATATATATATATATATATATATATATATATATTAAAGCTAAAATGAAAAAAATGAAGTAATGTAAAGAACCAATTCATTGATATTTAAATGTCACAAGAGATGAGAATTAGAGTTATCTAGTAAAATATCATAATAAAAAAATTTTGATTTTATGGGGTTAAAATTAAGAGAACATTGTTTTACAAGTTACAAAAAAAATCATGTTTAAGATCCTCTAGCACAAACTCCATGCAAATTAAATAGTCTTGTGAAGTATGCAAAAATCATAAATAAAAAAGTGTCAAAAAGGAAAGAAAGAATATTTTATAGAGCTCATCAAGATATGTCTAACCACATTTATTTAGTCTCAATTTGACTGTATTGAAAATTATTATGAATAAAAATAAATAATTATATAATATTAATTTAATATATATATATACATATATGTATTTATCCTGAAATGAGATTGAGCACAACATGCTGAGTCATCAACTTATGTTTGAATCACAATGCCTCATCATTTATGCCAATTCCATTGAATATAGAATATTTGATATTATAAATTTCATTATTCAATAGAATAGATCTTAATGACAAAAGCTAAACAACTATTTTAGTCCATGTTACTTAAATATTACGTAAATATTTATTAATGCGAAAATACAATTATTTGAAGTAATATAATATGGCACAATCAAAGCAATGTAATGGTCACACAAGGCATAATTTATTTTATGACAATGGAATAAGTGAATGAAATTGAAAAGTTTGAAGAAATGAAGTAAACTATATAAGAAAGTTGAATTCGAGATTCTAAGGAGACTGAGTATGATAACTTGATTATCAAATCAAGTAAGATTCTAAATATCTTGCATAACATGCCAAAATAAAAGAAATAAATCCTTAAAAAGAATTAAAATAAATATTTAATTGGAAAAGGCTCATCAAAATGAGTTTAATGACATTTCGATTGTCCTAATCAAAACTTTTTTAAAATTAGAATAAATTACAAAAGTAAATAAGTACAAGTTATGAAATTTTCTTAATTTAATATTAAGAGAAAATTTACTAAATTTGATATGAGATAAATGAAATTAATATAATATAATAAAAAAATATGTAATGGTCATAAAATAGAAGATTTATAGTTACGCAACAATTCAACCAAATAAAAGAAAAATATTTGAAAAAATAAGATAAATTACATGGGAATTTGGCATTCCAAAATGCAAAAAAACAATACAATTAAAAATATTAAAAATTTTAAATGGATAATGATCATCAAGATTTGTGAAATGACGTCTATTTAACCTCAAATGAATGTTGCTTGGAATTTCTATGAACTACTAAATTAAAAGAGCAATAGTAATGTAAAACTATTATTATAACATTAATGAAGTATACACTAAAGCTAAAAATAGATAAATTGAAGGATTACATTATGACAAAATAAAAATAGTCAAAGGTCACAAATGAGGTGATTTTGGGTAACTTATTAATATGACTAGATAAAAGAAAAAATTGGAAGAAATGAGATAAATTACACAAGAATATTAAACAACAAGGTGATGTAAGATTAAGAGAAATAAGCTTGATCTTTAAATTTACTACAAAATAAAATATCTCATAAATCTTATAAAATTAAAAAAAATTAAATATTTTAAAAAGTTAAATTCAATAATTAGTTAAAAATAGCTAATGGTAATAAGCCTAATGATATTTATCATTTTGATATTACAAGTTTTGGAATTTCAATGAATTTCTAAATTAAATAAGTATAAATATAAAAGAAATTATAATTTCGCTATTAAGTAAATATTAAGGTTTAAAAAACAAAATTGATTTAATATAATATAACAAAAAAAAAAAGTAAAAGTGACAAGAAAAAACTTAGAGTTACATAGTAATGTAATAAATCACAACAAAGCATTTAAAGAAATGAGATAAGTTGCAAAAAAAAGTTAAATGCAAGATACTAAGGAGATTGAATGTGATATCCTTAATTGTCAAATTAAGTAAAACACAGAATATATTGCAAAGAAATAATATTTGAAAAATATGATAATGAACAATTAATTTGATAAAGCTCTTCAAGACTATCCCAATAATATTTTTCGAGTCTCAATAAAATCTCATTTGCAATTACTAAACATTACCAATGTAAATAAGGAAAAAAATATTTATTTCTATATTAAGTAATATATATATATATAAGTAATTTACCAAAAAAGGCATTGTAATGTCGTAGTAAGAGAAGTTTAGGGTTACATAATAATATGACAAAATAAAAGAAAAATAATTGAATAAAGGAGTTCAATTCCACAACAAATTTGCGTTTTAAAATATTTAAGATATCATGTACAACATCTTCATTCAACAAAATAAGCACAAATCAAAATATCTAGAAAAGGATTACCAAAGTTTTAAAAATAAATTTTTAAAAATATAAAAATAAACATTTAATTGGACAGAGCTTGTTGACATGAGTCCGTCAGTCTTTGGTTCGTCTTGACTAAACATTATTTTAAATTTTTGGGAAATACAAAATTAAATGAATATAAATATAGGTAGATTTTTATTTTAATATTAAATGGATATATATTAATATGGAAATGAGGAAACTTGAATCAATATAATATAATAGAATGATATAGATTTAAATGTCGCATGGTAAGTGATTTAGTTCTATAAGGTAATATAACCAAATCAAAGAAAAAATTTGAATAAATGATATAACGTTTATAAGAACATTACATTATTGTTACAAAGGAAATTGATTATAACCACCTTCATCATCAAATTAGTTATGAATAAAAACATGTTATAAAATATGTTAAAATCATAAAAAATAAAACACAATATAAATATAAATATAAATATTTAATGTATAGACCTCATTGAGGGAACTTCAATGATCTTTATTTCTTCTCAATTTGACCTTGTTTAGAATTTTTGGAAATTACTAAAGCGAATAAAGATAAATAATTGCATATTATTATTTTAATATTAAGTAAATATATATTAAAGATAAAAGGAGATATATTATATAAAAAAGTGACATTCAAAGATATTTAAGAGATTGAGTGCAACATCCACGATTATTAAATTAAATTTAAATTGCAATACTTGATAATGCATGCCAAATCAATTGATACAAAAAAATTGAGGAAATGAGATAAATAAGTATAAATAATAGAAAAGTAATCATAAGTAAAATTTTTTTTTATCAAAATGATATTTGTTTCATCTCAATGTAACCTCCTCTGGCATGATTGTGAATTAGCAAAGTAAATAAGCATAAATAATAAAAAATAAATATTCTAATATTGGTAAATATATGTAAAAATTGAATTAACATAAATTAAACGAACATCATTTAATAAAATCAAATATGAAGTAAAAGTCATAGAAAAGAAGAAATGGAGTTGAATAATTACAATTAAAATTAAAGCAAAAAATTTTAAGAAAATAGATAAATCGTATTTTTGCATTCTAGGATACTAAGGAGATCAATTGTGAATAGTTATTTAATAATGAAACAATTAATATTTTATTTAATTAAGTTTGTTAAGATGTATCCAAGGATATTTAAATCATGTCAATCAAACCTCATTTGGAATTATGGCTAATTATTGAAGAAGAAAATATAAATTATAATAAAATATTATTTCAATACCTATTAAATATATTTTAAATTTGATATAAGAACAATTTATTTAATATAGTAAAATAAAACCAAAGAAATATAGAGGACACAACAAAGAAGAATTAAAGTTTTATAGCATTATTACTAAATCAAAGAAAATAATTAAAAAAAATTAGAAAAATATTAGCTTAAAGCTATATTATGAGATACTGAAAAACAATTATAAAATGATTTATTGTTAAATCATGTAAAAATTAAATATCTTATAAAGTATGTCATAACTTTAAAAAATAAAATATCTAAAAATTAGAAAATTGATATTTATTTGGATGAAGCTCATTGAGACTAGTCCTTTGCTCATATATTTTGAAACTAACCTCATTTTGGATTACTACGAATAATCAAAATAAATTTGCATAACATTGAAGTTATTAATTTAATATTAAGTAAACATGTAAAAAAGTCAATTGTGAAAAATTGAAGTAATGTAATTTAAAAAAATCAAATTCAGGTATGGTCACGTGAGAGGAGAATTTGGTTTCATAGTAATATAACTAAATGAAATAAAAGAAATATGAGCCAAACATATCAATTATATGCAAGCACTACATTCCAAGGTACTATGAAGAGAATGTGTAACATTCTTGATGATAAAATTTAATATGAAGTAAAATATCATGTAGAACATGCCAAACCCTTAAGAAAAAAATTTGGAAAAATAAGAATGAATTTTCATTTAAATGGAGCTCTTGGAGATGTGTTCAATGACGTTAATTTCATCTTAATGAAAGGTCATATGGAATTGAAGTAAATTACTATAATAAATAAAATAATAAAAATAATTTAATATTTTAATATTGAGAAGCAATATTCTAATGTTAAAAGAGATCAAATGAGGTAACATAATATAACAATATCAAAAAGATATAAAGGTCAATCAAGAGAAGAGTAAGTGTATCGTAATTTTATATTGAAATCAAAACAAAAATATTTAATGAAATGAGTTAAATTGTGTAAAGAAGATGCATTCTAAGATAATAAGAACATGGTTTACAACATCATTAATCATCAAATGATTTGTGATTCAAATGTTATCATAAAATATTCTAAAACACTATAAAATGAAATAATTAAGAACATAAAAATGAATGTTTACTTTGGAAGAGCTCATTAAGAAGAGTCAAATAACTTCTATTTTATCTCAATTAGTTCCTTTTTTGAGTAAATACAAATTACCACAATAAGTTTGCATTAATTTTTAAATTATTATTTTAATATTAGATAAATATATAGTAAAACTAAAATGAGATAATTTAAAAAAAGTGATTTATCCAAATAACAGTAACGTAAAGGTCACATGAAGTGAGAAATATAGTTCATAGAAATATAATAAACTCAAATTAAAAAATTTGAAGATGTGAAATGTATTGTATCACAATGGTACAATCCAAGATATTAAAGACATCAAGTGTAAGAATCATAGTAGTAAAATCTTATACAAATAAAAATATTATGTGATGTGTGCTAAAATCCTAGATAATAAAATATTTAAAATAATAAAATCATATATTTTATTGAAAAAAGTATGTCAAGACTAGACTAATAAAGTGTTTTTAATTATCAACTAACTTATTTTTTAGAAATATTATTAATTAAAGCAAAACATTTTCATATGTAATAATAAAATATTATTTTTTAAGTAAATATATTAATAATTTAAATGAGATAAATTGAAACAATATAAAATAACCAAATCAAAGCAAAGTAAATATCACTTGAAAAGAGATTTAGATTTAATTATAGTATAATAAAATTAATGTTCTATTATAGTGTACTAAGAAGATTTAATGTAATATCTTTGATTCTTAAATTAGGTAAAAATAAAAATAACTCATAAAAGGGCCATAAATAAAAAAAATAAAATTATTAGACCACATAAAATGGACATTTAATGTGATATAGCTTGTCAAGGCAAGTGCAATGACATTAGTTTCATCTTGATTGGATATGACTTAGAAATATTTTGAATTACTAAATTTGATAATCAGAAATAATAATAAATTATTATTTTCTATTAAGTAAATATATAATAAAGCTAAAATAAGCCAATTCAAAGAAATATAATATAGCTAAATCAAGATGATGTGAAGGTTAAATGAGAGAAGGTTTAGAGATAAATAGTAATCTAACCAAATAAAAGAAAATCTTTGCATAAATTAAAAAAATTAATTGGGTACTTTGCATTCTAAGATATCAAGAAGATCAAGTTTACATCTTTGGTCATTAAACTAGATATGAATAAAAATATCTCATAATGTGTGCCAAAGTTTGAGAAAACAAAATTTTAAAACAAATTAAAATGAATATTTGTTTTGATTGGATTTGTAAAGATGAGTTTAAGCATGCTTTTCTTCTCCTCCAAACCTAATTTGTAATTATTAGAAATTAGTAATGTAAATAAGTATAAATAATAAATAAATTATTATTTCAATATTAAATAAATAAATAATAAAGCTAAAAGTGAGATAAAGTGAATTAATAATGCGAAATAAATTTTTTTTTTAAGGAAATGACAAATTATATGGAAAATTTGCATTCGAAATTATTAATAAAATAGATTTTAGTGGCATCGATAATCAGATCAGGTACCATTTGAAATGTCTCATAAAACACACAAAATACCTTGAAAGCGAAATATTTATAAATATAAAAAAAATTTAATTAGATAAAGCTTATTAAAATAAGTTTTATGTTCAATTATCAAAAGTAAATTAGAATAAACAAGAATAAATTTTTTTATATTACTTATTTCTTTTTAAAATTAAAGTTAGTTAAATTAAGAGAATGTAATATAAACAAATCAAGGAAATATAAATGTAGCATGAATTAAATATATAAAAAAAGTTGCATTAAACGATACTAAGGAGATTAGGCAAAACATCACTAATCATAAAATTATTTACAACTTAAAACTCCTTATAAAAGGTAATTAAACCAAAAAAAATAAAATATATAGAAATAAAAAAATTAAATATTTGATAGGAAAGGGTTTATCTAATGAGTCCAATGATATTTATTTTATCTTATTTGATTCTCGTTTGGAATAACTATGAATTGCAAAAGTAAGTAAACATAAATAATAATAGAACATTATTTTATTACTAAATAAATATCTATTAAAACTAAAATGACTTAAGTTGAGTAATATGAAATAATAAAATCAGAGTTATGCGAAGTTCACATGAAAGAAGATTTCGAGAAATTTAATAACAAAACCAAATAAAAAAACTTTAATATATGAGGTACATTATAAGAAGGACATAAAGTCTAACATCTTTTATTGTTAATTAAGTAGAAATAAAAATGTCCTTAAATGAGTCTCAAGACAAAACAAAATAAAATATTTACAAAAAAAATATTTAGTGTAATACAACTCAACAAGATGTGACGAATGACATTTATTTTCACTATATCAAACTTCATTTAGAATTTCAATAAATTGTGATGTTAAATAAACTTAAATAATAATAAAATAATATCTTATATTTAATTGATATATATAAAATAAAATAGGATAACTCAAAAACATATAATAAAATTCAATGAGAGTGACAGAAATGTGACACAAATGAGGATTAGAGTAACATAGTAATAAAATCAAGTAAAAGTAAGACATTTTTAATAAATAAGATAAGTTCCCAAAAAAGATAGCACTTCAAGACTCTAAAAAGATCAATTGTAGACCCCGTTATCATCAAATTTGGTGCAAATGAAAATGTCTCTTAAATGGTGGAAAAATTTCACTTTTTGATTCTCGATTGGACCTTATCGGAATTACTCTGAATTGTCAGGGAAAATAAAGACAAATAATTTAAAATTGTTATTTTAATATCAATTAAATGTATATTAAAGTTGAAATAAGATAAATTACTTTGGAATATTGCAATCTAAATAACTAATGAGATCGAGTTCAATATCTTGAGTCGTCAAGTTAAGAATAATTTTAAATGTCTCAAAAAGTATACCAAAACACTTGAATACAAAGTATTTAAAAATATAAAATTAAATAGTTATGAAGGTATAACATATCAAATTAAGTCAAATGACATTTGTTTCATCTCTATCAAACATCATTTAGAATCATTATGAACTACCAAAGTAAACAAGCATAAATAATAATAAATTATTGTTTCAAAGTTAGGTTAATGTCAAACAAGATGGCTTTCAAAGTTACCCTCTAAGATAAATTTACGAGAAAGTTGCATTCTAAGATACTAAAGAGATCGAATGGAATAACAAAATCATCAAATCAATCATATAAAAAATATAACATTAAATAGAAAACATCTTATAAAATAAAATATTTTAAATATTTATTACGATCGAGCTTGTCGAGATAAGTTCAATGATATTTACTTTGTCTCTATCACACCTTGTTTATAGTTATTGTGAATTATAAGAATAAATAAAAATAAACGATAGCAAATTATTATTACTTTATTAAGTAAATATAAATTATGATAGAAAAAAGATTAATTGAACAAATATAATATAAAAAATATAAAGTGATGAAAGGTCAAACTAGAGGAGATTTAGAGTTCATAGTAATATAATGAAATAGAAGCATGCAATTTGAACAAGTTAGATAAATAATATAACATAATTATAATTTGAGATACTAGGAAAATGGATGGTAACATCATCGATTGTCAAGTCAGGCACAAGAAAATGTCTTATAAAGAATGTGGAAACATTAGAATATAAAATATTTTTAAAAATATGAAAAAGAATATTTAATTAGATTTAGGTCATCAAAATGATTCTAGTCACATTTATTTTGTCTACATAGGACCCCATTTGGGGTTATTGTGAATTATAAAAGGAAATAAGCACATATTAAAAAAATTATCTTTTGAAAATTAAATATAAATATATTAAAGTTAAAAATATACTGAATTAAAGTAATGTAATTTTCATTAGATGTAAGTAATGTTAAGGGGACAGGAGAGTAAATTAGCTGTTGCAATTTAATATAACCAAGAGAAAGCGAAACATTTTAAAAAATAATAGATAAATTATATGTGAAAGTGTTATTAAAAGACACATAAGAGATTTAGTGTAGTATTATCTTTCAACCAATCAGGTGCAAATCAAAATGTCTTGCTAAACATTATAAAGCCTTAAAAGAATATAATATTTGAAAATATAAAAATGAATAGTAAATTGGATAAAGCTCATCTAGTTGAGTCTGACAACATTTGTTTCATCTTAAAAGACCTCTTTTGGCATTATTATCAATTATTAAAATAACTAAAATAATAATAATAAAAAATTATTATTTTAATATTAAGTATACATATATCAAAAAATTGAAATAGGATAAATTACAGGAAAATAATTTAACCAAATGAAAACTATGTAAAAGTTAAAACAAAGGATAAGTAGAGTTTCATAGTAATATACCAAATCAAATCAAAACTTTAATAGAAATAAAATTGATTATTTGTGAACGTTTCATTCAAATGTAATTAGGAGATCTAGTTTAACTTCCTATATCCTCAAGTTAATTATGAATAAAAATGCCCAATGAAACTTGCCAAAACCCATAAAAAATAACTAAAAAACTAAAAATGATTATTTAATTTGAATAGGTTTTTTGATGTAATCTCTAATGTTGTTTATTTGATCTCATTTAGACCTCATTAAAATAATATTAATTACCAATGTTATGTCACATATAATGAAAAAATTATAATTTTAATATTAACTAAATATATGTTATAATTGGCATAAGATAAATTGAAACAATATAAAGTAACCAAGCCAAACTGATGTCATGGTCACAAAATAAGATATTTAAAGTTACATAATATTATAACAAAATCAATGAAAAAAATTGAAAAGATAAGATAAATTATATAATATAATGGCATTCTAAGATACTAAGGTGAGCGAGTGTAACATCCCCAATAATCAAATAAATTATAAAAAAGAATATTAAATTAGATAGAGTTCATCAAAATGTGTCCAATGATTTTGATTTCATCAAATAAACCTTATCTAGAATTACTATGAATTGCTAAATTATATAAAGACAACTAAAACTATATTATTGTTTTGAAAGAAAAAAAAGATTTATATTTAAAGTGATGTGGGAGAAATTGAAGAAAAGTAATTATAAGATGGGCAAATTTATTTAAAGGTCGCACTAGAGAAGATCTAGAGATACATAATCATATTGCAAAAATGAAAGAAAAACTCTACAAAAAGGAGATTAATTATATGGGAAAGTTACATTGCATGATAGTATGGAATTAAGTGTAGCATACTTGATATAAATTGTAGTAACATTATATAACTAAATCAAGGGTTGAAAATATCATAAGAGAAGAATTAAAGTTTCATAGTAATATAACCAAGTCCAATTGGAAAAAGTGAACAATTATGATGAAGTTTATAGGAAAGTTGCATCCAATGTACATCGATGATTTAGTTTTACATCATCATTCATTAAATTAGGTACGAATTAAAAATTCTCATGAAACATGCCAAAGCAATTAAAAATAAAATATTTTAAAATATGATAGTGAATATTAATTGGTTAGACCTTATCAAAATGATTCCAATTATGTTTTTTGTTTTCCTATTTTGCTCATCTTTTAGATTCACTATGAATTTCAGAATTAATTAAACATAAATAATGATAAGTTATTATTTTTAATTAAGAAAATATTTATTAAAGATGAAATTATATTAATTGAAGCAAAGTAGTATAAGAAAATCAAAGTAATGTAAAGGTTAAACGATAGTAGAACTACAGTTTCCTAATCAAAACCAACATAAAGCAAAGAATTTTTCTAAGTGAGATAAATTATATGAGAAAGTTGTTTTCTAATATATGAAAAAGATGGAGTGTAAAATCATGGACAATCAATTCATATATGAATCAAAATTTCTTATTTCTTATAAACCATACCAAAACAATGCAAATCGAAAATATTTAAGAAATTTAAAATGAATATTTATTTGGATAGAGCATGTTAAAGTGAGCACTAACTCTTATTTATTCATCATTAGATCTCAACTGGAATTATGGTGCACTATTTAAATATGTATTGATGGTTAAATGAGATAATTCGAAGCAATGTAATCTAACCATATTAGTGAGATGTAATTGTCACATGAGAGAAGAATTTGAGTTTAACATTAATATAATCAAATAAAGCCAAAATATTAAAATAAATGAGAAACATTACACAAAAAAAACAACATTGAAGTGTCAAGAATCTAGAATATTTAACAACAAAAAATAAATATTTATTTTGAAAGAGCTTGTGAGATGAAACTAACAAAGTTTGTTCCATGTTTAGCTAACCTCATTTCAAAAGATGATGAATTTCTAATAAAAATACGCATAAAAATAATAAATATTTTTTTAATATTAAGTCAATATGTATTAGTACTGAAATGAGATAAATTGAAGGAATATAATGCTTAAAATAAAAGCTATGTAACTATCTCACTAGAGGAGTATTTGAGTTACATTGTAATATAACCAAGTCAAACAAAATGATTTTAATAAATAAGATAAATTCTATGTCGAAGTTGCAATAAGATGCTAAGTAGATAAAGTTCAAAATTTTTTATTATCAAATCAAGTACAAATAAAAATTACTCTACAAGACACCAAAACATTAGAAAATAAAAACACTTATAAAAATATAAAATAAAGATTTATTAAAAATGTTTTCTAAGGTGAGTCCAAGAAAAATTATTTAATCTCTATCATATCCTTTTTTGAATTACTATGGTTTACAAATATAACTAAACATATTTAATGATAAATTATTATTTTTAATATTTAGTAAATATAAACTTATGTTTGAATGATACAAATTGATGCAAAGCAATTTAACTAAATAAATTAAATATAAATATCACATAAGAGGAGATTTATAGTTAAATAGTAACGTAACCAATTAAATGAGAAAAAGTTCAATAAATAAGACATCATAATAGAAGATTGGATCCTTTGATGCTATGGAGATCGATTACAACATTCTCAACTATGAAATGATTTATGATTAAAAATATCTCATAAACATTCTCAACATTTGTTTTTTTCAATATAACCTCGATTGTTTTATCAAAGTAAATGAACATATATAATATTAAAATATATTTTAATATTATACATATATAGGTTGAGTTGAAATTATATGAATTGATTTATTACATTAAAATCAATGCAATGTAAAGATCATATGTGAGAAAATTTAGAGTTACATAGTAGCATAACCAAAGTTTTAAGAAATGAAACATAGTGTTTAGCAAAGTTGCATTATGAGATATTAAGGAGACCATTTCCAGTATTTGTAACCACTAAAATAGAAATAAATTGAAATGACTTATACGGCTTGTAAGAGTCCTAAAGAAGAAAAAAAATTAAATAATAAAACATATTACTTAATTAGATAGAGCTCACAAAATCAAGCCAACCATGTTTGCTTCGTCATGATTGGACCTCATTTGCAAATATTACAAATTAATTAAGTAAATAACCATAAATCATAAAGACAAAATGAGATAAATTATTGCAATCAATTATAACCATATTTAAATGGCAAATTTTAGTTGATGAGATAAACTGTACCAAAAAAGTACTACAAGATGTTAAGAAGATTGAGTATAACAGTCTCAATCATAGAATTAGGTATGAATCAAATCATTTTTTAATGCACCAAAACTCTAAAAATTATTTAACAAATTATAAAAATGAATATTTAATTTGATAGAGTTAATGCAGTAGAGTTCAACAACATTTGTTTTGTGCCATTTAGATATTCTTTGAAATTAATGTGAGTTATGGATTTAATTATACATAAATAATAATAAATAATTACTTTAATATTTCTCAAATTTGTATTAAAATAGAAATAAGATACATTAAAGTAATGTAATGCATGCAAATCATTATGATGTAAATGTCATACAAAAGTAGATTAGAGATTGATAGTAATATAAACAAATAGAAGTAAAATATTTAAAAATATGTGATAAATTATCTTAAAAGGTTACAATCCAAGTTACAAAGTAGCTCATGGATAACATCCTCAATCATCAAGCTAGATGCAAACCTAGATGTAATTTGAGGTCTATTAAAAACCTAGAGAAGATATTTAAAAAAATATAATAAAATAAATATTGTATTAGACAAAGCTTCAAGAGATGACATTAACAACCTTTGTTTGGTCTCAATTGGACCTCATTTAGATTTACTATTAATTACAAACTTAAATAATAATAAATATTAATTAATAATTTTTTTATTTTAATAGGTATATATTAAAGTTGAAATAGTGTAAGCTTGAGTAATATAATTTAAACAAATCAAATTAATGAAAATAACTCACGAGAAAAGAATTAGTAGCTTGACAATAATGTAAATAATTCAAAGCTAAAGATTTTGTAAATGAGACAAAATTCATTGGAACGTTGTATTCTAAGATAATAAGAATATCAAGTATAGTGTCCTTAATCATCTAATAAGGAACAAATAAAAATGTTTCATAAAACAAGCCCAAAATAAAAAAAATATTAAAAAAATGGAAAAATAATTTTTGAATTTCATATATCCCTTTGAACTACAATGCAATAATGCAATTAAAAGTGAAAATTTCAACAAATAAGATAAATTATATAAGAATCTTGCTTTGTAAGATAATAAAAAGGTTAAGTGTATCATCCTCAATACTTAAACAAAGTGTGATCTAAATGTTTTATAAAGCATTACTAAATTTTAAAAAAACAATTAAAAAAGATATTTAACTAAATACAGCTTATTAAAATGTGAGCAACGAAGTTAGTTTCATCTTTGTTGGACATCTTCAAGAACACAACTAATTATAAAAAACAATAAGCATAGATAATAACATTATTTCAACATTTAGTAGACATTCATTAAAAGTAAAAGAAGGTAAAGTGGAGCAATGTGTATATTGAAACAAATGGATGTGAAGTTTTTATTATTAGAGAATTAGAGTTCTATTTTAAAATAATGAAATCAAAAGAAAAAGATTTGAAAAACTAAGATTAATAATATAGGAAAGTTGAATTCTATGATTCTAAGAAAATTAAGTATAACATCTTTGGTTGTTTAATGAGGTAAGAATTGAAAATTATCTTAATACATGCAAAATATTATAAAATTAAAATTAAAAAAATATAAAAATAAAATTTAATTGTATAGAGCTCATTAAGGCGAGCACAGTAATGTTTATTTCTTTTTTAATAGAATTAGTTTTGAATTACTACGAATACAAATCTAAATAAAATTAAAGAATGATGAATTATCATCTCAATATTACGTTAATATATGATAATGTTCAAGTGAGATAAATTGATGCAATTAATGACAATTTTTTTTTTCATCATTGAAGCTTATCTTGAACTACAATAAATTAAATAAATGAACAAGTTTGAATACTATTAGATTATTATTTCGATAGTAATAAATGTACATTGAAATTAAAATAAGACAAATTGAACTAGTGAACTATAACAAAATCATAGCAAAAAAATCTCATAAATGAGATAAAATTTATGCAAGGTTGTATTCTATTATTCTTAAAGGATTTAGTGTGATATCTTTGATCATGAAATTTGGCAAGAATCAAAATTTCCCATAAAATTAAAAAAATCTAAGAAAATAAGTATTTAAATAAAAAAATAAATATTTAATTGGATAGAGCTCCTAGAGATGGTTTCAAAGATGATTGTTTTTTCTCCTGTGACTTAATTTGGAATATTTAAAAATTACTAAAGTAAGCTAACTTAAGTAATAATAAATTGTTAATTTAATATTAAGTATGTATATATATTAATGTTGAAATTAGATAAATTAAGCTAATGATATATAACTAATTCGAAGTGATATGAAGTTCACATGATGGGAGTGTCATAATTTCAGTATGCAAAATTACTTAAGAAGAGATTTGAAAAAATATGGTAAAATATAGGAGAATTGTTTTGGAAATTCTTGAGTGATCAATTGCAACATCCACCACTATCAAATCAAGTTTGAATACAACTACTTCATATAACATGTAAAAAAACTAGAAAATGAAGCATTTAGAATTATCAAAAGGAACTTTTATTGGATAAAGTTCATCAAGATGAGTCCAATGATGTTTGTGTCATCATGACTCTACCTCTTCTAGAATTACTATGAATTATCAAGGAAAATAATAATAAATAATAATAAATTTCTATTTTAATATTAACTAAATATTTATTAATAGTGAAATGAGAAAAAAATTAAGAGTTTTATAGTAATATAACAAAATTAAAGTAAAAAATTTGAACAAATGCAAAGAATTTTATAGGAAACAAAAATTCTAAGACACAATTGACATTTAGTTTCATTATCCTGTAAAATAAGTGTGTCAATCCAATAAGAAAGGAGTGAATTTGGGAATTTAAACTATTTTTTCTATTTTGACATAGTGTTTATTTTTTATAAAAACTTTATAGAAATGTTCAACTTTTTTAAAAAAAAATACTTTGAATAATCTTTAATTCTTATGATTTATGAAAATGAAAAAAATTAAAATGTTACCCCAAAAGTTTAATTTATTCCATTTAAATTATAACATTCGTCCACTCCTAATTAGTGATGGGAAGAACTACATTATTAAAAGTGTTAGAATTTAAGGTTTCGCTTTATGGTTCAGCATTAATTTGCTTAACATTTTTCTTTACTATTCATCTTGAACCCAGTTGAGGATATTTCATGCTATTCAACTCCTTCCTATTAGCTTTTATGCATTCAATTATAACCCAAGCTTTAAAATTGTTTAGCAACCCAACCAAAACGAAAAGGAAAATACTTTAAGGAAAGCTATTTTTGATAAAAATTTTAAAAAACTAAGAATTGCATGGAGAAGGACAAAAAAGAAAGCTTAGAAGTTTTAAGCTTTGCTAGAAGAATTTTTAACATGGAGTACTAAGTTGTAGTGTGTTGATACAACAATTTTACAATAGTAGATTATCATGTAATGTTTTTTTAAGATTCTAAAAGTTATTGAATTTCTATTATGCATTTCATTAACAACGGTAAGGTTTATATAGGAAAATTTTGATCGTAGTCGTTAGAAAGTTCTGGAGAAGTTGTTTTAAGATCTATTACGAAACAACTTAAATATTTCCTTAAGAATGGCTGCACAATAGCTCAAATAATTGCCAAGGAATTAGTTGTTATGCCATATCAACTAGGGTCAATGGATCTGATGTGAGAAGTCCAATCTGTCAGATTAAAAACTATAAGAGTGGTTGTGTTATTGATAGTTTGATCAAGACAGATTAGACATAAGCCATCCGATTACATCAAATAAGATCTGGATAATTTTATTTATTAATTATAAATGTAAAATTGATGTTGGGCATAAGATTTAAAATTGATTAGGCTACGATCATATAAATTGAGCCTTAAAGCAAACCTAACAATATTTTCAACTTTAGCCATCTTATGAACAATGTAATGGTATTGATTCACGTAACGGTGAAATGGCAAGGACTTAAGAGATTATTTTAGCCCTACACTATGAAATATAAAAGTTATTTTCTCTTTGTATAAGCTCTTGAAAACCATTAATTAGAGCCAAAATTAAAGCTAGCTTTTTGCCTTTGTGCACTGAGTGTTTAATAACTTGAGAGAATTGGAAGCATACAAATATAACATGTTTATAAGCCTAACCTGACACTTTAAGTACTATTTAAGTTCTACCAGACCTTATGTTTCCATTACCTTACTATAACCAAGCTTCTCGATTGTACAATAACAATGATAAGGTATGACTTAAGTTAGTTTCAATTGGTCTTCTGACTTGAGGCTTAAGAGTGCCCACTGAGGCTTTGTCAGCCTGAGATCATTGCACTTGGTCACACACTTAGAATGTGGCTAAGATATTTGATTTTTTTATAAAAATGAAAATTTAAATATAATTATTTTTTTATATAACAAAAGTTTAACAAGAAATTTGACAAAGACTTATAAGTAGGATTTAACTAATGAAAGAATTAAATGATCGAAAAATGAAATCTTATGGTTTACAAATCAAAGAATGTTTTAAGTAAACTTTTAATTTATTAAATGAATAAAAAGATGAAATCTTATATTTCTTAAATAAAGGAAAGTTTTAAGCTAGATTTGAAATGATTTGAATGGAGAGATGTGCTTTATGATTAATAATAAAAAGCTAACTTGTATTTCATAATAAAAAAAGAATCTTATCAAAACAAAGGTGCATGTCTTCCATTCTTAAAGCTTGTTGAATCCTTCAAGGAATTCTCAAGATCTTTAATTGACAAAGTTGGAAAGTGCATAACTTGTTCAGCACAATTAAGCATGATTCACACAAAAATATGTCCATTGTAATGGAATACTAAAAAGTTATCTATTGACTCATTAAGTATAATGGTCACCAATCACATCCTTGATCATAAAATTAGGTACAAATCTAATAGTCTCATAAAGCACTGGAAAACCCATAAAAATAAAATATTTTAAAAAAAAAAAAAATTTAATTAAATAGAACTAGTTAAGATGAATAATACTACATTTATTTGTCTCCATAATACCCAATTTAGAATTATGAAAAATTAACAAAGTTAATTAAAAAATAATCAATTATTCTCTTAATATTAAGTAGCTATGTATTAAGTCAAAAATAAGATATATTAAAATAATATAATATAATAAAATCAAAGTGATATAAATGTCACAAAATGGGAGATTTGGTGTTTCATAGTAATGCAACATAATCAAAGCAAAAGATTTGTAGAAATTGGATGAATTATTTGAGAGTTCTACATTCTAAGATATTGTGGAGATCAAATGGAACATCCTTTATCATCAAATTAGGTGTGAATCAAAATATTTTTTTAAGCATTGAAAAATCATCAAAAATAAAATAATTAAAAATATAAAAATGACATTAAATTGGTTCAAGCTCATAAAGATGGCTGAAACAACATTTGTTCTATCTTTATCAGACCTTATTTGTAACTATGATGAATTATCATAGTAAATAATAAAAAAATAACAAATAATAATTAATTATCATTTTAATATCAAGTTATAATATGTCAAACTTGAAATGAGATAAACTAAAGCAATGATATAATCAAGTTAAGGTGATACAAGAAGAACATAGAAATACATTTTAATATAACCTAAACAAAGTAGAAACGTTAAAGTAATGAGAAAAATTGGGTGAGAAAGTTGAATTACAAGATAACAATGTGGTTTTGTTTGACATCATTGACTACCAAACTAGGTACAAATCAAAATGCTTTGTAAAGAAAGTCATAATGTAAAAAAATTAAAATTTAGAAACAAATATTTAATTAGATAGAGGATGTCAGGCGGAGTCCAACGACTTTTGTTTTGACTTAAATAAGACTTATTTGCAATTAATAGGAATTACCAAGGGAAACAAGCATAAATAAAAATAATTCATTATTTTATTATTAAGTAGAAATATATTAAAGGTAAAATATGATAAGTCGATGTAATGTAAGATAGTCAAACCAAACTGACTTAAAGGTCACTTGAGAGGAGAATTGAAATATTATAATAATATAACCAAATCAAAATGAAAGATTTGAAGGAAAAAGGAAAAGTAAACAAGAAACTTGTATTCTAAGATGCTTAGGGCAATGAGTGTAACAACTTTGATCATCCAATTAGATGCAATTAAAAATGCTTCATAAACTATGCAAAACTTCTTGCAAATAAAATAATTTAAAAATATAAAAATGAATTTTTTTAAATTTAAAAGTGCGTCTTGAGATGATCCCAATCCCATTTGTTTTTCTTGCATCAGATCTCATTTTGAGTTACTATAAATTGCAAATTTAAAACAACATCAACATTAACAAATTTTTGAATATTAAGCAAATATATATCGGTGCAAAAATGATATAAAAATTATGTATTTCAATATAACCAAACCAGTGCATCATAAAAGTCACACGAAATGAAATTTATGTTTAGATAGTAACTTAACCAAACCAAAATGAGAAATTTCAAAAAATATGATAGATCATATTGCTTGCATTAAAAGATACTAAGGAGAACAACTATAACATCCTTGTTCATAAAAAAATTGTGAAATGAAAAAAATATTTGAAAACATCTAAAAACTTTGTGAAATTTTTTTTAAAAAATATAAAAAAATAACTTTAAATTAATTAGTACTTACTAAACATGTTCAACTTTGTTTGTTTTGTGAAAATGATACCTCAACTTGAATTGTTATTAAATAAAAAAGTAAATTAGAATAAATAATAATGAACTATTGTTTTCATAATAGGTAAATATATATTAAAGTTGTAATTAGGTAATGTCAAATAATTAATTAAAACTAATGTAAATGTGACATTAAAAGAGATTTAGAGTTAGATATCAATATAACCAAATGAAAGTAAAAATGCAAAACAAATTAGATAAATTGTATGGTAAAGGTTTTTTCAACTATACTTAGGAAATTAAGTGCAATATTTTTTATCATCAAATCAATAACAAATAAAAATATATCATAAAACATGACGAAATTTGAGAAAAAATAATTTTTAAAAAATACAAAAAAGAAAACTTAATTTGAAAAAGCTTATTAGTATAGGTCCAACGGCATCTATTTCATATTGATCGTACTTGATTTTAAATTAATACAATGGCTAAAGGAAATAACCATATATATCTATAAAATATTTTTTTCATATTAAGAAAATAAATATTAAAGCTAAAATATGATAAATTGAAGTATGGTAATATAACCAAATGAAAGAGATGTAAGGATCACATGAAAAAGAGATTTTGATTTATATAGTAAAATAATATAAAAAAAGTGAAAACTTTTAAGAATTGAGATAAATTATACACAAAAGTTGTGTTTGAAGATACCATGAAGATCAAGTATAACATTATCAATCATTAAGCAAAGTACAAATAAAAATGTCCTGTAATTTAAAAAAATGTATTAGAAAAAAATTAAAAATATCAATAAAATATTTAATTCTGAGGAAATTATTGAGGTGAGCTCAATGGTAATTATTCCATCCCAATCAAATCCTGTTTATAATTACTACAAATTATCATATTTAATAAACAAAAATAATACAAATTTATTATTTTATTATTAAGAGAATAAATATAAAACTTTAAATAAGATAAGTTTAATCAATGTAATACAAGAAATCAAACTAATGAGAAAGTCACATGAAAGATACTTAGAGTTATATAGTGATATAACTAAGTGAAAGTATAATATTTAATAAAATGAGATAAATTATGTGCGAAAGTGCCATTCTAAGAAACTAAAGAAATAAAATATATCATCCTCAATTATCAAATTAAATAAACACAACTAGTAATAATTTATTATTATATTATTAAGAAAATAAATATCAAATATAAAGTAAGTTAAATTTATGCAATGTAACACAACAAAATCAAAACAATGCAAAAATCATCTAGAGGCTTAGAGTTACATAGTAATATAATTATATCAAATTAAAATATTTAATAAAATGAGATAAATTCTTTGGGAAAGTGTCATTATGAGAAACTAAGGAGATTGAATGTGGCATCCTCGATCATCAAATCATGTATAAATCAAAATCCCTCATAAATAATGCCAAAATTATTTAAAAAATAAAATTTCCTAAAGAGTACCTAAAATATACAAAATGAAATTTTAAAAATATTAAAATCATATTTTATATGATAAAGCACATTGATATACAAAAAAGTTAATTCTAAAATGCTAAGAAAATAAAGTATAACATCCTCTTTCAATAAATTAGGTACTAATTGAATTAGATCAAAAAATAAGCCAAAACCATTAAATAAATAACTTAAATATAAAAAAAATGCACTTTTAATTGGGTAGAGCTTATTGGAATGAGTGGAACAATTTTTCTTTCTTCTCGATCAAAACTCCTATAAAATTATTACAAATCAGAAAGTAAAAAAGCATAAATAATAATAAGTTATTATGGAAAAATTAAGTAAATATTGTTAAAATTGAAATATGATGAATAAAATAAGATAGTATAACCAAATAAAAGTTATTTAAATAAAAATATTAGAGAATTAGAAAAAAATATCCAAATCATAGAGAAACATTTCAAGAAATATGAAATATTTTAAATAAAGTTACATCCCATAATACTAAAGAGAAAGAGCACAATATCCTTGATGGTCAAAAGAGGTGTGAATTGAATTTCTTAAAAAAATTTCAAATTCTATAACATTAAATATTTAAAAATGTCAAAATGAATACTTAAATGAATGAGGCTAGTGAAGACTTGTCTAATAATGTTTGTTTGTTCTAAATAATATAACACTTTTAATTATAGTAAATTACCAAAGTAAACGAGGTTAAATGATTAGAAATGATTATTTCAACACTAAGTTATACATGTCAAAGAAGGAAAAAGATAAATTGGAACTATAAAATATAATCAAATAAAGAAAATAAAAGCATCCCCTTTGATAAGATTTAGAGTTAAAAAGTAATGTAACTAACCAAGAGAAGAAATTTAAAGAAATGGGATAAATTATACAGAATTGTTGTGCTCTAAGACACTACTGAGAATAACTGTAATATCCTTAGTGGTTAAATAAGATACGAATAAACAATTTTGTAAAGTATGCCAAAATTCTAAAATTTAATATTTTAAAATAACAAAATAATTACTTATGACTTATCGAGATGACTCGAACGATGTTTTTTTTCGTAATTGGATATCATTGGGAATTTTAGAGAAATTACCAAAGTAAATAACCTTAAATAATAAAAACAATATTACTATAATATCAAGTAAATAAGTATATTAAAGGTGAAATGATATAAAACGCAATAACATAATATAACCAAATCAAAGTAACACAAAGGTCACATGAGAAGACATTTAAAGTTATATAGTATTATAAATTAATTAAAGAAAAAAGTAAAAAAAAAACACTAATTATATGAAAAGTTTGCATTCTAATAAACTAAAACACTGAACCATAACAAACTTGATAGTCATATTAGGTACAAATCAAAATAACTTACAAAATACACCAAAATCTTAATAAAGAACATATTTAAAAAAATAAAAAGTAAATATTTAATTAGATAGAGCTACTTGAGATGTGTCGAATGACATTCGCTTCTCAACCCAACCACAATTGGAATTACTTTCAATGACCAAAGTAAATAAGCATAAATAAAAATAACTATTTATTTATCGTTATGAAAATCTATATTAAAGCTCAAATGAGATAAGTTTAAGTATTTTTCATAACCTAAGGAAAACAAAGTTCTTAAAAAATATGAAAAATTAATACTTAATTCAAAAGAGCTCGTCCAGAGAATTCAAATAACATTTTTGCATGATTGGACCTTATTTTCAATTACTATGAATTACCCAAGTCAATTAATGTGGATAATGAAAAATTATATTTTAATATTAAATATTTATTAAAGTTAAAATTAGATAAGTCGAAATGTTTTATTATAATTACATCAAAGTAATGTAAAGTTCTTATAGGGGAGATTTGAAATGACAAAGTAACATAGCAAAATCAAAATGAAATATTTTAAAAAAATGATAAAATTATACATGAAATTTGCATTCTAAGATTCTATGGTGATCAAGTGCAACATGATTTATTGTCAAATTTGAAAAAATGGAAATGACTCACATAATTTACAAAAACTCAACAATATGAACTATCTAAAATATAAAACATTTATTGAAATTAATATAGCTAATTGAGATGAGTCAATTAATGTTTGTTTCATCTCTCTTGGAAAACAATCAACAAAGTTACACTCATTCTCTTTACTATATTAGAATGAAAATTTTTCTTCTAATTTAATTTATTTATTTAAATTTTTTTATTTTATTTGGTTATATTAATATAATATTAAGTAACTTCTTATGTGACATTTACATAACATTTATTTTTATATATTGTATTACTTTTATTTCTCCATTTTGTGCTTTGATATAAATTTATTTAACTTTAATATAATAATTTATTATTATTTATGCATGTTTAATTTTACAATTTGCAATGATTCCAACTAATGTCTAATGGAGACTAAAATAACATCATTAGACAATCCTGATGACCACTACCTTATTAAATATTTATTTTTATAATTTTAAACTTTTAATTTTCAAGGATTTTGGTACCCAATATGAGATATTTCGTATGGCACCTTATTTTGTGATCGAGAATGTATCAAATTCTTTAGCAACTTGGAATGCAACATTCTCCTATTATTTATTCTATTTCAATAATTTTTTTACTTTGATTTTGTTATCTTGCTATGTAGCTCTAAAGCTCCTCTTATGTGATCAATAAATACATCACTTTGGATTTCCTATAATAAAATACTTTTGTTTATCTTATTTTAGCCTCAATATATATTTACAAAATATGAAAAAATTTAATTATTATTTAAGCTTCTCTACTTTGGTAAATTGCAATAACTCTAAATGAGTTATGATTGACATGAACCATTCATGATTGGACTCATCATGACTAGCTCTATCCAATTACAAATTATTTATATTTTAAAATGTTTTACTTTAAGGGGTTTTGTAATGCTTTAAAAAATATTTTTATTCATACATATTTGACATTCAAGGATGTTTTGCTTGATCTTCTTAATATTTAAGAATGCAAATTTTCTTTGCAATTTATCCAACATTTTAAAATTTTTCATTTTAAATTAGTTATATCACCATGCAAATGAAAATCTATTTCCATGTGTCCTTAGAATCATGTGGATTTTGTAATAATACATAGCTTGAATTTATATCATTTCAACATTAATGTATGAAAAAGTTATAATTTTTTCCTTTTGTACTTTGGTAATTCACAATAATACAAATTAGCTCCAATCGAGATAAAAGCAAACTTCGTGTGTCTCAGCTCCAAAAGATCTATCTAATTAAATATTAAATCTTCTAATGATTTAGCACATTTTATAAGATATTTTGATTCATCTTTTATTTGACAACTCAGCGTGTCACATTTGATCTTTTTAGTGTTTAAGAATTTTTCTTTCATGCAAAATATTTAAAATTTCTTCAAAATTTTTACTTTGATTTAGCAACGCGTTCATTTTTATATTTTTTTGTAAGTTTTTCTCTCTAGTCTTTTTTGCATACCTTACGACATTTTTTTGTTCATACAAGGTCACAGAATCAATGATATGATCCTAAATATATTTTATAACTTAAAGTGTAGCTTTCCTATACATTTTAATTCATTTCTTAAACTTTTCACTTTAATTTGTTTATATGACTATATAACTCTAGATCTCTTCTACTATGATCATTACATTATTTTTATTTGGTCAGACTACATTACTCAATATATTTAATTTTATTAAGAAAATAATTTATTATTGTTTACAATTATTTACAATAGTAAGTCATAATAATTCCAAATGATGTCCAAATGAGATGAAAGAAACTACACTAAACTTATGTCAATATGCTCTATCATTTAAAATATACTTTTTTATATTTTCTAAAATATTTTATTTGGAAAGGTCTAGATATGTTTTGTTAGATATTTTTATTAATGCTTTATTTCATGAATGGAGATGTTGCACTCAATTTACATTATTATACTATTAAACTTTTATTTTCATAATAAGTGAATTTTACATAGTCTTAAAATAATAATTTATTACTATTTTGCCTATTTACATTAAAAATTTATAGTATTACAAATTGAGATGAAATTAACTTCATTAGACTTATCTCAATGAGATCTATCAAATTAACTATTCTTTTTTATTTTTCAAAATATTGATTTTTCTATATACTTGGCTTATTTTATGAGAATGGTTTCTTCATAGTTTATTTTATGATCCACAAAGTTACACTCATTCTTCTTAGGATCTATAAATGTAATAGTTTACATAATTTATTTTATTTCTAGAATTTTTTTACTTTGAATTGTTTATATTATTATATAACATTAAATCTCCATTCATGTGACTATTATGTTGAATTGATTTAATAGCATTACGTTAATTTAATTTATCTCATATCAACTTTATTATATATTTGCTAAATATTGAAAAAAATATTTTGTTACCTTTTACACTCACTTTAGTGATAAGTAGTATAGCAAAGGAGTAATCGAGACGAAACAAATGTCGTTGGACTTATATCAATGAGCTCTATACCATTAAGTATTCATTTTATATTTTTAAATATTTTAATTACTAATTTATTTTAAACATTAATTTTTATATTTTAAGTATTTTATTTTCTTATTTGCATGTTCTATAAGAAATTTCACAATAGACCAGAATTGATAATCGAAGATGTCACACTCTATCTCCTCAGTATCATGGAACATAACTTTCTTGTGAAATATCTCATTTTTTCAATGTTTTTCCTCTAATTTTGACAAATTACTAAGAAAGTCCAACACTCCTTACAAATGACCTAACACACTTTGATTTTATTATATTACATTGTTTTAGTTAATATTATTTTTGCTTTGACATATATTTAGTTGAAATGAAAAGAATAATTATTTTTTATTGTTTATTCTTATTTAATTTAGTAATTTGAAGCAATTTCCAATGATGTTTCATCAAAATGAAACAAATGTCATCGAACTTGTCTCGAAAAGTTCTATCAAATTCAAAAAACTTTTTTACATATTATTTTTAACACATGTTGCTTTCTAGGGTTTTAATAACCTTTATAAGGTAATTCAAGAAATAAACATCGTTGATGCACCTCCACTACCTTTATACATTTATAAATTCATTTTTTATATATTTAAATTTTTAATTGATAATATTTTAGCATATTTTCTAAGTTATTTTTGTTTATATTTTTTTAATGAAAGGTAATGTTGTACTTGATCTTCGTGATATCATGGAATTCAATGCTGTAGTTGTATTTATTTTATTTTTTTAAAATGTTTTTCTTTGATGTTACTAAATTGCAATGTTACTCTACATCTCCTATGTGACCATTATATTGTCTTGATTTAGTTATATTATATTGTTTCAATTTGTCTCATTCTCGCTTTAATATATATTTACTTAAGTAAAAATACATTATTATTTACGTTTTTTAATTTACTAATTCTTTGTTATTCCTATCAAGCCAAGATTGAGGTGAATCAAATTTCAATAGACACATCTCACTAGTCCAATCCATGTAAATATTTCTTTTTATACTTTTATAACAAATTTCAAATAGTACTTGATTTCTCAATCAAAAGAATTTTTCTCAATCTTTTTAGCATCTTGGAATGCAATTCCCTTAAGTAATTTACCTCCTGATTTTATTTGATTTTTCTTTGCTTAGTTAAATCACTATCTACCACTAGTTCTTCTCTTATGTGTTGTTTATGTCACCTTGATTTTGTTATATTGTGATACTTCAATTTAACAAATTTGTTCTTTAATATACATTACTTAATCTTAAAATATTATTTTATAGTTATTTTTTATTATTTAATTTTTAAATTTTTAATAATTTTAAAACAAGCAATATTGAACTCGACTTGAAAAACTCTATTACATTTTAATGCACTTATTTGATATGTTGATACATTCATGATTTGTTGATTGAGAATGTTACACTTGATTTCCTTAGTATCTTGGAGTACAACTTTCTAATGTACTTTATCTCATTTTTTTAATATTTTCTCTATAATTTGTTTACATTTATAAGAATCACTATCTCTTAACTCATGGGAATTTTACATCTCTTCAATTTAGTTGCATTACTTTACCTCATTTAAAATCATTTTTAACTTTATTATCAATTTAATTAACTTTAAAATATTAATTTTTATTATTTATGTTTATTTTTTAAAAAATTTATAATAATTTTAATGGAGGTTTGATTAAGAGAAAAGTTATTGTTGGACTCATCTTCATGAGCTCCGTCAAACAAAAAATCAATTATATATGTATTAATATTTTATTTTTGAAGGTTTTGGTAAGGAATGTGAACATCTAGTGCTTGATCGAGCTGTTGATCTTGGATGTTATGCTCAATCTTTTCTACATAATGGAAATGTAACTTTCCCTTATAATTTTTCTCATTTCTTCCAATTTTACATCTCATTTGGCCATATTGCACCACTTCAACTTCACAAACCTCTTTAATATATTATTTCAAAACATTAAAATAGTAATTGTACAAAAAGAGGCTTAATAGAGATGAAGAAATCATCATTGGACTAGACTTGACTAGTAAAATTTAATTAAATACTAATTTGAATATTTTTAAATATTTTATTTTATGGAGTTTTGGTTTGCTTTATTAGATATTTTGATATGTATCATATTTAACAATTGAGGATTTTACGTTTGATCTTTTATGTGCTCCGAATATGACTTTCTCTTATAAGTTGGCCAATTTCTTCAAATTTTTTTATTTGTCTTATTATATTACCATGTACATCTAAATGTTCTTTCATGTAATTTATCTCATTTCTTCTAATTTTAAGCCTTGTTTAGCTAAATTACATTGCTTCAACTTTATAAATCTATTATTTAATTAATATATTTTTAAAATACCAAAATATTAATTTAACAAAATAAGGTTTGATTGAGATGAATAAGTCATCATTCGACTCACCTTGACAAGTTGTATCCAATTAAATAGTCATTTAAATTTTTTTTAGATATTTTATTTTTATAGAGCTTTTGCATGAATTATGAGAAGCTTCGATTTGTACGATATTTCACAGTAAAGGATATTTTGCTTGACCTATATGTGCTCCGAATGTAACTTTCTCTTAAAATTTATCGAAGTTTTTGAACTTTTTCGCTTAGTTTTGTTATATTACAACAAAAATCTAAATCTCCTTCGTTTCTATTTTACAACATTTTAATTTGGTTATTTTACATTGCTCGAACTAAGCTCAATTGAACTTTAGTTTCTATTTACTTAATATCAAAATAATAATTTATTTTTATTTATGTTTATTTTCTTTTTGTAATTCACGATAGTTCCAGACGAGATCTAATTAAGAAAAAATAATCATTGTTAGAGTTGCCTTAATGAGCTCCATCAAATTAAATAATCACTTTTATATTTATATTCATTTTCGATTTAAAAGTTTTGGTTGGGAATGGAATGTTTACTCTTCCCCTCGGTTGTTAATCAAGGATGTTATGCTTGATTTCTTTTGAATAATGGAAATGATACTTTCCCTTATAAATGACCTAATTTCTTCAAATTTTATGTCTCATTTGGCAATATACATTACCTTAGTTTTACGAATCTATTCTTTAGTTTATATATCTTCAAAATATTAAAATAATAGGTTTAAGAAATGGTGTTCGATTGAGATGAAAAAATCAACATTGGATGCACCTTGACAAGTTATAAACAATTAAGTACTGAATTAAATTTTTTCAGAAATTTTATTTTGTAAGGTTTTGGCATTACTTTATGAGACATTTATATTTGTATCATATTTGAAAAATGAGGATGTTGCAATTGATCTTTTGTGTATTTAAAATGTAACTTTCTCTTATAATTTATCTGATTTCTTCAAAGTATTTTCTTTGCTTGGTTATATTACCATACACATGTAAATCTCCTTTCGTGTCATCTTCATAACATTTTGATTAGTTTATTTTACTTTGCTACAATTAAACTCTTTTAACTTTTACTATCTTCTTACTTTAGATTAAAAATTTTAATTTATTATTATTCATGCTTACTTTTGTTTTTTTGGCAATTTACTATAATTCCAAAAGAGGTTCCAATTTGAAAAAACAATTATTGCTAGACCCGACGCAATGTGCTCCATCCAAGTAATTAATAACTTCAATATTTTTTAAATATTTTCCTTTTGATGGTTTTAGCAAGGAATGTGAATGCTTGTTGTTTGACCAAGTTGTTAGTCTAGGATGTTATGTCCAATGTTGTTTGCATAATTGAAATGCAACTTTCCCTTATAATTTATCTAGTTTCTTCTAATTTTGTGACTCATTTGGCTATATTACATTACTACAATTTCACAAATCTCTTGTATTATTTATATATTTTCCAAATGATAAAATAGTAATTTTACGAAATGAGGTTCGATCGAGATGAACAAGTCATCATTGGACTCACCTTGACAAGGTCTATCCAATTAAATACACATTTAAATATTTTTAGATATTTTATTTTATGGAGTTTTTGTATGTTTTACTTAACATCTTTATTCCTACCATATTTGACATTTGAGGATATTACACTTGATCTTTTATGTGCTTAGAATATATGTTTCTCAAGTAATTTATATCATTTATTCCAATTTTTTTCTTTGTTTAGTTATATTAGCATATACATCTAAATCAATTTTCATGTCATGTTTCTATTGTTTTGATTTGGTTTTTTTGCATTTCCTAAATTTATCACATTCAAGCTTTAATATTGTAATAATAATTTTTTATTATTTACTTTGGTAATTTATAGTAATTTCAAACAAGAATATTTCAAGATCATGTTACACTTGATGGGCTCTTTCTTAAGTTTGTACATTTTAAGAGATTTTAATTTGTATATGATTTTATGATCGTAGATGTTACACAAAATCATCTTATTATCTTCGAATGCAAATTTCCAACATAATTTATCTCTTTTGTTCAATGTTCTTATTATAATTGTGTTATATTACATATCTTTAATTTACCTCAGCTAAGCTTTATTATTAATTTACATAACATTAAAGAAGAAGCTGTTTCTTATTATTATTTAAAATTATAATTTAAAGTAATAGCAAATAGATTTTGACTGAAAAAAAACTAAAATCGTTGGACACATCTTAACGAGATATTTCTAACTAAATATTCATTTTTTAGTGGATTTATTTTTTTTGGATTTTGGTATATTTTATGAGGTATTTTAATTCATAACTTTTTTAAAATAAAGGATGTTACACTTGATCTTATTAATATTTTGTAATGCAACTTTCTAACATAATTTATCTTATTTCATAAAATTTCCTTCTTAGATTTTCTTTTATTACAGTGTAACTCTAATTGTCATCTAATGTGGACATTACAACACTTTGGTTTTACTATATTATATTATTTCAATTAATATCTAAGCTTTAATATAAATTTATTTAATATAAGAAAAATAATTATTATTATTTATGCCTATTTATTTTGGTCATTGGTTATAATTCTAAACCAACTCTAATCGATGACAGAAAAACATCGTTGGACTCAACTAAATGAGCTCCATGTGATTATTTTTTTTCAAATATCTTTTTAAATTTTATTTTTATGTTTTAGACAAATATTACTAAACATTTTGATTCATAATAGATTTTGCCATTGTAGATGTTACATGTAATCTCCTTACTCTTCAAATGTCTTTCTTGTACAATTTAACTTATTTATTTAAATATTTCTCCTTAATTTTCTTATAATATATTACATCATGTTATCTCATTTTAGCTTTATTATTCATTTACTTAATATTGAAAAAAATATTATTATTTTCACTTATTTTCTTTTATATTTCTTTGTAATTCCAAAAGAGGTCTGATCAAAATAGAGTAAACATCATTGAATTAATTTCAACGAGCATTATCAAATGTAATATAAATTTTCACATTTTTAAATATTTTTATTTTCCATGATTATGGCATTTTTTTATGGGAAACTTCACATCGTACTTTATCTCATGTTCAACAATGTTACACTCAAACTCTTTAGTGCCTTGGAATAGAACATTTATTTAAATTATTTGCTTTGATTTACTTATATTTCTTTACAATTCTAAATCTCATCTCATGTGAGATTTACGTGCAATGCCTGTGGATGTATTCAGTCACTTCAATTTATCTCATTTTAATCTTAATAAATAATTATTTAATATCAAAATAATAAATTATTATTTATGTTTATTTCCTTTAATGATTTACACTAGTTAAAAAGTCGTTTTTTATCAAGATGAAACAAAAATAATGAACTCATCATGTCAAGCTCTATTTAATTAAAAATTCATTTACATTTTTTAAACATTTTTTCTTGGGTTTTCCATGGTGTATGAGACATTCCACCTGTTGTTCTAGCTATATGCAAGATAGGTGACCATGCACATGCTTGGCAAGGGACTTCACTTACATAGTAGTTACTCCATGGATGTCATATGACATCCTATGCACATGATATATGGGGCCATCAAAATGTAACTCATTTTCGGAATTTTAACACTATGGGCTATTGGCACATGGATAAGGTGAAGCATTTTTCGGTGACTTGCATTCCTTCATGGTGGAATTGTCATAATATGGAATCCATAAAGGGCAATTTGTAGGGTGACATAGCTTGCAAAAAAGTAAAAGTTAGATAGTGCAACATGCGTTAGGGTTTGTGCTTGTTATGATGCACCCTTATGATACACAATGGAGAACTATGCATTCTACAACATTATTTCCACTTCCAAAAGCCAATTTATATGTGCCCAAGATCCTGTGTGCATGACTAATGAGGCTCATAAAGATTAACATTTTTTTTAATCGTAATAGTCGTAGGTTGCTAGCACTTTGATAAGGTGATGGTTTATTAAGAGACTTCGTCATTGAAAGAATTTTCATAACATACCATCCACTAAAAAAATATGCAACAAGATTCGACTAGTAGCAAAAGGATGATTGGATGGTGTGTTATGTAATAGGGTTTGTGCAAACTTTGTTGTAGCTTTGGCCTCATGTTGATGTACTTGCATGTGTGGTGGAACATTGTGTGCACTACAGCACCAATTGTGTACTATTTGCACTTGTGGTAGCAAGTACGTGCACTCCTTATTACATCCAATGCATGTGTGTATTGGAGCCCATAAAGTGCAACTTCATTTAGAATGTATCCATTACTGACTACTGGTGCATTAATAAGGTGATGTCCTGTTAGAAGACTTGCCATCCACATTCAGGGAACTATCACAACATGTAATTTGCAAATGTTAATGTGTGTAACGGTGCCATCTATGATGAAGAAAATGTTGGATGATGAAATATGCACTAGGTTTTATGCATGTTATGCTTCGTCCTTAGTCTTGTGTGATCGTTCATTGTTCTAAAATGTGGTTTGTCACATCCTATGCATGTGACTTGTGGCATAACATTTTTTGAGACTTTTAGCACTGTCATATGTTTGTTCTTGTATAAGGTGATGGCTAGTTATGAGACCTATGATTGTGTATGTTAAAAGTGTTATTCTTTTTCTTGTGTGGAGCTTTGTGAGGTGCACTTTTGCTCACTTTGTAGTGAAAGTTTGGTAGTGCCATGTGCTTTCAGCAATGCCTTTGTCATCAGAATTCCCGTCATTTTGTTGTCTGATGTATGACAGCAACCCATAGTCCTATTTGTTTGAATTCTTCACATGCAACATTTACTGCCTGAATTTCATGGCTTTTCTCACCGTTTCCATTTCTTAGAATACGTGAAGAAAGAATCAGGTGTCACTCTAATAGGGACATGACTTTCACAATGTGAAATTGTCACACTTTTCTTACAACTTGGAGCTTCATTTTGTGTCATATTTGTCAATGTCATAGTTAAACTTCTATGGTGCAAATTACAAATGACCATGTGTTGGTTGAGTGTGCTATTACCTCTACATTGTATGATGTAGGGTGGAAAGACTCACGCTCATTGTTTGTGTTCCTATGCATGCAGCATGTTGAGGCCTTACAAGTTTGACCTACTAATTATAAAATTAAAATCTTTTAAAGTGATTATCACGGTGTTCCTTCATGGATAGCAAAGTTTGGAGCACATAGTATCCTTTCTATGTTTTCTTGGATCCTGGAAAACTTTTTATAATTACATAAGCCATGCTCAACAACCTCAATTTCTGAGGTGCAATACATTTTAGTTATTTTAATGGTTTGTTAATTAGTGTAGGTCATAATGGAACTTTTGTTTTACTATGCCTTTTTTTTAGATCTTGTTGGTTGTCATGCCATATGTATATTAGCTAATCCCTTCATTCTTAATTAAGCTCATTGTGCTTTTTTTTAAAATTTTGAATCTCGTTGGGCTAATGGGATTGTATTAGCTTTAGACCACTTTTGCACAAGAGTTAATTTTTTGTGGTGGTGCTTCTTATGGCTTGGCTACCTCCTATGTTGTCAATTATTATTTGTAGGGCATTGTTAGGTAATCAAAGCTTTTTAAGGAGGAAGTTCATAAGTTTCCTTCCTTTCTATTGGATTTGTATGTCCCTCTTCAATTATCTTGTTGATTCCACACTTCTCATGTCTTGGAACTTTTGATGTTTCATAATGCAATTCAACATGTGATCGTCCATACTCTTGTGTTGGAATAGTCAGTAATACCACACATTTTTATCTTCATTCTCTACCAAGCAGGTTTGTTATTATAGAATCCTATTATTGGGTGACAATGTTTCAAAACATGATGAATGACATCACAACATAAAAACATTCATTATTTCTTTGTGAAGTGTCACCAGACATGACGAACTTGTCAATTATGACATGAGGTGCTACCTAATGCTATATCCTTTTGTCTCAACTTAGTTGATTTTTTCCAAAGTCATCTACTTGTCTAAAAGATTAATCCATGCATGTGTTAGTATAAACATTTTTAAATTATGAAATAATTAATGACTCATTAAAATAGTTGTAGTTTTTGTGAAGGCACATGCTACTTTGAAACTAATATAATTTTAGAGAGAATACATGCATCGAATGCTAACTTCTTTGTGGGATTCTTTTATTAAATAGAAGATCAATGTGGGCTTTCACCTTGCTCCTTAACTTTTCATGATAACTTATCGTATCACACAACATTTGTGTACATGATGCATCTTTCAAATTTCCACCATATCAACTTTTGATGGTAATATAAGATCCTACCTTTGTGGTAATGGTTGATGGGGAATTAGGGTTTGATTCTGAAGAGGTAGCTTGAGACATGGCTACCACGTCGAAGGAAGGTAATAAGCAAGCAAATTTCCCAATTTTGACAAGGTCAGGTATTGATAACAGTTATTAATATAGGCTCCATAAGTCTAGAAATTCGAAGAAGTATCATCTAAATCACTTGATAGGGATCATTTGGAGGGAAAGCTCGATTTCAACAACCACAATAATCTTAGGCCTAATAACCAATGTTTATGTTGTAGTTAAAAAGCTCATAATAATACAATTGTTTGTGTTATTTTGTTTAGCATTTTGCATACACTGCCCACCCTAATCATTTTTTTCAATGATGTAGTTTGGCTTTGTCTTGCTTGGTAATGCCTCCAGTATCATTACTTTGTAGAAATTAAATTGCTCAAGACAAGCCTATGCTTTGGATACATTATCATGGGATAACATTGTAAGATTTTGATCCTTTTATGATGGACTTTGAGATTGAAGTAAAGATTAAGAGAAACAACCATAGGCATACATATCTCATTATTAGAGTTAGAATTCTTGGATTTTAGAAATATATTGCTTCTAATTTTAAGCCTTATCACCTCAATTTTATTTAAATATATTGCTTCAATTTATTTATACTCAGGTTTAATATGTTTTTCTTAAACTTAAAGTAAAAACATATTATTATTTATGCTTATTTGTTGTGGTATATTGCAGCAATTCAAAACGATGTACAGTTCACAAGCAACAAATTGGTCAATGTGACATTTATAATTTCAACATTATTTGACTCATCTTGGTGAGAACTATAAAATTAAATATTATTATATAATTAAATATTGTGTCAATGATATTACATTCTTTATTAGTCTATTTGATAAGTACCTAATTAAACCATCATGGCTATTATGCTCAATCTACTTAGTATCTTATTGTGTGGTCTTTTCATACAATTTAACTCATTTTCTCACTTTTTTCTTTTATTTTGTTATTTTACTATGTAGCTCTGAATTTTTATTCATGAGATATTTACATTATTTTTATTTTGTTATACTACATTACTTTAATTTATCAAATTTTTTCATTCACATATATTTGATTAACATTGAAATAATAACTTATATTTTTTTTCTTATTTACTTTGCAATTTAAAGTTATTCCAAAAGAGCTCCCCTCGAGACGAAATAAATGTTAATGGACTTATCTCAATGAGCTTTATCTAACTAAACATTTATTTTATAAATCTAAATCTTTTACATTTCATTACTTTGGGAAGCATTATAAGTCATTTCAATTTGCACATGATTTGTCAATCAATGATGCTACAATCGATCACTTTTATATCTTTCTTATGCAAATTTCTCATATACTTTATGTTATTTTTTCAATTTTTTTCTATCATTTACTTACCATACTATGAAGCTCTAATTCTCCTTTAACTTTTATATCACTGGCATTTAGCTACATTGCATTATTTCAAATCATTCATTTTAGCTTTAACATATAATAACGAAATTTTCAAATGATATTTAATTAGTATTTACACGTTCATAATTTTTTAATTAATTATTACTACAAGCATAGTCTGATTAAGATGCAATAAATGTTTGGCTCATCTTAAGGAGCCATAGGATTTGATATGTTTTTTTCTAAAAAGTGTTTCAATATTATTTAAATATCAAGCATCCAACATACAATCTCCTTCTTATCTTAGAAACCAATACTCTTATCCAATTTACATCATTTTTATAAATATTTTATTTTTAATTTAGTTGTATATCTATGAAACCCTAATTTATGTTCTATTGTAACCAATGCATCTCAATAATTTTGTAATATTACTATGTTTTAATTTATTTCGTTTGAAGTTTAACATAAATTTACATAATATTAAAATAATGTCTTATCATTGTTTTTGCCAATTTACATTTGTAATTCATAGAAATTCCAGGGTCTGATGGATGCACAAAAGGTGTCAATGTACTAGTCCCAAAGTGCTCTATTAAAATAAATAATCATTTCTTTAATGATTTAGTTTCATATAGTTCTTGCATTCTTACTAGTGATTTTGGCTTATGCATGATTTAATGATCGAGAATGTTAAATGCCATCTCTTTAGTAAAATGGAAAGCAACTTTTTTGTATAATTTATCTCTTTTTTATATTTTTTGGGTTTTTCTTCATATATTACTTTGATTTTGTCAAATTTCATTAAATCAATTTATCTAATTTTTCGAATATATTTTTATTTTCATTTTATTGAAATATTAATTTAATTTTATTTATTCTTATTTACTTTATTATTTTTCCAAAAGTTCAAATGCAGTGCAATATGCATGAAAAAATTCCATTGGTCATATCTCGATAGGTTTCATTCAAAAATAACCATTTTTAAATTTCTCAAAGTGTAAATGGTTTGCAAAACTTTACAAAATATTTTGAGTCATAACTGATTAGGTGTTTAAGGATGCTACACTCAAGTTTTTTAGCATTTTGAAATGTAATTTTCTAATATAATTTATCTCATTTCTTAAACTTTTTTTCAATTGTTGTATTACTAACTTTATGTCTTCTCACATGTGAACTATAACTTCTTTTGACATGGACGTATTATATTGCACTAATTTATATCATTTCAATTTAAATATATATATATATATATATTTTAAAATTCAAATAATATTGTTTTAATTATATTGTCTTATTTATTTTTATAATAATAAGTTTTTTTAAAAGAGGCCCAATTGTGCCGTAATAAACTTTTTGAGCTAGTCTCCATGAGCACATTCTATTTTGGATTTAAGTTTATATTTTTTAAAATTTTATTTTTTAGAATTTTTGAACTATTTATGTAATACTTTGACTTGTAACTTATTTTATGATAAAGTAAGTTGTACAAAAACTTCTTAGTTTCTATTCCTGCAACTTTGTTGTACAATTTATCACATTGTTTAAAGTTTTTTTTTGCTTATTTATGTTACTTAAACCTCTAATTATTCTTCTAGGAGACATTTACGTCACATTGATTTGGTCAAGTTACATTAGTTTAATTAACATCACATTTACATTTCATTATATTCTACTTGAAATAATGTATTATTATTATTTTACTTTGTTTCATAATATTTTTATGATGGAAGATCTTAGAATGAATATCTTTAGTATTTAGAATGCAACTTTCCCAAACAATATATCACTTTTCTTTGAATATTTCACTTTGACGATGTTGTGATAATGGAAGTCTTAATAGTTTATTTTAGTCCTTTACATTAATTAGAACTTTTTTAATTACATTACATAAATTTGTGTCATTTTAGACATACTAAACATAAGCATCATCTCAATTTTAGTTTAATATATATTTTCTTAGTGTTAAAAAGATATTTTATTGGCATTTTTGTAGATTTAGTTTGTTAGACTATAGTAATTAACAATGAGGTCTAATCAAGACGAAACAAACATTATTTGACTCATCTCAAAAGCTCTATCCAATTAGATCTTATTTTTTTATATTTCTTTGAATTTTATTTTTTAAGATTTTGTCATCTATTATGATACTTTTTTATTTCTAATTGATTTAAAAAGTGAGGTCGTTACAAATGATAGCTTTAGTATCATTGAATTTTACTTTATCAAATAATTTATCTCGTTTCCTCAAATATTTTTTCTTGATTTATTTATATTACTATGAAAATCTAATTCTCTTTGTATGTCACCTTTGCATCAATTAAATTGAGCTTTATTATATTTCTTAAATTTATGTAATTTTAGTTTAATACATTTTTACTTAGTATTGAAGCAAATATTTATTATTACTTATGCTTATTTATTATGATAATTTGCAAAAAATTTTAAATCTATTCAAATGGAGATGAAAAGATGATGTTGCACTCATTTTAAAAAGCTCTATCAAAATAAATTATCATTTTTATATTTTTTAATTATTTGAGTCTTAAGGTTTGGCACACTTTACAAGGCTTTTTGATTCATGCTAAATTTTTTGTTAAAGGATATTACATTTTATCCCCTTAAATTCTTAGAATGCAACTTTCTTATACAATTTATCTTTTTTTCAAAGGTTTAACATTGCATTGGTTTTATTACTCTAAAACTCTAAATAACATCTAGTGTGACCTTTAAGCATTGATTTGTTCATATTAAATTACTTTAATTAATGTTATTTTAGCTTTTATCCTAGTATTTGAATAATATCTTATTATTTTTTTTCATATTTACCTTTGTAATTCTTGGTGCTTTCAAAGGAAGGTTCATTATGATGAGAAAAGCCACATTGAACTATTCTCAATAAGCATAATCCCATTAAATGCTCCGTTTTAAAATTATATTTCTCTAGAGTTTGTGCATTCTTTTAGTGGCAGTTAAATTTTTATTTTATTTTATTATAAAGGATATTTCATTAAAAATTTTTAGTATCTTTAAACGCATGTTTCTTGTACAATTTATAACATTTCCTTAAAATCTTCACTTGATTTTGTCATATTACAATGAAATAATAGTTCTCATCTAATGTTACCATTGGAATGAATTAATTTTGTAACTTTAGGATATTGTAACTTGTCTTATCTTAGCTTTAATATAAATTTTCTTAAGATTAAAATAAGTTTTTAATTACTTTTTTATTTTTTTGTAATTCTAAGTAACGTCAAACTATGTATGATAATGATGAAACAAATGTCATTTCACTCAGCTTAATGACCTCAATCTATTTAAATACTCTTTTTAATTAATTTAGATATTCTATTTTATAATTTTTTTGACAAGTTTGCATTATAATTTGATTTATGTCTGATTCGATAATGGATGATGTTCCACTTGATCTCCATTGTATCTTAGAATGTAATTTTTCAATATAACCTCTCTTTATTAAAAATTTTCACTTTAATTTATGTTGTTACCATGAATGTCTAGTTCTCCATATGTTCAACATTTAAATTATATTAATTTTATATTATGTTTTCTCAATTTGTCATATATTAACTTTATTTTTATTTCCATGGTATAAAAATATTAATTTTTTATTATTTATGTTTGTTTACTTTGGTAATTGATTATAATTGTAAGTAAGGTTTGATCAAGATGAAACAAAGGTCTTTGAGCATGCTCCAACAAGCTCTGTTAAATAAAATATTGACTTTAACATATTAAATATTTTTTTCTAAAGTTTTTGCACAATTTTCTTAACAATTTAAATTGTACCTAATTTGACAAATTGAGAGTATTGTGCTCAACATCTTTATTATATTACAATAAAAATTTTCCATTTAATTTGTCATTTCCTAAAAAGTTTTACTTTCATTTATTTGTAACTCTTAATCTCTTGACGTGATTCATTCACACCACTTTGGCTTGGTTATATGAAATTTGTTTAAATTTTCTCATTTTAGTTCTAATAAATATTGTGTTGATTTTAAATTATAAATTATTATTATTTTTAATTTTCTTTGATAATTTGCATTAATTCCAAATGAGACCCTCTCGAGATGAAAAAAATATTGTTGGTCTCATGTTAAAGAGTTCTATCCAATAAATAACTCATTGTTTACATTTTTAAATATTTTAATTTCTATGATTTTGGCATGTTTTATGAGAAATTTCAATTAATAATTGATTTATAGATCAAGGATTTTATGTTCAATTTTTCTCATTTTACTTCTCGTTAGCTTTGAAAAATTTAAAATTTTGATTAAAATAGTAATTTCCTTTTATTTGAACTTATTTAATTCAATAATTCATAAAAATTCTAATCTTGCTTCAATGGAGTTGAAAAAGCATTGTTCAACTTGACTTGAGGAAACCTATGTAATTAAATATTCATCTTTATATCTCCAAATATTTTTTTCAATTGTTTTATCAAACTTTATGAGTCATTTTCAATCAAATCTAACTTGATGATCAAGGATACGAAACTCAATCTTCTTAGAACCTAGAAGTGAACCTTTCTTGTATAGTTGATATCATTTCCATAATTTGTTTGCTTTGATTTGGTTCTATTATTATGAAACTCTAAATAATAAATCTTTAGAGCTTTTTATCACATTGATTTTGTCATTTATATTTTTAGTTTTAATATTTTTTTTAATGTAAAAATAATAATTTATCGTTATTTATGATTTTTTTATTTGGATAATTTTGCAGAAAATCCGAATGTAGTGTAATTGAGGTTAAAGGAACAACATTGGATTTGTCATGATGAGCATAAACTAATTAAAAATTCAATTATTTATTTCCTAAACTTTTTTTCTAATCCTTTGGTATGGTTTATACTATATTTTTTTTTGTAAATAATGCAATAATCAAGGATAATATACACGAACTCCTTAGTATCTCAAAGTTTTACTTTTCATTAAAATATATGTCATATTTTCAAATTTTTTTCTTTGGATTGGTTCTATTAAAATGAAACTTTAATACTCCTCTTTTATTATCATTACATCATCTTAGTTTTAGTTTAATAAAATTGCTTCAACATTTTTAAATATTATTTTTATTATATTTTTAATTAATAATAAAATAATAAATTATAATTATTTAAGGTTATTCATTGTGGTAATTTACAAAAATTTCAAATGAGGTATGATGAAAATGAAAAAAGCATCCTTGGGCTCGTCTCAATGCAATTTATGAAATTAAAATAATCAATTTTTGAATTTTTGAATGTTTATTCGATGGTCTTAGGATACTTTACAAGATATTTTTATCCATTCCTAATTTGAGGAAATGGATGTGGCATTATATCTTCTTAGTATGTTTGAATCTAGTTTTACCGCACAATTTTTGTCATTTGTTCAAACTTCTCACTTTGAATAAGTCATATGACTATGTAACTCTAAATCTCCTTTGGTATGTAAATTAATTTTCTGGGATTTTGTCAAATATAATACTTTAATTTATCTTATTTCAACTTAAATATATATTTCATCAATATTATAGTAATTACCTTTTTGGCTTATTTATTATGATAATTCATTATAATTTTCGTTGAGGTCTGGTCTAGAGAAAACCATTGTTGTTCAATTAGTTTTCTAAGAAAAATCTAATTAAGTGTTTTTTTTTATATTTTTATGTATTTTGTTTTATGGAGCATCAGTATGTTTTACGTGGTATTTCAATTGGTACGTTAATTTATGACCATGGACAATAAACTCAATGTTTTTTGTATTTTGAAATGTATTTTTCCCTTATAATTTATCAAATTTCTTGAAATTTTTACATTGATTTTATCATATTACTTGAAAATTGTATTTCTATCCTCAATTAACCATTACATCATGCTGATTTGGTCATATCACATTGATTTAATCTATCATATTTTAAATTTAATATATTTTCGTTATTAAAATAATATTTTGTTTTTGTTTTTACATTTTTGATCTTAGAAACAATAGCAATTACAAACGAGATCTGATTCTGATGAAACAAACGTAATCAAAATCATTTTGATGATCTCAATCAATTTTAGTATTTATTTTATTTATTTATTTATTTTTTATTTTTAAGGAAATTTACACATTTTATGTGGAATTTGGATTCATACATATTTTTGTGATCGAAGCTGTTATGATCGATCTCCATAGTATCTTTGAATGCAAGGCTCTTATATAATTTATCACATTTCTTTAACTTTTTAATTTAGATTTACTTATATTGCTTTTCTAAAATTTAACCTAATAGATTTTTTATATTTTTCATTAATAAAAAAATTATAATTTATGATTACTTTCATAATTTTAGTTTGATAATTCTTTGTATGTTCAAAGAAAAATTAATTGAGTTGAAACAATGCTGTTGGACTCTACTGGATGAGTTCTATCTAATTAAATCTTAACTTTTATGTTACTAAATATTTTCCCTAACCTTTTGGCACATTTTATGATTCATTTTGATTAATACTAGATATGCTGATCCAAGATGTCATGCTCAATCTCCTCAGCACCTTATAATCCAACATTTTTGTATAAATTCCCTTATTTGTTTAACTTTTTTATTTGATTTTATTATACAACTCCAATACTCCAAATCTCCTGTTATGTGATCGATACATCACTTTGATTTGGATATTTAACATTACTTCAATTAATGTCAATTCAATCTTTATATTGTTTGGTTGATCTTAAGAAAACAATTTATTATTATTTATAATTATTTTTTTTATCAACTCCTAGCAATTTTAAATAAGTTTAGATCGAGTTGAGATAAACATAGTAGTACTAATCTAGAAGAGCTTTATCCATTTAAATATTTATTTTTATATTTTAAAATATTTTATTTTCTGAGATTTTTAACATATTTGATGAGACATTTCAATTCATAACTAATTTAATGATTGATTGTGGTAGACATCACCTCATTATTATTTCAGAAATCAGCTTTCTTTTAACATTTATCATATGTTCTAAAAATTTTCTCTTATCACGCAATCTTTGCATTTCTTTACTTTAAATATATAGTATTTCTTCAATTTATCACATTTTTATTCAATTTATACTTATTGATATTATAATTATAGTTTATTACTATTTATGTTTTCTTAATTTGGCAAAACATAGAAATTACAATTGAGGTCTGATGAAGGAAAAAAGACTCATTGTTGGACTCGTGGTTATAAGATATATGAAATTAAATATATCATTCCTTAACATTTTGGCCCTTTATAAGAGGTTCGTTAACTTATACCACATTTGATAATTAAGAATGACAAACTCTATCTCCATACTGTATTCGAATGCAATTTTCTCAATACTTTATTTCATTTCTTTAATTTTTTATTAGATTACATTATTATGGAGCTGAATATCCCAAATTATGTGACCTTTATATCACTTTGATTTGGTTGAATTATATTACTTCAACTTAACTAAGTTTGACATTAATTTTTATTTAATTTATTCGAAAATGATAATTAAATTTTTTATGTTTATTTGCTTTTGTAATTTGCATCATTACAAAAAAAGTTCAATTGAGATTAAATAATGATCAACAGGCTCATCTCAATTAGCTCTATCTTAATAAATATTTAATTTTATGTTTTTTACATTTTATTTTTGAGGGTTTTGGTTTGCTTCTAAGGATATTTTGATCTGTAAAAATCTTATTAATCTTTCACTTCAAAGCCAATCTCCTTAGTTTCTTGTAACATAACTTTCCCAAATAATTTGACTCATTTCTTGAAAGGTTTTGCATTTATTTTATTATTTTACTATGATACTCTAATTTTTTTTATTTGTGTTAGTTTACTTTATAACATTGCTTTGTTTATCTAATTTCCATGATAATATAATTTTACTTTATATTAAAATATTAATATATTTTATTTATGCCTTTTTACTAAGTGTCTCTTTTGTTAAACTATTATGTGGCCTTGACACTATCTAATCATTGTGCGATAATTTACAATGGTCTTTGTAGGAGTTTTAGCCAGATGAACTTTCCTCTACTCGAAAAAGTTTTTAGTGGGGCATACGTTGTGACACCCTCTCTTTTGCTATTTAGTGAATGACATGAATGAGTAGAACCCTTCTTTAAACTAAAGTGTGAATCTTCTACTCAATGTTCATTAGAATGTTTTCCAAAATGCACTTGTGATACATGGCACAGATTGTAAGGGAGGACAAGACATAATTGATGGAAACAACCTGTCTAACTATTGAGAGAGCTCTAACACTGTAAGAAGAGATTATATCCCTAACCATCTTAGTGATTTTGTTGAAATCTAAAAGATAATATTGACTAAACCAAAGTATAATCCCCAAGTGTTTACTTGAAATCTTTTCTGGCACCTCAACTATCCAATTGTCATCTATTAGAGAAAGATTGAAATTGTTGTAGTAAAGAAGAATGACAACTTACCCCCTCTGATCAAGTTCCCATAACTAAGGAAATAAGCAATATGAATAAAAGAAATCTCTTAAACTCTATTGATAATAACTATGGCTTGTAGTTTAACATTGTTCATATAGTAGATGAGAATGTAGATGATCTACAGGCGTGGGTTTAATGTTTAGGAACTTTCCCACCATTATTGTGTCATATGGGTATAAATAGATGAAAACATCAAGTAGAGGATATTGTTATATGGCTATAGAGCATTGCCTTGATAAAAGTTGTAGTTGGCTTGGATTTAACGGAATTGCCTCTTTATTAGAAGTGCAAATTATATCTACTAGGTAAAAACTATTGAGGCAAATTCACTCACTATACGTTTTGGATGAGCATCACTTGTGTGATTATCCATCACTAACATCAAATATCGAAAGTCCTTTTTAAAGAAGTATCATGTATTCTTATACATACTTAATGTTTGTTTTCCCTTAGAGAAAAGATAACATACACCTTGCCATGAGTAAAGGAGGGCCATCAAATCTCTACTTAAAAAGGAAATTATGGCTTACAAAGAGTGTGTGTGTCTGTGTGCATATATGAGTGGTGAGGGAGCTAAAGTTTTGGAGTTTATTTAATAAATGGACACCAGTTCATTGTGAAGTAGTTAGGAGGCTTGCCAAAAGTCTCTTGTGTAATATCAATAAAAATACTATCCCTTCATGATAGATACTAATCTTATTTTCCATCTCCTTCCTAGTACCAGTTTGGCAAAGGTTAGCCATGTTTCTATTCCTTTTGAGATTACAAATCAACTTTGGTGTGTTGCCAACTCCAAAACTCTAGACATACGAGACAAGTGTAATAATTTGTTACTAACACTATAATCTTTGATGCTACTCCTCCGTTAAATACCTCTCTTATCCTTTAATCCTTAGAAAATAGTAACTCCCTTTAAGCTTATTTATTGTCATAAAAAGGTTCCACATTTGATCTAAACTCAAAGGACTAAGTGCTCAAAAGCAATGGGCACACTTTTTGTTGAACATAGAACCAAGGCTCCAAATTTGTGTTATATAATCTTAATCAAGAAGCAATTGGATTTTTTTCGAAGGTAACTAAATATCCCTTTAAGTTTATGTTTTTTTGTACATCCTAAACCCTAATCATTAAACTAAAGCACTAGCAGTTAATGATTTGAATCGATGCAAACAAAATGAACTAGTGCATTGCACATAAATTCAATGAGTCATTCAAAGTTCATCTATTAAGTATCACCCAGATTATAGCTTTCACCTCTTTGTTCTTACACCAAGTCCATGACAAGACCTCAATACCTGAATACTATAAATATATCTTTGTTTAAAGGTCTTCATAGTCCGCATTTGATGGCTTCGAATTGAATGGCCTAGCCCTCTTTATTATTCCCAACACAAAATGTTGTTGATGACAAATATTGTTGGAAGATATTAACCTAATAAAAACAAATAAATTTAATTATTTTCCCTTGTATGGTGACCCCTAGTTTATTTTTCTTATTTTTATGTTTTTCCTCCATCCCTTAGCAACTTATTTTACCTTGTGCTTTTTAATTCTGATTTGTACTTATATTAATAGTAGACCTTGAACAACATTTATTGTCAAAGAAAGTATATAACTAGCTTATCTATTTAATTTTGAAAGGATAACATGCTAAATATTTAATAACATAAAGGAACTTTGTGTTCATGATTTAATTAAGGAAAAGAACTATTTTTTGTCATATTACTATTATTTTTGTATGGAACAATTAGCCTTCAAGAGTTTGTAATGTATCTACATTTGATTATAATCAAGAAGTGGATGTTTCTATCTAGAAGTCATGTACTATATCTTAACACTTCATGCAATTCCTTGATATATCTTAAAATTTTTTCTTTAGCTTGATATGTTAAGAGATATTTACTTTAAAAAGTAAATATGTTTACCTTATTGTATTGTAATGAACATTACATAAATGGTTTGGTTGATGTAAAATCTTTGTTTAACAAAAAAATATGTAATATACCCACAAATAAACTTTTTTAAAATTTAAAAATAGCCTTACTCACAACAAATGTCCATTTAAAGCAATAAGATGGTTAGTGAATTTTTATAAAGCCTACTTGTAACTAATTTTTCTAATTGAGCACATAAACGAAGTACACACTCCTATTCAAGCACAAGCATCCATTAAATGTTTAAGGATTTTACTAGTTGAGAAATATTGGGTTACTGACTAAATTATATGATTTTCATGGCTTTTATGACTATCGATGTTGTACCAATGGTAAGACAACTAGCTTAGTAGGAAATGTGGCATGCATTATAGAGGAAAGAAATGTTAGATTACAAGATACTAAAGAGATTGATTATAACATTCCCAACTACAAAATTAAGTGACAATAAAAATTTCATAATAAAACATACAATGATGTTTATTTTGTCCACATCAAACGCTATATTAAATTATATTGAATTGCTAATGAAACTAAGCATAAATAATAATAAAAAAAAGTTTCAATATTAAGAAAAAAATATTATAACTCAAATTAGATAAATTAATGTAATACAATGTAACCAACAATATATAAAAAACAAAGTAAAATATTTGAAAAAAATGAGAAATTTTATGTTAGTGTAGTAATTCTAGATACTAAGGAGTTTCAATGTAACATTCCCAATCACCAAATCAACTATACAAAATAGACCCTCACAAAAAATTTTAAAAAATAAAAAAATAAAACCATAAAAGTAAATATAGAATTTGATAGAGCTCATCCAGACAAATCCATAGACTTCGTCTTTGACTTGATTGGCCCTCATTCATAATTGTTATGAATTACAAAAAATAAATTAAAAAATAAGAAATTATTATTATAAAATTAATAAAATATAAACTAAAGTGAAAATGTGAAAACATGAAGTTTGGTAATATAACAAAATCAAAGTGATGCAAAGGTAACATGTGTGGTGATGTATAGTTACATAGGAATATAACAAAAAAAAAACAATTGAAAAAAGTTAAATTATTAAGAAAATTTATTTTCTATAGTACATCCAACGAAATGGAAATATTTCGCTGACGAACTCGAAATCTCTTGCATCTCTCTCCAGCAAATTGACCGCTACTAACCGAAAAAAAAATTATACAACCCGACGACAAAGTAAACAAAATTCTCACCTTCATCGGTCGTGGCCGTCGCGTGTCGAAAATCATGAAAATTCCTCGCTGTCATGCCTCATCGTCGTGCCTTGCAGCCATGCTCGCAGAAATGAGTTTCAAACGTGCATGGGTCGGCTTTTATAGCCGCTGTTAGAACCGAGTTAGCCGATGGTTCGGGAACCGCATTTTGGAGAAAACCCTTTCTAAATTTAGTATTTGCAAATATATCCTCCGCCAAATCGAATTTGAACTAAGCTGACATTTAAAAATTACAAATTTGTCCTCCACGTTACAAATTTATCCCAAATTTTAAAAATTCATAATTTATTCATTAGAGCTCAAAAAATTACAAATTAAACATCGTTGGATTCATCTCAAAAAGCTCTTTCTTTTAAACAAATAAAATAAATAAAATAAAGAAAACTAGGGTTGTTACACTACAGCTCAAGAAACATATTTCATAATTAATCATGAAATTTTTTATCAAATAAGGCTGTGAATGACATGTTCACTATACAACTTTGAGCTCATAAGTTGAGTGCATAGTGGCCATCTATATTTCAATTGATAGCTAGAGTGTTAAAGAGTAAAAGGGGAGATTTGAGAGGATTTTGGTTCCTAGATTTGATAGGTTGGTATATCTATCTAAACTTTGATTTGGATAAAGATGGAGATTATGTGTGGTGAGGAGGACCATGGCAAGCTGTTAGACTTGCGTGAGGATTAGACATGCAAACACCTAAATTTAAACTTAGTACTTCAACAATTACATGTGCTCTATTCTAGATTCATTTTTCATCAATCCCACATGTGTATCAAGATATAGCAAATATATTGCACATTAACAAATCTTTAGAGGATCCAACAAACTTTGATCATTAGATGATACATATGCAAAGGTCAACCAATGCTAGGGTGTGTGACATAATAGACCTCTCTAAACTACTTAGAGTAATAACGTTGTTTAATGGTGCCATGGGTCGACCATTTTCATGTTTTTAGCATGAAAGATTACCCTTATTATGCCTCACAAGTGGTAAGGTAGGTGACACTTTTGGATCATTTATATCTTATGAGTTGGTATTCACTAATGAGTTGGAAGCTATTTTCATCTAGATAGATCCAAAGGATGATGAGAAGAAATATGGTCTAGGTCCTTGGATGGTAATCTAACGAAGGCAAAAGGGGTTGAAGATAGAATTGTAGTAGTTGTGTATTATAATAGGAAATGTTATAGGTAGGTAGGAGGTGGGTAAGCAATATAAATATGAGAATATGATGCAAGTGTTAAAATGGTGAAGATGCTGCGCTAACCAAGAAGGGTCCAAAAGAGGAATATTCAAGGACGAATAGGTAATGAAGAAGAGAAGTTAGGGAGAGGTCAATCCTCTTACTAATAAAAATCATACTCTATCAAGTAATAGGATGTAGAGGTAGGCCCCAACTATGAATATACTTAGCAATAGAATTTAGAAAAGCAAGTGGAACTCTTATATAGTTGAAGTTCATCCATTGCAATGTTCAAGAGAGGAGTCCAAGTGAAGAAAAAAGGATGACATAATGAATTTTATTAAAATAATTAAAATAAAAATTAATGAAGAGAAAGGGAACCCTTAGTCAATTTGGAAAATCAAAAAATAAGAAAGGGGCGATGTTTGATGTGGATTGAGGGTATTGTGGTTGGAGTGGGTGATGACCAAGAGGTTTATTATTATGCTACATTGGTGTTAGCTATAGGGACCCTATAGATCATACAATCTAGATGCAATTAAGAACTTGCACTATTCTTATTTTGCTAATTATGGATTGAGCTAGGTAAGAAGCACGATTATTCGTGTAATGGTTATTATTAAAATTAGTTTTGTAAATTTCTACTTTGATAGAAGCGAGGGGATCATTTTAGATAGGCATTAAGGTGGATGACCAATTCTTGAGGCTAAATTCTATGCATGCAAGATTGTGAAATTATATGCCATTATGGATTTTTAGCAAAAATTCTATTATTCTCTAAGAGCCTTAGATTACTTGTTATTAAGTAAAGAACTCACACAAAAATAAGTTATATGCATCAATTAAATACAACCAGAGCTAATTGCAACCTACAATATATGGTCTTGTAGAAGTAACTTCATGTGTAGGAGTTGTATGAATTTTACCAACAATGTTTATAAGTGGTATGGATGGAGGTTTGTGGTGGGGATACTAGTAAAGGAATGCTCAAGTTGTTGTAAGGAGGGGGTCGCTTTACATGTGTAGTTGTTACTTGGTGTATAGATCAAGTAATATATGTCTCTTTTTGCTCAACTATAGCTTTTGGGTTCCTAAATTATGTTCGTATGGATCAACGACTCAGGACTATATATGGGAGGTCGGTGAGTAGATTTCACAAAAATCTGTGGGGCAACATTTCAAGTAGTAGAGGGAACTTGGGGATAGGCGAGCATAGTTTTTTCTCGCATGTTGGATAAGTTTGCAAGGCATAACTAGACGGATATTTATCAAGACTACTGATGTGTTCCCAATGCTCAACAATTACATTTGGACTGACTTTCCTACAATGTGGCAAGAAAATTTTTTGTTTAATTGGTACAACTTTTTTGAATTTAACTTTTGTTTTACGTTGAATTTGGATGCTTGATAATTTGAAAGAAGGACAAGAATAGCTATGAATATATAAGAATTGCTGCTACATATAAGGAATCCAAAAGCTATCGGTTCATTAAAAGAAAATGGAATATTGGACATTCCAGCATGCGTTGTCGGTATAAATTAAATGTAAAGCTGGACTAAAAGCTACATTTTTTGACTATGGTCATGGGAGGCTGCCACAATGAATGGGTTTTGACACACCATCTAATCATTATGCTAGTGGGATAGGTTATAAGTTGTTCCTTTTTGGTAGAGGTTGTGCATTCTTTTAGCTGGGTAAATGCTATTGTGACTAAGAACTTATAGAACATTGTTTGGGAAGACTTGTTGTTTCCAAATTGTGTTAGTATTTGAATGAATTCGATGAGTCGTAAGTGATGTATTGGAATTGTGGTACCAATAAAATGTAAATTTGACATGGATAATATGTGCAGCAAGGGATCCATTATGCCTAAGGGCAATGGATTTTTGTTATTAAATTATTAGTTATTTTGTGGTAAGAAACATAATGGAGATTAAAGTAGCAAAATATCTTGTCTACTTGCATCATTTAGTAAGGTAGAATAGGTTCTTTACAACTGCTATTTTGCAAACTCTTGTGAGGAACTTTAATAGCTTAAGGTTATGGATTACTCTTCATAGGTAGTTATTATTTAAGTGAGATAAGGAAGTAATGAGACTAAGTGATGTTCTATTATATATGCTTCAAATGACTATGTTAACCAGTGAGCACTCTGGGACCAAATAAGAGAATTTGTAAATGTTTTGGAACCATTACATATTACAAGTGAATTTAATGCCCTGCACATGAAGTGAAAGAAGGGAAAAAATCTAGCAATGGATAAGGCTACTATGAGCTTTATAGTTTCATTATGGATTTAGATTTGATTGACATAGAGTTTGTTAAGAATCAATTTAATTTTCATAATAATAAACAGGAGAATCCTCATATATATGAAGGATTGGATAGGGCTTTCTTGAACATTAATGATAAGTAAGTATTCTCAAGTACTATCGTGATGCATTTTCCTTGCATTAGCTCGGAGCACTACTCATTACTTATAAAGTTTAGAAAATTGACTATGGTCAAAACTAATAAATGAAACAAGTTTTAAAAATCTTTTTGTCCTTTTCAAAATCAACTAAAGCAGTATATGCAACATAGAAAGTGATGGTTAGAGCAAAACTCTATTGATGATTTGTTCACTAAATTTAATAGAGCCTTGTTTGCTTTAAGGAAGTGGAGAGTAATTGAACTTTGTAATATCCTTAGTATGCCTCACCAGTTGGAATAGAAAATCCCAAAGCTTCAGCTTAAGGAATTTGCAAATATAATAAATTATCTCCAACATGAACTTTTAGCATAATGTATCACTTCTTATCAAAATGTTATGGCCTTAGAAGAAGCATGGTGGTTGTACTGTGTCAAGCTTTGATGGGCCACCTTTGGAAACAAAAACACACATTTTTTCTTATTGATAGCTACTTCTATATCCAGAAGCAATTATATCCACCAAGCTAATAAAGATAGTAGGGAAATGGTAGCCTCCCTAACTAAGACTAAAGCCATACCTATGAAAGTTTTTAGTGAGAAGTTGACTAGCCAATGACAATATGAATCTCCTACATATTTTTAAGCTTTGAGAACTATCAACAAAGATTACCATAGAATTACTATGATGTCCATGAGAAGAAATAAATCACCAGGGGTGGATGGCATTTTCACTGAGTTTGTGCATGGTTATTTGAATATTACATGGGCGGATGTTGTAAAAGTTATGAAATAATTCATTAAGGATAGCATAATGCCCAAATAATGGAAAGATAGCATGGTCATTCTCATTCTTCAAATTAAAGATGCTTCTAAACCTGAACATTTCATGATCATTATCCTATGTAGTGTGATTTGTACAATAGTGACAAAACTTTTGTGGCCATTTTATAGAAAATGCTTTCAGATATAGTTTTAGGGAATAAGTTGCTATTGTGCTACGTCACAAAATATCTAATATTACATTCTTAGCATAGGATATGGTTACCCATATTGACTTATCAACTTCCAAAGAGGGTTGGATGGTACTAAAGTTTGTCATGGACATGTCGTACGAGAAGGTCAACAATAATTTTGTGCTGGCTATGGTAAAGAGATTGTGGTTCTTAACTCTTTGCTATGATCGGATTAATGCATTTACCACTAAATTCAGTTTTGATCTTATATTTAATGGTGTCTATTTATAACAAATTGGATCAACAAGGGGTCTTCGACATGGAAGTCTATTACTATTATACCCTTTTATTATTATGTCTGAGTATTTTTCATGGCTTATATAGTACCAGCTTGAGCATGCTACATTGATTAGGGTCACGATTTGGCATTTTTTCAATAGATTGTAAGCCTTCTATATGGTGATGACATCATTATTCATGGACCTATAATACGGGCTACAATAAGCACCACTTAGGTTATTATAGTTTAGTATGGGCAACACTAAAACTTATATCTCAAGTTGGATGATCAGGTTCCTATAGAGCTGAAAAAATTGATGTTTCAATTACTTTCAAAGTAGTTCAAAAATGACAACATAATACATTGTGCATATTTGGATATAGTAACTATTCCTACGGATTGTAGGGGACTCAGAGTCCATAGTTTTTTCACCTTGAATCAAAATTGATTGCAAAACAACATGGGAGATTGACTACACAAGAAGAATGTTTATCAGTTTAGTATTTTAGATTCAAGTACCTTATGATAAATAATATTTTCTATATGCTACATGGTGCTTCTTATACATCTAAGTTACTTAGTATTGCAACCCCTTGGATAATAAATATTATAATTTGGAGGATTATAATGAGTAATTTTGTCTCATTCGCTTTGGATAATTGATTTGGTATCAATCTTATTGCTTAGTAGACAACCTATCTTAATCTGAAAGTGGACCACCTTACACTTGTAGTAGAGCTAGTTATGGAGCATGGTGTCTCGCACCACAATAAGAAAAAAAACTTATTTGCACATAATCTAGAAGCTTAGATTACGAAATTCCCATGGGACAAATTCAACAAAATTAATGTGTTTCGCTTCAATTGAGTAAGGACATGGTGCTAGACTCAAAGAACATCTACATCGACATGTATGCATGCTAGAATTCTAATTGAAAGGAGGATGTATGGGTTTGAATAGAGAAAGTATGACCTCAGCTTAACAAATTCTTATGGAGATTAATATTAAATGTAGTCCTTACTAACTCTTCCCTTCAAGCAAAAGGAATTGAGTCATGAAAGCTTTAACTATTTTTTTGTAATGTGATTGAAGATGTGCAACATTATTTGTGTGTCATAAAGTAAAAGAATTTTTGTCCAACAACTTCACAAATAAGAATTTTAAGCTTGGCTAGGAGAACTATAGGATGATACTTCAGTAAATGATCTTCCTAACGAGATGTCTGTTAATGTGTACGTGGTTGGTACTAATCTTATATAATAAATTTCACTACTTTTGCATTATTTAAACTTTTATTAGCAAAACTTTATAGGCACATGTGTAAAAGGTTTTTAATTAAGCTGTAGTCCAAAGAAATATTTTATGTTCACTTCTTCATGTTTCATCACACCTACCCCACGTAGCGGAGGCTATAATGGGCTACTTTTTACTTCTTTTTGGACTCCTCTAATGGGAAGTGTTAAACTCAATTGAGATGTAATTGTGTAAGAATATCTCAATGGAAAAATTGATATCCTTATTTGGGATTACGTGGGTAGACCTTTTATTATTACAATAGAAACTTGTGCTTCATGTTCAATTTTGGCCATCGAGACTATTATTATTCTTGAATCAATGGAACTCATTAGAATGCTTCTTCTAAACGTCCAAGGGGCAATGATAGAATAAGACTCTACTGCAACTATTCTTATAATGAAAAAGCTTTTGTTGTTTATGATGAATAGAACTACCAATCATAATTTTTTAGCATTATTCAAGTTATGAAGTCCCTAACATCATTACATGTAAAGTGCTAAGGAAATTGATCTATAGAATGGTTGTTGTATCATGCACCTTTGTATGAGTTTGTTTGGGATAAGGGAATGCCCTTTTTTTAACATCTTCAACTTTGATTATTTATTAATTTTATGTATAAACTCCCTTATGGAGAGTTTGATGCATGGTTTGTCCATTTTTTAATCAAAGAACAAAAAGAATATTGGGATCCAAAAACTTTTGAAAATATTCTTGTGGCATTAACAGAGTATAGATGGTCACGTGTGATCTACAGCTACAAGGATGGTGTCATTGGTAATGGAAGGCATGTGGAAGTTAATGGGGGAAGGAAGTGTTGGAACTAGGTGATTGGTCAAGCGCATTAGCAAGTTCTTATTCTAGATGGAGTTGGTATCTTATTGGAAGATGTGTTTGTTTATTCTGTGTCTACATTATGTTTCTGATGATGTCAAAATGGACTTAGAATTCAAAATTTTATGATTTTGCATCAAGGTGTGCTGGCTACGCTACGATGGGAACTAAATCACTTATTATCCACATTGTTTTAGCTATAACAAACATTGGTGTTGGAATTGATGGTAGTGTTAAGAATATAAATTTTTCGTTAAGGGAAACTTCATAGTTTGATGAGGCTTCTTGTGATGATAATACCTTAGGGAATGATGAGGATGCATCCATCCAACTTTATGGTGCATTAGTTACTGAATTTCATAGGAAAATTGGACCATCTCAATAAGGCAAAAATTTTATTTGACGAAAAAGTGAAGTGGTATTGTATGAACAATTTGAATTATGTATCCACTAATAGGTGATGCTTCTTTTCCCAAAGGTGGTGATGAGAGAGATTTATGTGGCTGTTTACAGGAATCATATGGAAATGTTGAAGTGTGCATGGAAAGGAATAGTCAAATTGGTAGACACAAATATCATATCCTATTTATGATTTGCTTCAAGGAGGTGCTTACTAGAGGGAGAGTGAGCAATGCTAATTCAATACTAATGGGAGGTTCTTCTATTAGTTACACAAAGAGACCAAACAATTTGCATGCTATGATGTTAGTACAAAAGGATATGGTCTTCATCATTAAAAACGAAATATATCTATCAAATGAGGCATGTGAACAATAAATTCATATTCACAAGTTTAGAGCATATGATGGCTATTTTTCCATTCAATTAATAGCCAGAATAGTACAACACAGATGTGGCCATTTAAGAGAATTTTGGGCTCTAAACTTGTCTATTAGATGTTTTGATTTGCACTTTGATTCAACTACAAATAAATATCATGTTTATCTTGGTGGACCATGGTACATTTTTAGGCTTTCATTTGGGTTAGACACGTGGACCCCTTACTTTAAACTTTTTACTTTAGAGATGATGTATGGTTTGATCTTCATTCATTTTCTAGATGTCCCTTCTATGTACTAAGACATAGAATATTTTACACAATGCCAAAGCTGTAGGGGATCTTATTCGTATTAATGAGTGGATGATAGATATGTAGAGATCATCCCTTGCGATAGAGTGTGTTAAAATGGACCTTTCAAAAAATCTTAGAATAGGAATGTGGATTAATGGACTCTTGTGACAATCTTTTTAGTAGTTTATGCATCAAGGATTGCCCACTATTTGTTGCAAGTGTGGTATAGTGGGACATGCTTTGGAATTATGTACGCTAGGTGAATCTATACATTTTATATAGCAATTAAGGAATCATGTCCTTTCAATGAAGATCTAATCATGATAAAAATGACAAAGCTGTTTTGATGCAAATGATTACAGAGAAGCATGATGAGAAAAGATAAGGACTATGACCCTTGATGGTACTCCAACCATGGAAAAGGGGGCTAATTACAACATAATAATAGTAGAGGACAATAGTAAGTATAGATACAAGAAGGTAGGAGGCAAGAAAGCAATACAAATATGAGAATATAATAGAAGAAATGGAAAGGTGAATGGCTAACACCAAGCAAGTGGGGTAAAATTGGGGTAAACTAATGATTGAATGGGTATTAATGCAAAAACATTAAGGAGGGGGCCATCATATTACAAATAAAAAGCTAAGTTTGTCAAATATAATGATGTGATGGAAGGCATATTCGGTCCTACAAATACTTAATGGAAAAATTTGGAGCAAGAAGTAAAAGTCTAATGTAATTCAAATTCTAGCATTGAAATGGTCAGACTAGAAGCTCAGGAAAAGGGAAAAAACATTGTGGCATTGTGGAATGATTTTTGTTAAGTTTATGAAAAAAAATGAATAAAGAGAGGGAAAACTCTTAGGTAATCTATAAAATTTAAAAGTAAAAAGGTAGATAAGGTAGGTGAACAAAGGATTAGCCAAAGCATCGAGCAGTGGCCTCACCTCTCCAAGAAATTCAGAGAATGACTATTTTGTTATGCTATTGTTGGGAACACTTTGAAAGACACTTAGAGATTGATTGTGGATTTACCTTGATGTGCATAAAGAGTACTATTGTTGGGGTTGTTAGGGACAAAGATGTTGATTGTTCTACTACATTTGTACTAGTTGCATAAAGTTGAGATGTAGAATTTGGTTGTATTTGATAACTTATTTTTGACCTATATCATTGTTTCATAATAGGGTTAAGCTCATTCTTGGCTAGAGCTATGAGGAGCAAGAAAGCTTGATTGTTTTTACAATGTCTATGGTTATCCATAGCTTTGCAAGTTTCTCCTTCATCAAAAAAGGATCATTTTAGATAGGAAATAGAGAGTACAATACTTGATGATGTACTCCTTGTACGAATGATTGAAAAACTATCTTCCACTATAGATTTTAAGAAAAAATTCTAACATGCCTTGGCGTTGGCTAGTTATTAGAATAATTATTATGCAAAAAAGGAGTTTTTATCTATTAATCAACTACAACTGAAACAAATTGGAAATTATGAGTTCCTAGCTTTTGCAAAAGAGCCCCATTGGGTGGACCAAATGAACTTTACCAAACTATTTGTAAGGATAAGTTCTCCTTCATCAAGCTAGACTCATGGCTATCGAGGTGAGGCCAAATAGTATGTTGATGGGAAGAACAACATCTTTAGGGTTTATAGTCATAGCTTTGTCTAAAAAAATCAACATGTAAATGAAATGGCGTTAAACAAGCTTCCATGCTATGAATAAAAATATAGGATTTGGATGGAGAATGGTGCAAGGGGCTTGTCAAAGTCTAAAGAATTTTCAATTAGAAAGATTTTGCTTTATGTGTGTGTCTATTTAGGGTGAACAAATCATGTCATTTGGCCTTAGCTCACTCAACCTTTGCTATTTTGAACCTTTATTTAGGAATATGTGGATCAATGATGCTAAACTTTTCTATGGGAGGTATAAAAATAATTTGCTCAAAGGTGTGGAGAGCCATAGTTCAAGTAGTAGTTACAACCACATATGAGGTGAACATTATTTATTTCTTGTATGTAGAAAGTTTAGGATATATTATTGGTTGTGTCATGATTGTTTCTATGCTAAAACTTCTTAGCATTTGGACTCAACAATGTGCATGGTGGAGACCAATTTTTTTAAATGCCATAACATTGTTTGGCACTAGAATTTAACTTCTACTTTATGTATGAAATTGGAATGCTTTGTAATAAGACTCAAGGTTGAGTGTAGCTTTGAATATATAGGAATTGAGGCTACACATAATTAGTTCCAAAGCTATAAGTTCATTCAAAAAAAAAGGATGATTTGGAACTCAAATACACCTTGTAAGTTTGTCCTAAATGTAAAATAGGCCTAAAGGCAGCATTATTAGACTTTGGTTGTAGGTGCTATTGGATCGAATGGGTTTCAATGCATTACTTGATGACTGTGTATGTGGTATGGGTTATATGTGTTTTTTGTTTGACATATGGAAGACACATTTACAATTGGGTTACTATTTTATTGACTACAAATGTCTAGAACATTATCTATGAAGGCTTGTTGTTTTATGCTTTTGTGAGCAATTTCAAAATTTTCTTAGTTATATAGGTGGCACTAAAACTGTTATGCTTATAAAATGCAAATTTAGCATGGATAAGAAGTGTGGCAATGGTATTGCTAGTTCCCAGAGGCAATATATTTTCACCAATCAATTATTATCTATTTTTTAGTATTGAATATTAAGGTTATAAAAAAAAAAATCTCATGGCAAGTTGTAGTACATAAATAGGGAGGATAGGTCCTTTGTAGTTGTCTTGTTGGAAACTCAAGTGGAGACCTTTAATTGACATGAGGTGGATTGGTCAATGGGAATGAACTAGAACTATGTGCAGTGCTCATCAGGGCTATCTAGGGGCACTATAGTATTTTGGAGAAATTAGTTCAAACTTGAGATTATGGATTACTTTTAATAGCTGCTTACTTTTCCAATGAGATTGGATAGTAATGAGATTTGGCATTATTGTGCTTCATATGCATCAAAAAATTAAATTAATAGTTCATCAACTTAGGGCCAAGTTATTAATACTACAAATCTTGGTGGAATATTAATTATTGTTGGGGGTTGCATTGCCTTGCATAAGAAGAGAACAAAAGAGGAAAGAAATTTAGTAGTGGATAGGCTCAGTATGAGTTCTCTTACATTATTCATGATTAACATTTAATTGAGTTTGGTTTTGTTGGGAATCAGTTTACTTTTGTGTGATAATAAGGAGGGCAACGTCAATATCTATGAAGGATTAGATAGAACTTCCTTGAATATTGATGGTATGCAAACCATGAAGCACTGCCCACTACTTCCTGATTTCCATGAAGTAGTCAGCACTACTTACAATGTTTAAACGATCCTTAGAGGTAAAATTGGTCAAGAAACCATTTTGAAAGCATCTAGTTATCCTTTCAACAATCAACACATGTTTTGTATATAGCATGGAGAAAGACTATTGGAGGTAATCCCATGGACATTTTCTCCCATAAATTTAGGAAAGCTTTGTATGCATTGAATATATCGAGTGAAGCTAAACTTGGCAATATCCTTAGAAAGCTACTCTAATTGGAATAGGAAACCCAAGATTTAACATAAGAAACCTGTAAATAACTTAACTGAGCTAAAACACAATCTTATGGCACAATGTATTGTTTCAAATTTCAATGTCATGGCTTTAGAAAAAGCATAGTCGTGATATAGTGTCGAGCTTCATTAGTCCACCTTTGGAGACCCGAACATTCATTTTTTGAACAATTAAAAACTTATACATTCAAGAGCAACTATATACACCAATGTAAAAAAAAGTAATTAGTGACATCCCCAATTCAGATCAAACACATTTGTATATAGCTATTTTTCAAGGAGTGGTGTTGCCTTGGGTAATATGGTCCTCCCTTAACCTTTTAGACATTGAGAACTTTAAATAATGAATATGTGGCCTCACTTACGACTTCAATCGTTGACGATGAAATTAGAAGTACAATATTATCCATCAATTTAAATATATTATGCCTTTGAAACCTGAAAAAATCTTCCTAAGGATTGCAAAGGACTCAAAATCGAGAGCTTCTTGACTTAGCAGTCAGTATTGACTTCAAAATATGGGCTAGTTATGGCTTGGGAAGATTGCTTATGGATTTTTTTCTTTAAGTCCAAGTACTTCATGACTGCAATACTTTTTATATTCCATATGATGGACTCATATGTGTAGGTCAGTCATTATTTCAAGCACATGAATAATAAGAAATGTTATTTGGAGTATTGTTGTGAGTACTTAACTTCAATTCTTGTTGGGCATTTGGATGGGTATCCTTAAATTAAATTTCATTCTTGTTAGCTGATCGGCTCGACCTCCTTCCTATTAATATCACACAAATGTATATCAATGTTAAATTTAGATAAATTGAAGCAATGTAAATGTAACAAAATGAAAGAGAAGTAAATGTCACATGAAAGGGGAGTTACAGTGTCACTTTTATATAATCTAACAAAAGAAAAAAATTTTAAAACATTTCACAAATTATTTATGAAAGTTACATTCTAAGACAATAACTACATCAAGCGTAACAAACTTGATTGCTAAACTAGTTATGAATAAAAATATCTTGTAAAGGTTCCAAAACAAAAGAAAAAGATTTTATAGTAATATATAAAATTAATTTTTAATTGTATAGAGCATGATGAGATGAGTGGAACAATGCTGATTTCATCTAAATTGAATCTCATTTAAAATTACTTGGAATTATTACATTAATAAGCATAAATATTAGCAATGTTTTATTTTAATATTAAGTAAATTCATTTTGAAGTTGAAATAAGATAAATTTAGTTACCATAACATAAGAAATTAAAATAAATATAAATACCACATGAGAGGAGATTTAAAGCTACCTAGTAATACAAATAAATCAAAGTGAGTAATATGAAGAATTGAGATAAATTATATTAAAAAATATCTAGTGTAAGATCGTTGATTATCAAACATGTATAGCACAAAATATCTCACAAATAATGGAAAACATTAAAAAATTTTAAAAAATTAATAATATATAAATTAAAATTTAATTTGGTAAAGCTCGAAGAGATTTGTCCAACTTTGTTTATTTCACATTAATCTGAATTGGTTTCGAATTGTTAATAATTATAAAAGAAAATAAATACGATTAATAAGAAATAATTATTTTAATATTAAGTAATTATCATAGTAAAAATTTGGTAAAGTAGAGTACTCTAATGCACATATATGAACAATGTGTAAATGTCACATGATAAGAGATTTAGAATTATAAAGAAACATAACAAAATAAAAGCTTATAATATGACCAAATGTTATAAATTGTAAGTGAGACTTCCATTTTAAGGCAATAAGTAGATCAACTCTAACCTATTTGATCAATTAATCCAGTGTCAAATGAAATATCACTTAAAGCATGAAAAAATTATAGAAAATAAGATATTCAAAAAATAAAAAATATTTATATTATATTTGATATCAACTTGGCTTCATTTGGAATTATATTATGCTATTAAAACACATAAACATTAATAATAATAATAAATTACTCTAATATTAATGAAATATATAATAAAGGTAAAATATTATAAATTGATGATATGTAATATGAGAAAGGTGCTTTTGAAAACACAAAAAAAAGAACGTAGCATCCTCGATCATCAAATCATTGTAAAATTAAAATGACCCATAATATACCTAAAACACTATTAAAAAAAATTTAAAAATATAAAAATAAATACTTAAATAGATATGGCTCATTAAAATGACTAACGACATTTGTTACTTTCGGAATTACTATGAATTGCAAATTTAAATAATCATAAAAAATAATAAACTATTATCTAAAAATTATGAAAAGACATCAAAGGTAAAGAGATAAAAATTTATACAATATAATATAATCAAATCATAGAGATGTTGAGATCACATGCATAGAGGTTTAGAGTGAAATTGTAATATGACAAATTCAAAGACAAATATTTTGAGAAAAAAGATAAATTGTTCAAGAAAGTTAAATTCTAAGATACTCTAGAGATCATGGGTAAATTTGCAATTATTAAAATAGTTGTGCATCAAAAGGCCTCATAAATTGCGCAAAAAATTTGGAAAATAAGTTATATAGAAATATAAGAAATAATAATTAACTGGGTAATACTAGTTAAGACATTTCAAATGATATTTCTTTTCTCTTGTTTAGATATCTTTTGGAATTACTATGAATCACAAAAATAAATAAGTATAAAAATAATTAAACGTTATTTTAAAATTTAATAAATATATATTAATCCTAAAAATAAGATAAATTGATGTAATATAATATAACACATTTAGACTACATAGAGGCATAAGGGAGGGTATTTAGAATTACATAAAAATATAACCAAATTAAGGCCAAATATTTTAAAAAATCTGATAAATTGTTTAAGAATGTTGCTCTCAAAGGTGCCTAGGAGATCGAGAGTAACATTCTCAAAGTTTGATTCATCTTTTATAGAGTTATCAAAATAAATAAATGTAAATAATGACATATTTTTATTTTAGTTTGTGATGAATATATATTGAAGCTAAAATTAGATAAATTAAATGATAAAGTTGTAGTCCAAGTAGCAAAGGGGATGAAAGACAACATCTTCGATTGTTAAATTAGGGTCAAATCGAAATATCTAGTAAGGTATGGCAAAAATATCATATATAAAATACATAGAAATTTAATATTAAATGTTCAATTAGAGAGAACTTGTTAAGAAGCGTTCTAACAAAGTTTGTTTGATCTTTTTTTACAAATTGTAAAAGTAGATTATGTGTAACATTCTCAACAGTCACACTACGTATGAATCTAATTTTTTTTATAAAAAAGTGCAAAATTCCGAAAACATAAAAATACTAAAAGACATAAAAATTCATATTTAATGGATAGAGCTAATCTACATTAGTACGACGACATTTATTTTATCTAAATCTGACCTTGTTAAGAATTACTCTAAGTTACCAAAGTAAAACAAGATATGTTGCATAACAAATTTACTTTCAAAGATACTCCGGAGATCGCATACAACATTCTAGATGATCAAGTTGAGATTTAGTTGAAATGGCTCATCATGCATGCAAGATCCATTGAATATAAAATATTAAAAAAAAGAAAAATTAAATATTTAATTGGATCAAACTCATCAGGACAAGCCCAACAATTGTTGTTTTGCCTTCACGAGACCTCGTAGTTTTTTACTATGAATTATCAGAATAAATTTTAAAAAATAAAAAAAAATTACTTAGAAATCAAGTTAAGGTTAATTAATTCTTATAACAGATTAATTGAAGTAATGCAATTTAATAAACTAAAAGCAATGTAGTGGTCAAATTAGAGCAGACATAGAGTTTCATAATAAAATATATAATTCAAATAATAAAAAAATTAAAAAATATGATAAAATTAATAAGAAAGTTGTATTGAGAAATATTAAGGAGATCGAGTATAAGATCATGATCATAAAAGAAAGAAGGAAGCATAATACCTAATAAAACATGCAAAAATCATATAAATTAATTATTACAAAAAAATAAAATTAGTATTGAATTTGATAAAACTCAACAAGTTTAGTCCAATTAAATTTGTTACATCCCCATAAAAAGTATAGAATTATAATGAAAACAAAAATAAATAATTATAAATAAAATAAAATTATTATTTGAATAGTTAGAAAATATTTTTTAAAACTAAAATAAGATAAATTCAAGTAATCTAACATAATAAAATAAAAATGATGTAAAGTTCAAACAACATCAATTTAAGAGTTACAAAGTAATACAAACGAATCAAAGCAAAAGATTTGAATAAATGAGATAAATAGAATGAGACTCTTGCATTCTTAAATATTAAGGAGTTTCATTGAGACAACCTCGATATTCAAATCAATTACAAATAAAAATATGTCATAAAGCATTCCAAAACCCTAAAGAATAAATTAGCTAAAATTATAAAGATGAATATTTAAATAGATAAAGATCATCAAAATGATCTAACAATATTTGTTTCATCTTGATTGAACATCATTTAGAATTTTTAGAGTTAACCAATAAAAGGAGTAAAAATAATTAATTTTTTTTGGTAATATTAAGTAAATATATATATTAAAGCTAAAATGAGATAAATGAATGACTTTCTTTAGCCAAATCAATCCAATCAAAAAATGAAAATTTTGCATAAATGATAGGAAAGTTAAATTTCAAGATGCTAAGGAAATAAAGTAAAAAAACGCACAATCAATAAATTAAGTTCTAATGGAAATATCTTGTAAAACATACTAAAACTAATGAAAATAAAAAGTTTAAAAAATATATAAATCAATAATTAATTTAATATAATAAAAAAAGGAATAAATAAAAAAATTATAAATGTAATATATAGTAATGAAATATTAAAGTTCTAAAATGATAAATTAAAGTATTGGAAAAGTCACATTAGAGGAGATTCTAGGTTATATATTAATATAAGCATATCAAAATAAAATAATTTAAAAAATGGGAAAAATTTTATAATAAAGTGATATTCTAAGATACTGTGGAGATTGAGTGTGATATCCTCGATTTATTAAATCTAGTAAAAAAACAATCTCATAAGAATGTTAAAACATAAAAACAAAATATTTAAAAAATATAAAATAATGAATATTAAATTTAATGAAGCTCTTTAAGATGAGTCAAATTATATTTGCTTTATGTAAATCAAACCACATTAAATAAGTATAAATTATAATAAATTATTATCTTAATATTAATTAAATTCTTGTTAGAGTTGAATTAAGAAAAATGAAGAAATGCACTATCACCAAATCAAAGTATTACAATGGTATGAGGAGTTAAGGTTTAAAGTTACATAATAACATAACAAAATCAAAGGGAGTATTTCGAATAAATAAGACAAATTACCTAGGAAGAAAGAATTCTAAGATACTTAGAGATAAAGTATAACTCCCTCAATCATGAAATTAGGAATGAATAAAAAAAAATATAGTAAAACATTGTAAAACTTTTGAAAATTAAATTTTTTAAAATATAAAGTAAATATTTAATTAGAAATAACTCATTGAGATAAGTTAATCCATGTTTCTTTTGTTTTAAGTAGATTTCATTTTAAATTTTTTTTAAATTACAAAAGTAAGTAATCATAAGCAATGAAAAAATTTTAATTGAAAATTAAGTGAACATACATTAAAGTCAAAATGACAAAAATTCAATGCAATGTAAAATAATGAAATCATTGTGCACACAACATGAGATTAAGAGTCATACAGTTAAATAATGAAAAGGAGGAAAAAATTTTAAATAAATGAGATAAATTATAAGGAAAAGGTTTATCCCAAGGAATTAAGTTGATTGAGTGTGACTTTTTCGATCACCAAATCTTGTATGAATCTAAATGCCTATAAAATATGCCTAAATCATAGAAAATAAAATATCTAAAAATGGAAAAATGTATATTTTATTTGGTTGTGCTCATGAAGACTAGTGTAACAACATTTGTTTCATATTGATTATACCTCATTTGAAATTACAATGAACTACTAACACAAATAAGAACAAATAATAATAATAATAATTTTTTTTTCAATATTATATGAGTATATAATAAAAAAAGTGATAAATTGAAGTTCTGTAATACAAGTATGCTAAAGAGAAAACTTTGATGAAAGTGAGATAAATTATATTGGAAAGTTCTATCCCAAGATTCTAAGGCCATTGAGTGTAATATACTCGATCGTCATATCAGTTGTGATTTAAAAACTTACATAAAACACACCAATATCATATAAAATAAAATATTTGAAAATATTAAAAATATATATTTAATTAGATAGAGCCTTTCAAGACGAGTCAAGTAACATTTGTTTTGACTCGATTAGGCTTTGTTAAGATTCACTATAAATTACAAAAATAAATAAGCGTTAGTAAAAATAAACTATGATTTGAATACTGAGAAATGATTTGTTAAAAAAGAAAGGAGATAAGTTTAAAGTAATGCAATATAACAAAATTAATGAGATCTAAAGGTGACATAAGTGGTTAGAGTGACATCGTAATATAACCAATTCAATGAAAAAAATTAAAGAAAAGGGAAAAATTGTTCAAGAAATTTGCATTATAAGATATTAAGGATATGTCATGTGAATCCTCGATTAGAAAATGATGTAAGAATAACAGGACTCATAATTCTTTCGAAACTCATCAAAACTTAAAATGTTTAGAAATATAACAATTAAAATTTAATATGGTAGTACACCATGACATGTCTAATGATATTTGTTCTCTAGATTAAAACATGTTTAGAAATTACTACAGATTACTAAATTAAATTCAAATGAATAATAACAAATCATTATTTTAGTACTAAATAAAAACTTATTGATAACATAAGATAAATTGAACTAATGTAATGCAACTAAATCATTGTAATATTATGAAACATGCTAGGGTATTTAGAGTTGCATTATACATAATGAAATTGAACAAAAAAATTTAAAAAATGGGATACATTATAAGGGAATAATTTCTCCAAGTGACAACGAGATTGAGAATAACATCCTTGAACATAAAATAACATACTAATCAAGTTATTTCATAAATCATGCAAAATCTCAAAAAATAATGCACTTAAAAATATAAAAATGAATATTTATTAAGATAAGGGTTGTCAAGTTGAGTCCAATGACATTTGTTATGTCTTGATTAAGAGTCATTTGGAATTAGTAAGAGTTAGACAAATAAATAAACATAAGTAATCAACAATTATTTTTTTTATAAAAGTAACATATTTAAGCTTAAATTAGATAAATTATACAAGAAAATTTTAATCCAATATTATAAGTAGATCAAAGGCAACATCTTCAAAATACAAATTAGGCACAAATCGAAATATCTAGTAAGGAGTAGTGAAACTATAGAATAAAAGTTATCTAAAGAAATATAAAAATTAATATTTAATTTAATAAAAAATTCAAAAAATGTACAACGAAGTTTTTTTATCCCAATAAAACCATGTTTGGAGCTACCATGTATTTAAAAAAAATATAAATAATACAAAAGTTCAAATTGAATATATAATATATATATATATATATATATATATATATATATATATATATATATATATATATATTAAGGCTAAAATGAGGAAAATGAAGCAATGTAAAGAACCAGTTCATAGTGATTTAAATGTCACACAATATGAGAATTAGAGTTATGTAAAAAAATAAATGAAAAAAAAAAACATTTTATTTAATGGGGTAAAATTTTTGGGAACATTGTTTTGCAAGTTACAAAAAAATAAATGGTAACATCCTCTAGCATAAATCTCCATGCAAATTAAATAGTCTTGTAAAGTATGCAATAATCATAAAAAGTAAAGTGATAACAAGGAAAGAAAGAATATTTGATAGATAGAGCTCATCAAGATATGTCCGATCATATTTTAGTTTCAAGTTCAGTGTATTTAGAATTATTTTGATTAAAGATAAATAATTATAAATTATTTATTATGTATATATATATTGTCATGAAGGAGATTGAGTGCAATATGCTCAATCATAAACTTATATTTGAATCAAAATGCCACATCATGTATGCAAATTACATTGATTATATAATATTTGATATTATAAAAGTCATTATTTAATCGGATTGATCTTAATGGTAAAAGCTAAACTATTATTTTAGTTTACATTATTTAAATATTAAGTAAATATTTGTTAATTCAATTATTTAATTATTTGAAGTGAAATAATATGACAAAATCAAAGCAAGGAAATGGTCACACAAGACGTAATTTATTATTTCACAATGAGATATGTGAATGAAATTGAAAATTTTGAAGAAATGAATTAACTATATAAGAAAGTTGAATTCGAGATACTAAGGAGATTGAGTGTGATGACATGATTATCAAATCAAGTACGATTCTTAATATCTTGCGTAACATACCAAAATCCAAGAAATAAATCTTTAAAAGTATAAAAATGAATATTTAATTGGATAAAGCTCATCAAAAAGAGTCTAACGATATTTTGTTTGTCTCAAACGAAAACGTTTTTTAGATTTAGAATAAATTAAAAAAGCAAATAAGTATAAATTTTAAAATTTTATTATTTTAATATTAAGAAAAAATTTATTAAAATTGATATGAGATAAATTAAAAAAATATAATATAATGAAAAAAATTATGTAATGGTTATATGATAGAAGAATTATAGATACACAATAATATAACCAAATAAAAGAAAAATATTTGAAGAAATACGATAAATAACATGAGAATTTGGCATTACAATATATTAAGGAGATCAAGAGAGACACCTTTAATAGTCAAATAGAGTAAAAGTCAACATATCTTGCAAGGCATGCCAAAACCCAAAAAACATTACAATTAAAAATATTTAAAAAGTTTATATTGAAAAACCTCATCAAGTTTGTGAAATGACATCTATTTCATCTCGAATGAATGTTGCTTGGAATATTTATGAACTACTAAATGAAATAAGAGATAATATTATTTAATTATTATTGCAATATTAATCAAATGCGTAATAATGCTAAAAAAGATAACATGAAGGATTGCATTATGATGAAATAAAAATAGTCAAAGTTCACAAAGGAGGAGATTTAGGGTAACTTATTAATATGACAAGATAAAAGCAAAAAAATTTAAGAAATGAGATAAATTACACAAGAAATTTAAACTACAAAATGTTGTATGATTAAGAGAGAGAAGCATGATCTTTAAATCTAGTACAAAATAAAATATCTCATAAATCTTACAAAAATTAAAGAAAATTTAAATTTAAAAAAGTTAAATTCAATAATTAATAAACAAAGAGCAAATGGTAACAAGTCTAACGATGTTTTATCATTTTTATAATTCAAGTTTTGGAATTTCAAAGAATTTCCAAATTAAATAAGTGTAAATGAAAAAAAATTATAATTTAACTATTAATTAAATAAATAATAAAGATAATAAAGTGAGAAAATATAATGTAACAAGATAAAAAAAAATGTTAAAGTCATGAAAAAATAAATTTTGATTTACATAGTAATATAATAAATCACAACAAAGTATTTGAAGAAATTAGATAAGTAGTATTATAACATTAAATACAAGATACTAAGGAGATTGAATATCATATCCTCAATTATCAAATTAAGTAAAGAACAGAATATCTTGTAAAGGAACATATTTGAAAAATATGATAATGAAAATTTAATTTGATAGAGATCTTCAAGAATATCCCAACAATATTTTTCCAATCTTGATCAAATCTCATTTGGAGTACTAAACAATACCATTGTAAATAACAAAAAAATATTTTCTTCTTAATTAAGTAATATGTGTATATATATTTGAGGTAATGTACCAAATAAAAGCATTGTAAAGTCCTAGTAAGAGAGGTTTAGAGTTACATAATAATATGACCAAATCAAAGTAAAATAATTGAATAAAAGAGTTCAATTGCATAAGAAATTTGCATTCTAAAATATTTAGAAAATAATGTATAAGATCATCATTCACCAAAATAAGCACAAATCAAAATATCTAGAAAAGGATTACAAAAGTTTTTAAAATAAATATTTAAAAATATAAAAATGAATATTTAATTGGATTGAGCTTGCTGATATGTGTCCATCTGTCTTTGGTTCTTCATGAATAAACAATATTTTGAAATTTTCTGAAACACAAAATTAAATGAATATAAATAATTTTATATTTTTATTATAATATTAAATGGATATATATTAATGTTGAAATAAGGAATCTTGAATAAATATAATATAATAGAATGAGAGATATTTAAATGTCACATAGGATGCAATTTAGTTCTACAAGGTAATATGACCAAATCAATGAAAAAATTTGAATAAATTATATAACATTTATAAGAACGTTGCATTTTAGTTACAAAAGAGATTGAGTGTAACCAACTTCATCATCAAATTAGTTACTAATATAAATATCTTATAAAATATGTCAAAATCATAAAACATAATATACAAAAAGAATATAAATAAGAATATTTAATCGATAGAGCTCATTAAGGGAATGTCAATGAACTTTATTTCTTAATGCGACCTTGTTCCGATGTTTTGGGAATTAGTAAAGTAAATAAAGATAAATAACAATATATTGTTATTTTAATACTAGCAAAATAAGTATCTTAAAATTGAAAAGAGATATATTATGTAGAAAAGTTACATTTAGAAAAATTTAAGACATTGAGTGCAACATACTTGATTGTCAAATTAAGTTTAAATTGTAATGCTTGGTAATGCATGCCAAATAAATTTATACAAAAGAAATTGAGGAAATGGGATAAATAACTATAAATAATAAAAAAAAGTAACTATAGCTAGAATTTATTTTATCAAAATTATGTTTGTTTCATCTCATTATAACCTCCTCAGGTTTGGTTGTAAATTAGCAAAGTAAATAAGCCCAAGTAATAAAAAATAAATATTCTAATATTAAGTAAATATATGTAAAAATTGAACTAAGATAAACTAAAATAATATAATTTAGTCAAATCAATATGTTGTGAAAGTCACAAAAGTGAACATATAGAGTTACATAATAACATTAAAAATTAAAGAAAAACATTTTTTAAAAATAGATAAATTAAATACAATTATTGCATTTTGGGATACTAAAGAGATAAATTATGAGAAGTTATTTAAAAAAGAAACAATGAATATTTTATTTAATGAAGTTTGTCGACATAAATCCATGGATATTGGATTCTTCTCAAACAAACCTCATTTGGAATTACTGCAAATTAATGAACTAGAAAACATAAATTATAGTAAATTATTATTTCAATATTAAGTAAACATACGTTCAATTTCAAATGAGATTAATTGATGTAATATAATATAACCAAACAAAAAAATATAGAGGTCACACTAGAGAAGAATTATAGTTTTATAGCATTATTACTAAAAAAAGAAAATAATTTAAAAAAAATTAGAAAAATAGTATTCCAAAGTTATATTCTTAAATACTAAAAAATATTATAAAATGATTTATTAAATCATGTAAAAACTAAATATCCTATAAAACATGTGAAAAACATTAAAAAAATAAAATAACTAAAAATAAAAAAAATGGATATTTATTTTAATGAATCTCATCGAGATTGGTCATTTGTTCATTTACTCTAAAATTAACCTCTTTTTGAATTACTATGAATTATCAAAAAAAATTTGCTTCATAAGAAAACTATTAATTTCATATTAACTAAATATATAAAAAAAGCTAAATTGAGAAAAATTGAAGCAATGTAATTTAAAAACATCGAAGTGAGGTATGGTCACATGAGAGGAGAATTACGGTTCATAGTAACATAAATGAATGAATAAAAGAGATATGAGCAAAACAGATCAATTATATGCAAGCGCTACATTTCAAGTTACTATGAAGACTGAGCATAACATTCTCGATCATCAAATTTAATATGAACTAAAATATTATATAAAACTTGCCAAACCACTTAGAATAATATTTGAAAATATAAAAATGGTTGTTCATCTAGATGCAGTTTATTGAGATGTGTTCATTGACATCAATATATCTTGATCAAAGCTTATTTTGAATTATAGTGAATTACTACAAAACAATAAAATAATAATAATGATTTATTATTTTTATATTAAGAAACTATATTTTAAGGTTGAAAAGCATCAAGTGAAGAAACATAATATAACAAAATCGAAATGATGTAAAGGTCAAACAAGCGAAGAGTAAGTGTTTCGTAATTTTATATTGAAATCAAAGGAAAAATATTTAATGAAATGAGCTAAATTGTGTAAAAAAGATGCATTATATGACAATAAGAACATGGTTTACAACTTCATTTATCATTAAATGAGTTGTGAATGAAACATTATCATAAATTATTTAAAAATGTTATAAAATCAAATACTTAAGAACCTAAAATGAATGTTTACTATGACAGAGCTCATTGAGAATAGTCCAATACTTTCTATTTTTTTCTCAATTAGTTCTTTTTTAGAATAACAACAAATTACCACAATAAGTTTGTAATAATTTTAAATTATTATTTCAATATTAGATAAATATATAATAAAACTAAAATGAAATAATTTAAAAAAATTTGATATAACCAAATAAGATTAATGTAAAGGTCGAATGAAAGGAGAAATAGAGTTCATAGTAATATAATAAAATCATTTTAAAAAATTTGAAGAAATAAAATAAATAGTATCACAATGGTATAATCCAAGATATTAAAGAGATCAAATGTAAGAATCTTAATAGTTAAATCATATACAAATAAAAATATTATGTTATGTATAGTAAAACAAAAAAAGTAAAATATTTAAAATAATTAAACCATATATTTTATTCGATAAAGTATGTCAGAAATAGACCAATGAAGTTCATTTGATCATCAACTGACTTATTTTTTATAAATATTGCTAATTAAAGAAAAAAATTTTCATAAGTTAGAATAATTTAATTTTATGTAAATATATTTTGTTATTTAAATGAGATAAATCGAAACATTATAAAATAACCAAATCAAAGCAAAGCAAATATCACTTGAAAGGAGATTTAGATTTACATTATAGTATAATAAATATAATGTTCTATTATAGGATACTAAGCAGATTTCATGTAATATCTTTGATTCTTAAATTAGGTACAAATAAAAAAGATATCATAAAAGGTAAAAAAGCAAAAAAATTATTAGAAGACATAAAATTAATATTTAATGAGATATAGCCTGTCAAGATAAATGCAATTACATTTGTTTAATCTCGTTTGGACATGACATAAAAATATTTTGAATTACTAAAATTAATAATCATAAATATTAATAAATTATTATTTTGCATTAAGTAAATATATAATAAAGCTAAAATAAGCTAATTGAAAGCCGTATAACATAACTAAATAAAGATGATGTAAAGGTAAAATGAGAGATGGTTTAACTTTAAATAGTAATCTCACCAAATAAAAGAAAAACATTTACATAAATTAAAAAAATTTTTTGGGGACCTTGCATTCTAATATATCAAGGATATCAAGTTTACATCTTTGATCATGAAATTAGATATGAATAAAAATATCTAATAATGTGTGCCAAAATTTGAAAAAATAAAATTTTAAAATGAATTTTTAATTTGATAGGATTTGTAAACATGAGTCTAAGCATGTTTTTCATCACCACCAAAACTAGTTTGTAATTATTCTGAATTAGTATTGTAAAGAAGCATAAATAATAAATAAGGTATTATTTTAATAATAAAGAAATACATAATAATGCTAAAAATAACTTAAATATTATTAATATTACATAATAAAACTATTTTTTGTTAAAAATTGACATAAATTATTAGAAAAATATAAATTCTAAAATATTAAGAAAATATATTGTAGCAACAATGATAATAAGATCATGTACCAATTGAAATGTCGTATAAAACACACAAAATACCTTGAAAATGATCTACTTATAAAATTAAAAATAAATTTCTAATTTGATAAAGCTTATAAAAAAAAGTTTTATGTTTAATTATCAAAAATAAATTAGCATAGATAAGAATAAATTTTTTTATATTAGTTTATTCCTTTTAAAATTAAAGATAATTAAATTAAGAGACTATAATATAACCAAATCAAAGAAATATAAATGTAACATGAATGAAGATTAAGAATTACATCATGATGCAAATAAATAAAACTAAAAACTTTAAATAAATCAAATAAAATTTATAGAAAATTTGCATTCAGCAATAATAAGGACATTGGGGAAAACATCATTGATCATCAAATTATGTACAAATTAAAATGCTTTATAAAAGCTAAATAAGCTAAAGAAAATAAAATATTTATAAATTAAAAATTATAATATTTAGTAGGATAGAGGTTATCTAATGAGTCCAGTGACATTTGTTTTATTTTATTCGATCCTCATTTGGAATAACTATGAATCACAAAAGTAAGTAAACATAAAAAATAATAAAACATTATTTTATTACTCAATAAATATATATTAAAACTAAAAAGACTTAAGTTGAAGTAATGTAAAATAAGAAATCATTGTGATGCAAAGGTCACATGAAAGAAGATTTCAAGAAATTTAATAATAAAACCAAAGCAAAGCAAAAAATTTGAATGTATGACATACATTATATAGAGAAATTAAATTTCATAATAAGAAGGAGATTAAGTCTAAGATTTGTGATTGTTAAATTAAGTAGAAATAAAAATGTCTTGAAATGAGTCTCAAAACTAAACAAAATAAAATATTTAGAAAATATATTTAGTAGAATAGAACTCAAAAAGATGTGACAAATGACATTTATTTTGTGTGTGTCAAACTTTTTTTAGAATTTGTATAAAATTATGATAGTAAATAAACATAAGTAATAATAAAAAAATATTTTGTTATTTAATTGTTATATGATAATAATAAAATAAGATAAATAAAAAATAAATAAAATATTATTAAAGTGTTGAAAATGTGCCACAAATGAAGATTAGAGAAACATAGTAATAAAACTATGTAAAAGTTAAGCATTTTGAATAAAAAGATAAAATGTTGAGAAACATAGCACTTCAAAACTCTAAAAAGAACAATTATGGCATCCTTAATAATCAAATTTAGTATGAATGAAAATGTCTCCTGAACATTGCCAAAATTACATTTATTTATTCTTGATCGAACCTCATTGGAATTACTTTGAACTGTCCAAAATAATGATAAATAATTTTAAACTGTTATTTCAATATCAATTAAATGTATATCAAAGGTTAAATAAGATAATGTATATATGAATATTACATTCTAATAAACTAAGGAGATCGAGTTCAATATCCTGAGTCATCAAATGAAGAGTACTTTGAATCTTAAGAAGTATACCAAAACCCTTAAATGCTAAGTATTTAAAAATAAAAAAATAAATAGTTAAGAAGATAGAACATTTCAAATTAAGTCTAATGAGATTTATTTCATCTCTATCTAACCTCATTTAGAATTATTATGAATTATCAAAGTAAATAAGTATAAATAATAATAAATTATTATTTCAAAGTTGTGTTAATGTCAAATAGATGACATTTGAAGTTACATAGAAATATAAGAAAAAACAATTTGAACTAATCAGATAAATTTACAAGTTTCATTTTAAGGTAATGAAGAGATCGAGTGTAATACCAAAATCATCAAATCAAGTACAACATAAAATATAGCATTAAATAAAAAATCTAATAAAATAAAATATTTTAAATACATATTACAATAGAGCTTGCGGAGACAAGTTCAATGGTATTTCCTTTGTCTCCCTCTCACCATGTTTAAAATTATTGTGAAATATCAAATTAAATAAAAATAAATGATAATAAATTATTATTATTATGTTAAGTAAATATAAATTGTAATAAAAATAAGGTTATTTGAACAAATATAATATAAACAAACTAAAGTCATGAAAGGTCAATCTAGAGGAGATTTAGAGTTCAAAGTAATATAACTAAATGGAAGCATGCAATTTCAAGAAATTAGATAAATATTATATGAAATTATAATTCTAGATACTTGGAAAATTTATTGTAACATCATCAATTGTCAAGTCAGGTTCAAGAAAATGTCTTATAAAAGAATGTACAAACATTGGAAAATAAAATATTTTTGAAAATATGAAAGAGAATATTTATTTAGATTGAGGTCATCAAAATGATTCCAATGACATTTATTTAGTCTACATAGGACCCCATTTGGGATTATTGTGAATTATAAATGTAAATAAGCACATATAAAAATACATTAGATTTTTAAAATTAAATATAAATATATTAAATTTAAAAATATGATAAATTAAAGTAAGGTAATTTTGATTAGATATAAGCAATGTAAATTTGACAAGAGAGTAGATTTAATGTTGCATTACAATATAACAAAGAGAAAGCAAAACAATTTAAAAATAATAGATAAATTATATATGAAAGTGCTATTAAAACATAGATAAGTGATTTATTGTAGCAATCTTTTTCATCAAATGAGAGAAAATCAAAATGTCATGTAATACATCATAAAGCCTTAAAAGAATATAACATTTAAAAATATAAAAATGAATGGGAAATTGGATAGAGCTCATCTAGTTGAGTCCAACAACATTTGTTTCTTTTAAAAAAAAGCCTCTTTTGGAATTATTATGAAATATTAATATAAATAAAAATAGTAATAATAAATTATTATTTTAATATTAAATATAGTAATAAAGAATTGAAATGGGATAAATTGAAGGAAAATAATTTAACCAGATGAAAACTATGTAAAAGTCACAACAATAGATAACTAGAGTTTTATAGTAATATAACAAATCAAATCAATATATTTATAGAAATAAAATTGATTATCTATGAATGTTACATTCAAATGTAATTTTGATATCTACTTTAACTTTCTTAATCCTCAAGTTAATTATTAATCAAAATGCCTAACGAAACATGCAAAAACCCATAAAAAATAACTAAAATTCTAAAAATGATTATTTAATTTGATTAGATTTTGTGATGTCTCCAATGATGTTTATTTCGTCTCATTTAGATCTTATTAGAAATTTATGAATTACAAGTATTATTAGTCACAAATAATAAAAAAATTATTATTTTAATATTAACTAAATATATGTTATAAGTGAGTTGCAGTAAATTGAAACAATATAATGTAACCCAAACAAAGCGATTTCAAGGTAAAAAATTAAGATATTTGGAGTTACATTGTAATATAACTAAATCAATGAAAAAATTTTAAAAAATAAGATAAATTATACGAGATAATGTCTTTCTGAGATACTAAGGTGAGTAAGTATAACATCATCAATTATCAAGTATTATAAAAAAATATTAAATTAGATAGAGTTCAACAAAATGAGCCCAATGATTTTTATATCATCGAATAAACCTCATCTAGAATTACTATGAGTTGCTAAATTATACAACCATAAATAAAACTATATTATTATTTTGAGAGAAAAAGGTATATATTTAATGTGATGTGGGATAAATTGAAGAAACATAATTATAAGATGGACAAATTGATTCAAATGTTACATAGGAGAAGATGTCAAGATGAGCACTAACTCTTATTTATTCATCATTAGAGCTCAATTGGAATTATTGTGCATAATATAAAGATGTATTGATGGTTAAATGAGATAAACTAAAGCAATATAATCTAAACATATTAGAGTGATGTAACTTTCACATGAGAGAAGAATTTGAGTTTCATAGTAATATAATCAAAACAAGCCAAAATATTAAATGAAATAAGAAAAATTAACAATACTGCTACATCCAAGTCTTAATAATCTAGAATTTTTAATAACAAAAAATAAATATTTATTTTGAAAAAGCTTGTTGAGTTGAGACAACAAATTTTTTTTTCATGTTTAGCTGACCTCATTTGAAAATACGATAAAGTTGTACACAAAATATGCATAAAAATAATAAATATTTTTTAATATTAAGTCAATATGTATTAGTGTTAAAATGAGATAAATTGAAGGAATAAAATACTTGAAATCAAAGCAATGTAACTATCTCACGAGAAGAGAATTGGAGTTACATTGTAATAGAACCAAGTCAAACAAAATGATTTGAATAAATAAGATAAATTCTTTGTGGAAGTTGCAATCGAAGGAGCTAAGTAGATCAAGTTTAAGATTTTTTATTATCAAATCAAGTACAAAATAAAATTACTTAAAAAGATAAAAAAACATTAGAAATAAAAACACTTATAAAAATATAAAAATGAATATTTACTAAAAATGTTTTCTGAAATGAGTGTCACAAATCTAAAAATAAAAACACTTATAAGAAGATTTAGTGTAACAAATCTCAGTCATAGAGTTAGTTATGATTGAAATCCTTTTGTAATGCACCAAAACTCTTAAAACTATTTAACAAATTATAAAAATGAATATTTTATTTGATAGAGTTAATGCAGTAGAGTTCAATGACATTTGTTTTGTATCATTTAGATATTCTTTAAAATTAATGTGATTTATGGAATTTATTATACATAAATAAAAATAAATAAATAATTTAATATTAATAAATAAGTATTAAAATAGAAATAAGATATATTAATGTAATGTAATGCAAGCAAACCTTCATGATATAAATGTCAATCAAATAGTAGATTAAAGATTCATTGAAATATTACCAAATCAAAGTGAAATATTTAAAAATATATGATAAATTATTTTGGAAAGTTACATTCTAAGTTACTAAGGAGATCAAGCATAACATCCTCAATCATCAAGCCAAATATGAACCTAGATGTAATTTGAGGTCTATTAAAAACCTAGAGAAGTTTTTTAAAAAAAATATAAAAAAATAAATATTTAATTAGACAAAGCTTCAAGGGATGAGATTAATAACCTTAGTTTGGTCTCAATTGGACCTCGTTTAGATTTACTATCAATTACAAAATTAAATAAGAATAATTATTACTTAATAATTTTTAATATTTAGTAGATATATATTAAAATTAAAATAATGTAAGCTAGAGTGATGTAATTTAAAGAAATCAAAGTAATGAAAAGGTCACATGAGAAAAGAATTAAGAGTTTAACAATAATATAACTAATTCAAAGCTAAAGATTTTAATGAATGAGGTAAAATTTAAAGGAAAGTTATGTCCTAAGATAATAGGAATATAAAGTACAACATCCTCAATCATGTAATGAGGAACAAATTAAAGCGTTTCATTAAAAATATCCAAAATAAAAAATAATTTAAAAATATAAAAATAAATTTTGAATTGCTTAGAGTTCTTTGAAATACTATGTTATATTGCAATTCAAAGTGAAATTTTCAACAAATGAGATAAATTATATAGGGAACTTGCTTTCTAAAATACTAAAGAGGTTAACTTTATGATACTCAATAGTTAAACTTGGTGTGATCTAAATGTTTTGTAAAGCATTCCTAAAATCTAAAAAAATGATGAAAAATAGATATTTAAGTAAATCGATCTTATTAAAATGAGACCAACGAAGTTCGTTTCATGTTTGTTGGACCTCATCAAGAATACAACAAATTATGAAAAACAATAAGCATAAATAACAATATTTTTGAACCTTAAGTAGACATGCATTAAAGCTAAAAGAAGATTAAGTGGATCAATGTATATAAGCAAATGATGGGATATAAAGATCGTATAATTAGAGAATTAGAGTTTTATTATAAAATAATAAAATCGAAAGAGAAGGACTTGAAAAAACAAGATTAATAATATAGGAAAGTTGAACTCTATGATGCTAAGGAAATCAAGTATAACATATTTGGTTATCTAAAGAGGCAAGGATTGAAAATTATCATGATACATGCCAAATATTATAAAATATGAATAAAAAATAGAAAAATAAAACATAATTCTATAGAGCTCGTTAAGACAAGCTCAGTAACATTTATTTCATCTCTAATAGAATTAGTTTGGAATTACTGTGGGTACCAATCTGAATAAAATTAAAGAGTGATGAATTATCATTTCAATATTATGTAAATATATGATAATGTTGAAATTAGATAAATTGAAGCATTAATGGCAATTGTATTTGTCATCATTGGAGCTTATTTTGAATTATGATAAATTACCAAAATAAACAAACTTGAATAACATTAGATTATTATGTCAACAATAAATAAATGTATTTTGAAGTTAAAATAACATAAATTAAACTAGTGTAATGTAACTAAATCTTAGCAAAATATCAAATAAATGAGATAAAGTTTATGTGCGCTACAATTCTATTATTCATAAGAGATTTAGTGTGATATATTTGATCATAAAATTTGGCACGAATCAAAATATCTCATAAAAATACCAAAATCTAAGAAAATAAGTATTTAAATAATAAAAATAGATATTTAATTGTATAGTACTTATAGAGATGGTTCCAAAGATTATTTTTTCCCAATGAGACTCAATTTGGATTTTTAAAAATTTACTGAAGTAAGGTAACTTAAGTAAAAATAAATTGTTAATTTAATATTAAAATGTATATATATATATATTATTGTCGAAATTAGAAAAATTAAGGAAATGATATATAACTAATTCTAAGTGATATAATGGTCACAATTTGGAAGTGTTATAATTTCATTATACAAAATTAACTCAATGGGAGATTTGAAAAATTATGGTAAAAATATATTAGAATTGTGTTGTAAGATACTAGAGTGATCAATTACAACATCCACCACTATCAAAAAAAGTATGAATAAAATTACATCATATAACAAGAAACAAATCTAGAAAGCGAAGCATTTAGAATTATCAAAAGAAACTTTTATTGGACAAAGTTCATCGAGATGAGTGCAATGATGTTTGTGTCATCTTGACTTTACCTCCTCTAGAATTGCTATGAATTATCAAGCTAAATTAGAATAAATAATAATAAATTTTTATTTTAATCTTAACTAAATATTTATTAATGTTGAAATGAGATTAATTTAAGCAATGTAATAAATTTAAATCAATGCTATGTAAAGGTCACATGAGAAACAATTCAGAGTTTTATAATAATATAACAAAATTAGAGGAACAAATTTGAAGAAATGAGAACAAGTCTATAGGAAATGAAGATTCCCAAACACAATTGAGTTTGAGTGTCATTCTACTTTAAAATAATTGTGCATGAATCCGATAAGAGAGGAGTGAATTATTGATTTTAAAATAATTTTTCTACTTTGATATAGTATTTATTTTTCATAAATATTTTATAAAAAAGTTTAACTTTTTTAAAAAAAGTACTTTGATTAATTCTTAATTCTTATGATTTACAAAAATGAAAAGAATTAAAATGTTACACAAAAATTTATTTTATTCAATTTAAATAACAACATGCATCCACTCTTAATTAGTGATTGGAAGAATTTCTTTTTTAGAAGTGTTAGAATTTGAGGTTTAGCTTTATTTTTTGCCTTTAGTCTGCTTAACATTTTTGTTTACTATTCATCTTGAACCTAGTTGAATAAATTTCATGCTATTCACCTCCTCCCTACTAGCTTTTATGCATTCAATTATAACCTAAGATTTAAGGAGCTCAACCTAACTCAAATTTTTATAGTTTAAAATCGAACATAGGGTTTTAAAATTGTTTGGTAGACCAACCAAAATGAAAAAAAAATACATTAAGGAAAGATACTTTTAATGAAAATGCAAAAAGAACTAAGAATTATGTGGAGAAGAACAAAAATGAAAGCTTAGAAGTCTTAGGCTTAGCGGAAGGAATTTTTAACATGTAGTACTAAGTTGTAGTGTGTTTATAGAACAACTTTACAATAGTAGATTATCATGTAATAATTTTTCAAGATTTTAAAAGTTGTTGAATTTCTATTATGCATTTCATTAATAATGATAAGGTTTATATAGGATGATTTTGATCATAGTTGTTAGAAAGTGAAGGAAAAGGTTCTTTAAGATCTATTATGAAACAACTTAAATATTTCCTTAAGAATGGCTGCACAACAGCTCAAATAATTGCCAAGGAATTAATTATTAGGCCAGACAGACTACGGTCATTAGAACTAATAAGAGAAGTCCAGTCCATCAGATTAAAGACTATTATAGTGGATTTGTAATGGACAGTTTGTTCAAGCCAGATTAGACCTAGGTCATCCGATCACTTTGAGCGAGATCTAGATAATTTTATTTAAGAATTATAAATGTAAAAGTAATCATTGGTACAAGATTTAAAATGGATAATTTAAGGCCACATCATTCAAGAAAAGGTCAAAATGAATCTTACCGTTGAATAAATTTGGATCAGAATATGGTCGTCTGATTTAAGCCATGAAGCAAACCAAACAAAATGTTCAACCTTAGACATTTGATAAACAATCGAATGGTATGTATTCATGTAATGGTGAAATGGAAAAGACTTAAGAAAATAGTTTAGCCCTACGCTATGAAATATCAAAGTTATTTTTTATTTGCATAAGCTTTTGCAAACCATTAATTCGAGCTAAAATTAAGGCAAGCTTTTTGCTTTTGTGCACTGCGTATTTAATAACCTGAGCCAATTGGAAGCATACAAATATAACATGATTATAAGCCTAACCTGACACTTTAACTACTTGATTTGAGTTTTACCCAACCTTATGTTTCCACTACCTTACTATAACTATGTTTCTTAATTGCACCCTAACTATGATTAGTTAGACTTAACTTTGTTTCAATTGGTCTTCTGACTTGAGGCTTAAGCGTGTCCACTCAGGCATTGTCAGCTTGAGAGCATTGCACTTGGTCGTATGCTAAGAAAGTAGTAAGAATATTTCATTTTTTTAAATATGAAAATTTAAATATAATTACATTTTCTAATATAACAAAATGTTAAGATGAAATTTGATAAAGACATATAAGTAAGATTTAACCAATGAAAGAATTAAATGATTTAAAAATGAAATCTTATATTTTACAAATCCAAGAATGGTTTAAGGAAAATTTTCATTTATTAAATTATTAAGAAGATGAAATCTTATGTTTCTTAAATAAAAGAAATTTTAAGGTAGATTTGAAATGATATGAATGGAGAGATGTGCTTTATGATTAATAATAAGCAGGCCAACTTGTATTTGATAATAAAAATAGAAACATTTCAAAACTGGTGTGCACATCTTCAAAGGAATTTTAAAGATCTTTAATTGACAAACTTGGAAAGTGCATAACATGTTCATCACAATTAAGCATGGTTCACACTAAAATAAGTCTATTGTGATAAAATTCTTAATATTTATGTATTGACTAATTAAGTATAAGGGTCACCAATCACCTGCTTGAACATAAAATTTTCTACAAATCCAATAGTCTCATAAAGCACACCAAAACCCTCAAAAATAAAATATTTAAAAAACAAAGAAAACATTAATTAAATAGAACAAGTTAAGATGAATTATATAACGTTTACTCTTCTCCATAATACCAAATTTAGAATAATTACAAATTAACAAAAGTAAATAAACAAAAAATAATAATAAATTATTATCTTAATATTAAGTAGATATATTAAATCTTAAATAAGATGAATTAAAGTAATATAGTATAATAAAATCAAAGCGAAATAAATGTCACATAATGGGAGAGTAAGTGACTCATAGTACTGTAGCTTAATCAAAGCAAAAGATTTGTAGAAATTGAATAAATTATTTGGGAATTCTACATTCTAAGATATTGTGGAAATCAAATGGAACATACTTTATCACCAAATTAGGTGTGAATCAAAATATTTTTTTAAGCGAGGAAACACTATCAGAAATAAAATAATTAAAAATATAAAAATGACATTCAATTGGTTAATACTCATCAAGGAGGGTGAAACAACCTTTGTTCTATCTTTATTAGACCTTATTTGTAACTACGATGAATTATCATAGTAAATAATAAAAAATAATAACAAATAATAATAAAATTTATTTTAATAATAATTTATTATATGTGAAACTTGAAATAAGATAAAATAAAGCAATGATATAATCAAGTTAGTATGATATAAGATGAATATATAAATATTTTGCTTGAAGGGGTTTTGGAATGCTTTCAAAAACATTTTTATTCATACATATTTGATTTTCAAGAATGTTATGCTTGATCTTCTTATTATTTATGAATACAAATTTTCTTTCCAATTTATCCCACATTTTAAAATTTTTCATTTTAAATTAGTGGTATCATTATGTAAATGAAAGTCAATTTTTATGTGTCCTTAGAATCACGATGACTTTCTAATAATAAATTTCTTCAATTTATATCTTTTCAACTTTAATATATAAAAAGTTACAATTTTTTCGTTATGTACTTTTGTAATTCACAATAATTTGAAATGAGCTCGAATTGAGATAAAGCAAACATCGTTGGTCACATCTCCAAAAGCCCTATGTAATTCAATATTAAATATTCTAATGATTTAGCACATTTTATGAGATATTTTGATTCATCTTTTATTTGATAACTAACAATGTTACATTTGAACTTTTTAGTATTTAAGAATGCACCTTTCATGAAAAATATTTCTAATTTCTTCAAAATTTTCACTTTGGTTGAGCTATGCATATATTTGTCACTAAATTTCATTTTATTTGGCCTTTACATCACGATCCAAAGAAAAATTTATAAAATTTTTTTAGTATTTTATGTTTTACGGATTCAACATGCTTTATGATGATTACAATTCTTACTTATATTGATTATTGATGAAATTATACTCAATCTCCGTAGTATCTCGAGATGCAACTTTTCAGTACAATTTATCTGTTTGTTTCAAATTTTTTTTGCCTTGATTTGGATATATTACTCTATAACTTTAATTCTTCTTTCATAGAACCTTTAAATCACTTTTATTTTAATAATTAAATTTCTTCAATTTATCTTGTTTTATTATAATATTATAATAATAATTCATTATTGTGTATTCTTAATTAATTTGATAAATTACAATAATCTCAAACAATATCTGATTGCGACATCATAAATGACATTAGAGTTATTTTAGTAAGTTCTATCGAATAAAATATTCTCTTTTATATTCTTAAACACCTACTCTAAGATCTTGGATAATTTATAGGACATTTTTGTTCATATCATAATTATGGATTAATGATGTTACACTCAATCTACTATATAACTTCAAATGTAGCTTTCTAACAAAATTTATCTCATTTTTTAAAATTTTTTGTTTTATTTAGTTACATTACTATAATATTCTAACTGTCCTCTCGTTTGACATTTATAGCACTTTAAGTTGGTTATCTTATACTTCTACTATTTGCCACATTTAAGTTTTTATATATATTTCCTTAATGTTAAATTTTTTAGTTTATTATTATTTATGTTTTCATACTTTCACAATTCAAAATATTTCTAAATTATGTCCAATGAAGATGAAACAAATATCATTGAACTCGTCTTGACAAGTTTTATTAAATAAAATATTCATTTTTATAATTTTTTTACTATATTTCCTCTTTAGACTTTTTTGCATACCTTATGAGATTATTTGATTCAAACAAGATTAGAGAATCAACGTTATGATCCTCGATATACTTTATAACTTGGAGCATAGCTTTCCTATGCTTTTTAACTCATTTCTTAACCTTTTCACTTTAATTTGTTTATTGACTATATAACTCCAAATCTCCTCTACTATGATAATTACATCATTATTATTTGGTCATGCTATGTTACATCATTTATGTTATTTCAATTTTAATATATATTTACCTTTACTAAGAAAAAAATTTATTATTATTTACAATTATTTACAATAGTAAGTCATAATAATTCCTAATGATTTCGAAAGAGATGAGAGAAACTACACTAAACTTATTCCAATATGTTCAATCATTTCAATTGTACATTTTTATATTTTTTTTTAAATATTTTATCTATAAAGGTTTAGGCATATTTTAGTAAGATATTTTGATTAATGCTTTATTTGATGATTGAGGATGTTGTACTCAATTTATATTATCATACTATTAAACTTTTATTCTTGTAATAAGTGAACTTTACATAGTCTTAAAATAATAATTGATTATTATTTATTCCTATTTACAATAGCAATTCATAGTATTATAAAATTGAGAAGAAATTAACTTCATTGGACATAACTCAATGAGATCTATAATATTAAATATTATTTTTTTCAAAATATTTATTTTTCTTGATAATTAACTCTTTTTATGAGAAAGATTTCTTCATAGTTGATTTTATGGTCCATAATGTTACACTCAATTTCTTAGGATATCTAAATCTAACATTTTGCATTATTTATTTTATTTCTAAAATTATTTTACATTGAATATTTTATATTACTATATAGCTTTAAATCTCCATTCATGTGAATATGAGGTTTCATTGATTTAGTAAATTACATTAATTTAATTTATCACATTTCAACTTTATTATATATTTGCTAAATATGAAAAAAATATTTTGTTACTTTTTATAGTCAGTTTTGTGATTAGTAATATGATAATAAAGGCACAATCGAGACGAAAGTAATATCATTGCACTTATATCAATCAGCTATATACATTATAATATTCATTTTCAATTTTTAAATATTAATTAATAATTTATTTCAAAAAATTATGAGACAATTTTAATTTTTTATTTAATTATTGAGTATATTACAAACGATCTATAGTTCATTGTAATGCAACTTTCTTATTCAAATCATCATATTTCTTTAAATTATTCAGTTTGAATTGGTTATGATAGTATATAACTCTAAATCTTCTCTTGTGTGACCTTTACATTACTTTGATTTGATAACATTACATTGCTTCAACAAATTTTATTTTAAACTTTAGTATATAATTTCTTGTTATTAAAACTATAAGTTATTAATATATTTATATGTCCACTTTGATAATTCATATAATTCAAAATGATCTATGATCTATACAAAATAAATGTCATTGGACTCTTCTCAATGGCTATCTAATTAAATATTAATTTTTATATTTTAAGTGTTTTATTTTGTTATTTGCATGTTCTATAATGAATTTCATATATGCTAGAATTGATGATCAAAGATGTTATACTCAATCTTCTTAGTAGCATGGAACACAACTTTCTTGTGTAATATCTCATGTTTTTGAAAGTTTTTCCTCTAATTTGGTTAAATTACTAAGAAATTCTAACACTCACAAAACTTTATTTGCTTATATTACATTATTTCAATTAATATTATATTAGCTTTAACACATATTTACTTCAAATTAAAAGAATTATTATTTTTTATTATTTATGCCTATTTAATTTTCTAATTTGTAGTAATTACCAATGATGCTTCATCAAAATGAAACAAATGTCATTGGACTTGTCTCGACAAGTTCTATAAAATTAAATAAACTTTTTTAAATATTGCATTTAACACGTTTTCCTTTCTAGGGCTATAGCAAACTTTACAAGATAATTCAATTCACACTTAATTTAGCAATCAATAATGTGTCATGGGATGTGATAAGTATCATGGAATATAGCTTTATCTCATTTTTTTAATTATTTGATTAAAAGATTTAGCTTGATTTATTACTATTACTTTATAACACTAAATTTTCACTCATTTAATGATTACATCTTTTTATTTGGTTATAGAACATTGCTTCATTTCATCTTTATTGAACTTTAAAATATATTTACCTAATATTAAAATAATCGTTTTTTGGTTCTATAATTTATCAATTCATAGTCATTTGAAAGAAGATGTGATGGAGGCAAAAAAAAATCATTCAACTCATCACAAAGAACTCTATCCAATTAAATATTTGTTTGCAATTAAAAAATTATTTTATAGGGTTTTGACAATTTTTGGAGACATTTTGATTTAATCCTAAACTGGAGATAATGGATATTACAACCAAACTTTTTAATATCTTGGAATTTAACTTTTTTTTAAAATTTATCTCATTTCTTGAAATATTTTTCTTTGATTTTGTTTTCTTACTACTTAATTGAAAATCTCCTTTAATGTGTTCTTTCTTTGATTTAAACTTTAATGTATTTTTTAATATTAAAAATAATTTATTATTATTTATGCTTATTTAGTTTGGTAAGTTGTAGAAAATCAAAATGAGGTCCACATGAGATGCGACTATCTTCATTGGAGTTATCCTTATAAGCTTTATCTAAGTGAATACTTAATTTTTTTTATTTTTAAAAACTTTATTTTCTAATTAGTTGATTATGAATATTGCTCTTCATTTCCTTTGTAACTTGTAATGCAACTTTCATATAATTGTTTTCTATTTCTTCTAATTTTTTAATTTTATTTGGCTATAACACATTGTAACTTTAAAATCTTTTCTCATGTGACATTTATAGTAATACGATTTTAATATTTTTCTTTGATTATATTTTTCTTATTTTTTAATCATATATTTACTTAAATATTAAAGTAATAATTCATTATCATTTGAGCTTATTAATTTTCATAATTTATAGTAATTCCATATGTGCTCCACTGGAGACGACTAATGTAAATGGACATATGTAAGGAGCTCTATCAAGCTAAATATTTTTTTCTATATTTTCTAATATTTTATTTTTTAATAACATTGGCATGCTTTGGAAGACATCACATTTGTAACTGATTTGATAGCTAAGGATGTTATATCACATTTTTTTAATATCTTTTATATAATTTCTTTATATATTTTATTTTAGTTTGGTTATTTTACTCTGTAACTGTAAATCTCCTCTTTTGATTTCTTTACATTACTTTGATTTGGTTATATTTTAGTACTTCAACTTATGTCAGTTTAGCTTTATTAAATTTTTTCCTATTATTAAAAAAATTATTACTAGTTATTCTTGTTTAAAATTATAATTCATATTAATTCAAAATTAAGTCAGACTGATGCGAAGAAATATCATTACAGTCATCTTGATGAACCCTACCTAATAAAGTGTTCACTTCTATATTTTGAAATGCTTTATTTTCTATTGTTTTGCCATGCTACACAAGGTATTTTGATTTGTACTATTTTTAATGATCATGGATGTTATACTTAAAGTCCTTTATATCATTAAGTACAAATTCCCCATATAATTTATTGCTTTTTTTAAAATTTTGTCTTTGATTTTGATATGTTACTAGATAACACTATGTTTACTCTTTATGAGACCTTTACATTGTTTTATTTGGTTGCATTTTATTTCTTCAATTTGTCTAATTTTAAATTAAGTATATAGTTATTTAAAATTAAATTATAATTTATTATTATTCATGATTATTTATTCTATCTATTTGGAGTAATTCCAAATGATTTTTGATCAAGTGAAATTATACATCGCTCAAGTTGCCTCTGCTGGCTATTTCAAATTAAAATAAAATTTTTGTAAGTTTTTAAATATTTTATATTCTAGTATTTTGTTACAAATTATGAGATATTTTGATTTGCAAATTATTTCATGATTAAGGACATCACACTCTATCTCCTTGATATCATGTAATGCATGCTTCCTATATCATTTATCTCACTTCAAATGTTTCTTTTTCATTTGGCTCTATGATTGCCAAACTCTAATTGTTCTATCTTGTGACTTTGTGTTGTTCTTAATTTTGTTATATTGCATTACTTAAATTTATTTTGTTTCACCTTTATTATATATTTACTTAATATTTAAATAGAGATTTATTATTATTTATACTTTTTTCTTAAGAAAATTTGCCAAAGATCCAAATGTGGTATACTTAAGAGGAAACAAACATTGTTGCACTCATCTCTATGATCATGATGCAATAAAATATTCATTGTAATATATTTTAAATGTTTAACGTTTTATGACTTTGGCATAGAATATGAGACATTTTGATATGCAACTAAATTGTTATTTAAGAGTGTTACACTTTATACCTTTATATTTTTTAAATACAACATTCCCTTGTAATTTATCTTATTATTTGAAATTTTTTTCTCTAGTAAGTTATATTATTATGTCACCATAAATCTAATATTGTGACATTTAAATTGCATTAAGTTTTTTATATAACATTGCTTCCATGCGATACATCACAAGTTTAACATATATTATCTTAGTATTAAAATAATTATTTTGATTTTGTTTTTTCTATTTGACATCAGTAATTCATAATAATTTCAAATGAGATGCAATCTAGATGAAACAATATCATTGGACTAGTTTTAATAATGTTTATCCAATTAAAGATACATTTGAACATTTTTAAATATTTTTTTACAAGGATTTTGGCATGCTTTATGTGATATTTAGTTTTACATTTAATGGTAGAGGATATTACACCTGAACTCCTTAGTATGTTGCAATGCCACTTGCCCATATAATTTATCTCATTATTTTTCAAATTTTTCACTGTGTTTGGTTATATTACAATGTATGTCTCAATATCTTACCATGTGATATTTATGTGCCTTTGTTTTAAATATATTTCATTGCTTTAGATTATAATTTTTCATTTTTAGTATATATTTACTACAAATTAATATAATAATCTTTTATTATTTTTCATTTTTTAATTTTATAATCTATAATATTATGCTACTTTTGTATGCCAACTTCATTGGGTGATATTGGAATTTCTTAGAAAGAAGCATTATTGAGGTAAGAGCATCTTCATTTACCTAGATTTTGTATACTATTTTTAAGGTAAAAGAGAAAGCTTTTAGAGGAAGAATCTCAAATCGAAGTTGAAAAACTTGTGGAATGGTAAAAATTGGCTTGGTCATTCATCCTTCCTTCCTAAAATTCAACTACTACATGAGTTTAAGTACCAAGTTTTGTTGTGATTATGTGGTTAATATTTGTAGGTTTCCCAACTACAAGTTTTTTTTCAATTTAGTAATATATGGTTGCATTAGTAGTTTTGAATATTTGGGGGGATAGAGTAGCAAAATCATGAGACTATTTATAGGGCTTTATAAGGGAACATGGTGTATTAATTATTGACTTAATGAAAACCTATGCGGAGAACTTCGATAAGCATGTGACAAACATGCTTTTAGGAAGGACTTCGAACTACATTGTCCAATCATTGATTGTATTATCTCGTGGTGTTGTGGTATTGTGTAGTGAATGGTTGAGCATGGATTATGAAGGCATCCTCATAGGTTATGTATATACCGATGACCGTTGCCAGTAACTACTCTTGGTGATGTTGTGTGGTATATGAATCTGAAGAGTATATGATCCTGAGGGTAGCCTAAGACAAAATAAGACAATTTTTAATCCTTGGTGATCTATTGATTATTTCAAGTGATTTCAATATAATACTTATGTAGACAAGAAAAAATGGAAAGAAATTCATTAACGAGTGGCTTAGTATGGACTTTCTAGTTTTTTGAAAGATTTGGAGCAAACGGACATAAGATTTATTAGAAACATATTCACTTAGTGCAATAACAAGGAGGGTAGTGTGTGTATATTTGAAAGACTTGTCAGAGCTTTCACAATCATTGATTGCATGTAGGCATTCTCAAATACAATAGTGAGACATCTTCATCGTATAGGCTCAAACCCCTGTTATATGCTAATTCCATTTTAACAACTATCTATGAATAAAATGAAATGACACCTCAGTTAAAAAATTTATGATTATCATTTCCACATTCAACTAATGTGGAATATAACTATTATGGGCAACTCAAAAAATGGATAATCTATTAAATTTGATAGAGCTCTATCAACTTAAAGAAAAATGGAGGGTAAGTAAACTTGGCAATATTCTTCATAGGACTTGCCAGTTAAAATAAGAGATTTAGGAGCTTCAGCTTAAAGAATTTGAATTGGAGCTAAATGAGCTAGAGCATGATCTTTTGGCTCAAGATATATCCTCATATTATAGGGCTATAATTTAAGAGAAAGCTTGGTTGTGGTGATGTGCCAAGCTACATTGGATTAATCATGCATTTCTTTTAAGATTAGCTACTTCTACATCATAAGATATTATTCTCATCAACTAAAAAATTATAGTTGAGAATTGGTGGCCTCCTCAAATGAAATTAAATAATTACTTATACAATACTTTAACAAGAAATGAGAAAACTTTGGGCAATACATTCCTCTACCTTTCTAGCCTTACAAAACTATTGATAATGAGCATGTAACAGCTCTTATGACATTAGAAAGTGATGATGAGATGAGGATTGTTGTTATGTTTATTGAAAGAAACAAAGCCCCAACCATGGATGGCAACTTTGTGAAGTTTGTGCATGGGTACTGGAATATAGCTCTCACAAATATTGCCACAACTATGCAAAACTTTTTAATGATAGATGTCTACCCAAAAGACTGAAAGATATACTAGTTATTTTCATTTCAAAGGTTTATGGTCTTTCGAAACCTAACTAGTTTAGACATATAAGTTTTTCCTATGTGACATACAAAATTGTGACTAAATTTTTTGTGAGTAAATTAAAGATGATGCTTCCTAATATAATTATAAGGGAATATTTTTATCTATGCTTGGTTGAGATATATCTAAAAATATACTTTTAGCATAGGAGATGACAAACTTTTAGAATTTATATGCAATTAAAGATGGGCTTATGGATCTTAAGCTGCACATGAACGAAGCCTATGATAAGGTCAATTGGTAGTATATGCTTGATATGTCAAACCATTTACAATTTCCAAATATTTGGTTTGACTGGGTTAAGGCATGTATCACTATACTAAAAAACAAGATTATGCTGAATGGGGTTGCCTTTTGTGGATTACTGGCACATAGGGTCTTAAGAAAGGGTGCCAATGTCACCATAAATTTTTACTATGCTAGATGAATATTATCTAATCTTATTATGTAGTAAGTGGAGCTTACAATCATGGTTAAGTAAAAAGTGGCCATTTTTTACCGATGGTTTCTCGCATTCTTTGTGATGATGATAATTTAATCTATGTTCTGCCCACTTATGTTGCAGTAAGGACCATTTGAGATATTATGAAATTGTAGCCAATTGGTCCATCTTAACAAATCAAAAGTATTGTTTAGCAGTCTAATTGAACACAAGCATATGAAGATGATTGCAAGAAAGCTACATTTATCCCCAACTACTCAATAAAAACATTTAGGCATTCTTATTATAAAAACTATATTATAGAAAAAAGACTTCAAATTTCTTTTTGATTGACTTAAAAATTTCATGGCAAGATGGAGGATTAGGGCTCTATCCATGTGGTGGGAGACATATTATTGTGATCAACTCCATGCTTACTATTATTCCTATATATTACTTTGCTCATTCTTTAATTTTGAAAGGCGTTATTGAGGAGTTAAATGAGTTGATATGTAAGTACTTGTAGAGTGCTTCTGAAATTAGTAATTCTATAGAATTTTGCCACTTTATTGAAGGAGAATGATGGCGTTGGAATTCATGGTTCGTCTACATGGTAGGTAGCATTGATTACAAAGAACTACAGGTGGATTATGGTTTGGGAGGAAGGCTTATGGGTTCAGGTATTCAGGTGCAAGTATTGTATGATATATAATAATCTCTATATGCCACATGGGGCCTCACATACATCCAAGCTACTTTGTAGTACAATGCCTTGAATAAATGAGAAAATGGTTTCTTGAATTGGTAACGGCATCCAAGTTTCTTTCATGTTGGATAGTTGGCTTTGCTTTTTCCAATTACAGTGTGGTCTACATGTATCAATAAGGACATGTAACATGAAATTTGTGTGGTAGAACTTTTTAGGAGCGCGGTGTTTGGGAAAAAGTTATGATACAAAATATCTTTTTTTCAACTTCGATTTTTAGGATTATTCACTTCCCTTGGGCAAAATCAAAAGCAAAAGATATGTTGTGTTTGAATCAAAGTGAACACACAGTGCTAGAATGAAAAGTTATAAACAACTTGTACAACAACAAAAATTTAACGTGAGAAGAAGTGTGGATTTGGAATTTGCATCTATAGTATGCAGTGGATGTGTTTATGTTGCATTAATTTTAATTTACTTCCCACTCATTCCTAATTGTGTGCAAGGGGTACTAAGCAATAAGCATTTTGTCCATGGGATTGTGTGGTGGAGGAAGATATTATGCTTTGGTTTTGGGAATGTCACATGGAAAACAAATTATGGGTAAGTAATTTCATAATTAGAAGTCTTAATGTTGAGTGGAATAATGGCATGCATTTTAAAACATTAAAAGAGCTATTGAGCTAGATGAAGTTTAATATTGTGGTTGCCAATGCATCACAAGAAATCAAGTTTGATACTAAAGAGTTGTATTAGCTTTGGTTTAATAGAAATCAACATGAACATGTAGGTAATGTGTTTAGCTTTTCTGTACATCGAAGAAGAATTCAGTTTGATGTTGCTTCTACTATTGCAAGTTCCATTCATCCAAGCCCATCTAGTGGGAGTTTTTGCAACCATTAGGCACTGTGTGTAACCTCTTATTGGACTCTTCCAATAGAGTGGGTTAAGCTTAATTATAATGCAATATTGAAAGAGAATCTTAATACTGGAATTCACATAATTAATGAGGACCACTTTGGTAGTACTACGACTGTTGTTGACAAAATGTGGATTTTAAGGGCAGCCTATGCCATGGATACTATTATTATTCATGTAGCTATGGAGCTCCTTAGAATACTATTTCCTAATATTCATGCTACAAATATCAAATTTGACTCTCCAACATCCATTGTTTAAGTGAGATGGATGCTTGTGGCAACTTCTTATAGCAGTAATTATCCAAGTGCTATTAATTTTGTGAAGAGTATGTAGTCCTTCAAACTTCCTCACATATTACATAAAGACAGCTGTGTAGTTGATTGGGCTGTGCATCATATTCGTTTATATGAATTTATTTGGGGATGAGGAATGCCCTTTACAAAACAACTTGCACTATCTTTTTTTCTTTTATTATGGACCTACATAAGGATGTCTATGTTGTAGGCTTTGACCATTTATTTATCATGGAATCCAAACACTTGCCAAAAATTGGGGCTGGGATTGGCCATTTCTTACTAATGATTACTAACCTTCTCTATGCAGATAGAATTTTTATCTACACACCTATAACTTGTGCTATAGCATAAACCATTTGGGACATTATAAGGTAGTATGAGCAAAACTCTAGTGAGGTGGTAAATTTTAACATTTCCAAAGTATTGTTTAGTAACATGATGGAATGCAAGAATAAGAAGAAGATTGTAGGAAATTTATATATTAGTCAAGCTACTCAAATAAAATATTTGAGCTTAGCTTTTGCAGCAAATAAATTTCAAAAGAATGACTTCCAATTTATTATTGATAGAGTTGAAAACTATGTCAAGATGAAGGTTCAAGTCCTATCGATGATGGGGCATCTTTTTGTGATCAACTCAGTGCTTGCTACAATTTCTATATATTACTTAGCCCACTCCTTAATTCTTAATGACATTATTAATGAGTCAGAGAAATTGATATGATGGTACTTGTGGAGTTGTTTGAATGTCAACAACTTTATGCAAGTTGGAAATTTGTTACTTTACCTAAGGAGTATGGAGGTCTTGGAGTTCATAATTTGTCGACATGGTAGGTAACATTTATTGTGAAGCATTGTAAATGGGTTGATGGTCTTTTGGTTCTATCATTTAGATCCAAGTATTTTGTGCCAAATAATTATCTCTATATGCTATGTGGTGCATCACATAGATCTAAGATACTAATGTGATATGTTGGATAAGTGAAAACATAGTTTGTTGAATTAATGATGGCATGCAAGTTTCATTTTTGACATATAATTGGCTTAGTATTTTTTCTATTGCTTTGTGACCTACTTATATGAACATGGAAGTGGCACTTCTAATATACGTTGCAAAGCTTGTTAAGGAGCATAGTATGTGGAACGATGACAAGATAAAAAATATATTCATATCTACTTTGTTGTTTTGGATTGTGCATTCCCCCTAGGCCAAATCAAATGAAAAGAATGTGTGGTACTTCAATCATTATGAGGACATGGTGTTTGAATCAAAATTCATCTATGACAATTTGTATTTGATTTAGAATTTAATAATAGTTGAAAGTTGAAACTATAGCCATAGGTTAGTGTGTTCATTTGGAGATTAATTTTGAACTTGCTACCAACTCACTCTTGAATGTGTGCAAGAGGTATTGAGATAAAACTATTTTGTCCATAGGACTATAAGGTGGAATTGAATGTTCAACATAGCTTATGAGAATGTTGTAAGGAAAAGGATTTTTGGGCAAGCAATTTTGTAATTCCTATCTCATGGATGATGGGGCTAATAGTAAAGGTTTTTAATCTTTAACTGAGCTTCATAACTTAATGATTGTAAATATTCAGGTTGTAACTACATCACATGTAATTAAATTTGATATTTTTGCATTATATCACCATTGAATTAATTGAAAATTTTAAGCACAGGTGGGCAAGGTGCTGTGTTTAGCTGCACATTAAAGTAGTTTCAATTCAATGCTGCTAAACCTTGATGTTCCCTTCTACAATCCCATCTAATGGGAGTTCCTACAGTCTTCAGAGGCTACTTATAAACTGTTATTGCACTTCTCCTCCAACAGGGTAGGTTAAGCTAAATTGCAACACAATAGTACGAGATAACCTAAAAGCTAGAATTTGTATAGCTATCCAAGATGACCTAGATTGGACTATTATTATTGTTGTCAATCTTGGATTTTAGGTTCAATTTTCAGCATGGAAACTATAGCTATTCTTGAAGCAATGAAGCTCCTTAGAATGCTACTATCTTGTTTTCATGCTGTGTAGATTGAATAAGATGCTACAATAACAACTATCAAAGTGAGCCAACTACATGAATCTACAACGTGCATGACTAATTATCAAAGTGCTATCAAATTTGGAAAAAATATGCATTCTTTCAAAATATCCCACATTATGCATCAAGAAAACTATGTTGCTGACTATGTTGCACATCACACTCTTTTGTACGAGTTTGTATAGGATTGGTGTATGCCCCTTCCCAAATTGCTATAACAATGTTTTTTTATCTTATGTATGAACCTACATAAGGAAAGTATGTTATTGGCTTCGACCATTTCTTTATCAAGGAACTTGTAATTTTTGAATTGTAGGCAAAGGAGTTCAAGGTGGATGAAACTGTCGGTGAATGGAGGTGTAGGCAGCTAGAATTCTTGGTAAATAGAGTCATTGAAAGGCTTGTTTAAGGGTCATGTTCTCAACTACCAAAAATTTCAAAATGGATATTGTATCAACTTTTCTTTGAGTATTCAATGTGGTGTTGTGGCTTATGGTAGGCTTGAAATCTAGAAAGATTACAAAATAAATAAAGGACATGGAGAAATCTTCCTAGACATGGATGGTGGGTGCAGAGGCTATGATCATAGTAGGAGAAAATTCTATGTATCCTAACAATGTTCATCAAATTAGTCATCCAAAATATTATTGTAGTGGTGCTTAGGGTAATATAGGAAATATTGTGGCAACATCAATGGACGTGCCTGAGTTAAACAAAATCTATTGTGAAGTGAATTCATCTAAGGGTTAATCCTTTCGGATTATGAATTTGAATACAACAATAGAGACAAGGGAGATGGTGGAAGAGCAAAACACATTAAAAAATGAACTAAAGTAGAATGAGCTTGCAAAATTATGTACAATAACAAAAGAGAATGTCATACATCCCAATAATATTGAAGCAGTAGTTTTAAGAAGCTGCACTAAAAATGTTTGTGACAATGTCAAAGTCTCGATGAGCAAACTTCTCTGAATAGTAATTGGTTAGCATGTAATCTAGCTAAGTTGAGCTTTAAGGTTGCTCTTATGGGAATGAGAGTAAACAATGGCAACAACATTTCCATTGAAGGTTTGTTTGGTAACTACATGGAGAAACTGACAAAATGTAGATTTGAAGATGACAACACTGAATGATACCTCCATTATAAATGTTGAAATTCACCTTTCTAATGAGGTTGATGCTTTTGATCCCCAGCTTCATTACCACCCATATTGTCATGTTGCTTGGGTGTAGGTAGTTGTTTATCCTTTTAGTGAATTGCAAGAGTTCTCTAACATTGATGAGAGCATTTTAATGGATTTTGGGTTTTGAACTTGTCAGTTGGATATTTTTGTTTACACTTTGAGTCAATTACTAACATACACAACATGATTGGGATTTCTCTAGTAGGTTTCTAGCCTTACTTTGGGATAGATATGTGGACACCTTGATTTAGGACCAGTACTTTAGCAATTATGTGAGCCATAATATGGATTTTTTTTATACAGTCCCTCTTGTTCTTTTGGATAGAACATTTTGGGTATTGTTAAGGCTTTGGGGAAGCTTATTCAGATTGATGGTTGGTTGACTAGCATGTAAAGGTCATACATTTGTAATAGTATGTGTAAGAATTGACTTGTCTAAGGCATTTAGAGTGAGCACGTGGTTGAGTAGCCCATGGGTTGATCCTTGAAGAGGTTTGAGTATGAGGGACTTCTTTTTATCAGGTTCACTTGTGGCAAAGCGGGACATGCATTAGGATATGTACATCAAGTGAATAAATCCGTAACATTGTTGCAGTAAGGAGTCCTTATTATATTGAGATAGGACATAATCAAGATAAGAATAGGGGGACCAATGTGATGACAATGCTTGGGACCTTAGATGGCTATGCAAATTAGGAGAGGAGAGTGTTTATTACAACAAAATAAAGGAGAAATGTAATTGGAAAAGAAGTGAGTAAATAGAAGTTTAGTAAGCAATACAAGATGGAAGATATGGTGTAGTTTATTCATAGAGATAGCTCTTGATCCAAGAATAATAGGTGTATAGGTGGGCCATCCAAGATGGAGTAAGTACCAAAACATGAAGAGTAGGGGGAAGATGAAATAACTATAAAAAAACATTGCATAGTAAGTAGAAAGGAGGAGGTTTATGACCATGGTGAGTCATCATAGATTAAGGTGTAGATCTTCCAAAATTGGTATAACGTCATAGATATTCCTAGTCTATCCACTGTTATGTCACCACCAAGAGCTCAAGAAAGAGGCCAAAGCCCTGTGGAATGAACATAGTGATCGTAATGAATATGAAAATGAATGAAGTTGTGGGATTCTTCCTTGATTGTTTGAAATTTAAAACACAAAAGATGGTGGTATTATAGAAAGAAGTTGAATTTGGTAGAATGAGCAGTGGCTTTTTCCTTTTTGGACCTGAGGAATTATAGATTCTTGTGGTGTTATTGGTGGTATTTGGTAACTATACTCAGTTTTGTTCAAGACTTCATTTTCTCATTCATGCATGTTATTTTGGCTAAGGTGGACAAGACCAATGAAGTTTGTCATATTATTGCAATCATTATTGTTTTGCTAAAGATTACATGAACCATAATTAGCATAAAAACTAGAAGTTCTCTGTTACCTACTTGATGGTGGTCTTGGTAGCCAAGGTATTAGCTTAGCTCAAGCATAGATTCAGCTATGACGTACAATGAAAAAACTTTTAAGTTTTGTCAGCATATGGAGACTAATAGCATTACAAACATTTTGAATGTTTGTAGTAGATGAAAGAGTCAAATTGGCAACAAGGAGGATTTGCAAATTTTGGAGATGCTACATAGAATTCTTGGAGATATTATATGTAGAGGAATCTATAAATAATCTACAAAGTGGGAGAAATGTTGTGTTATTTTTAAGAAACAACATAATTAGATGGCCATGGAATCACTTGAATAGAATGCTTATATGGGTGAGAGTTTCTTTTGTTGTCTAAAATTAATACTTTATTTCTAAGGTAGAGAAGGATGACCTTAAGTGGAAGAACTTAAAAGGAAGCTTATACATTTGCTTAAATGAAAACAACAACCAAGTGCCTCAACCTTCTTTCTTGGGTTGTAGCTATAGAATATTGATTTATTATATTAATGTTGATAACATGGAGTTCACTTGGCATGAAATATGTTAAATTAAGGTTACATAATATAATTAAATAAAAACAGTTTAAATGTCAAATGATTGAAGAATTAGAGTTTCACAGTCAAATATCTAAATTAAAGAGAAAAGATTTAAGAAATTAGAAAAAATTTATGGTAAAACTGTATTTGAAGATTGTGAAGTGATTTAGTATAATATCATTGATTATGAAAATAGGTATGAATCAAACTTTCCCTAAAAATGTTTAAAATTCTTGAAAATTAAATTGTTTAAAATATCAAAAGAATATTTTACTATATAGAGTTAGTTGTGATGCATCCATTGACATTTTTTTGTGCCAAAAGGATAATGTTTTGAATTATGATAAATTTTAAAAGTAAATAAACATAAATAATAAGAAATTACTAATTTAATACTAAGTAAATATATATTAAATAAGAAATTAGATAAATTAAAGTAATATGAAATAACCAAAAAAACAATGAGAAGATACAATGAGAGAACATTTAGTTTTAAATAATAATGTAACCAAATCAAGAGAAATTAAAAGAAAAGTGATAAATTATGCACAAAGTTGCGTTCCATGATACAAATGAGATTGAGTATGACATCCATGGTGAACAAACTAAGTACAAATAAAAACTTTTGTCAGGCATCACAGAGCCCTAAAAATATGATAATTAAAAACAGAAAAATGATTACTTAATTGGATATAACTCATGACATTGAGTTAAATGATATTTATTTTGTCTCAATCGAATGTAGTCTAGAATTACAAAAAATTTACTAAAGTAAATAACCATAAATAATAATAACTTATCACTATAATATGAAGAATATATATATACATATTGAATAAGAAATGGCATAAATTAAAAGTGATGTGAAAGATATAAGAGAAGATTTTCACTTCCATAGTAATATAAACTAATTAAAACAAAAATTTGAAAACATGAGATAAATTATATAGGAAATTTCCATTCGAATACTTTGAGAAGATTGAGCATAACATGCTCAATAGTTAAATTAAGTACAAATCAAAATAACACATAAAAAACATAGAAACCTAAGAAAACAAAATATTTAAAAATCTAAAAATAAATATTTGATTGGATAGAACTACTTGAGATAAGTGACATTCATTTTTTTGGATCAAACCTAATTTAGAATCAGAAAACATTGCCAAATAAAATAAGTATAAATAAAAATAAACTATTAATTTAATATTATGAATAATATATTTTAAAGTTGGAATGCATAAACTAAATTAATGTATTATAACCAAATTAAAATAATATAATGGCTAAATGTGAAGAGAATTAGACTTTCATAACAATATAAATAAGTCAAAGAAAAATAATTAAAGAAATGAGATACATTAGATGAAAATGTTGCATTAATGATGTTGAGGCGGTGAAGTGCAATATCCCTCGATCGAAAAATAGTGAAAGAAATTAAAATACCTCAAAAATCATAAAAACATGAGGAAAAAATATTAAATTACTAAAAATTAATATTTAATTGGATAGTGCTCATCAAGCTGAGTCTAATGATATTTCATCTTCATTATATCTCATTTAGAACTATTGTGATATTTTTGTTTATTTCTCATTTGACAATTGAGTATGTTATGGCGAGTCTCCTTACTATCATTGAACGCAACTTTTAGAAAACTCTGTCTCATTTCTTCCAATTTTTCATTTTTATTTGGTTATATTACGTTTCTTTGATGTTTAACATTTCAACTTAATATATATTTACTAAATATTAAAAAAATAATCAATTATTATTTATGCTTATTTATTTTGTTATTCATAGTAATACAAAACAATGTCCAATTGAGATGAAACAAACATTGTCATAATCCGCATGAAGAAATATATCTTATTAAATATTTATTTTTTATTTTTCTAAACATTTAATTTTCTTAGTATTTCTCCGGTTTTACGAGATATTTCAATTCATACCTAACTTGATCAAGAATATGACACTCGATCAACTTAGCATCTTGGAATATAACTTTCTAGCATAATCTAACTAATTTCTTTATATTTGTTTTTGTTTAGTTATATTACTATATTAGTCCAAATCTTCTCTATTGTAACTTTACATCTCTTCAATTTAGTTAAATTACATTACTTCAATGCATCATATATTTTTTAATATATATTTACTTAATATTAAAATAATAATTTATTATAACTTATGCGTATTTATTTTGGAAAGTTATACTAATTCAAAGCGATGTTCAGTCAAAACAAAACAAACATCATTGGACTAATCTCAACAAGCACTATCTAATTAAATAATCATTTTTTTCTTTCAAATATTTTATTTTCTTTGTTTTATGCATACTTTATGAAATATTTTGATTCCTAAATAATTTAATAATCAAGGATATTATCCTTGATCACCTTAATATATGTGAATGAAACTTTCTCGTAAATTTTATCTCATTTCTTGAAATTCTTTGCCTTTATTTGGTTATGTTACTATGAAACCTCAATTCAACTCTCATGCGACCTTTGCATTGCTTTGGTTTGGTAAATTACATTTCTTAAATATATCTCATGTGAGATAGAGAATATATTTGTTAACTTCTAAAATAATAATTTAATATTGTTTATACTTATTTACGTTTGTAATTCATTGTAATTTTTAATAGGACAAATAAAGGAAAAAAATATTATTGGACAATCTTAAAAATTCTTATCCAATTAAAAATGTGTTTTTTATATTTTGAAATAATTTATTTTTAGGGTTTTAACAAAATTAATATAACATTTTTATTTTTACCATATATGATGATTAAGAACATTACACTCGATTTCCTAAGTATCTTAGAACACAATTTTCTCATACAAATTTTCTTATTTCTTAAACTTTATAGCTCTGATTCCATTATATTACAATATAACACTAAATCGCTTCACATATGTGGTTTACATTTCTTTCACTTAGATATTATATATTTCTTCTATTTATCTCATTTCCACTTTAATAGATATTTAGTTAATATAAAAAATAATAATTTACTATTCTTTTTGCATTAAATTTTCATAATTCATAGCAATTTCAAAAAAAAATTTGATAGAGATAATACAAAGTAATTGGAGTAGTCTTAGTGAGCTCTACACTAAATCAAGTAATGCATCTTTCTACAAAATTTCTCTCATTTCTTAAAATTTTCACTTTGATTATGTTGCAACAATATGAAACTCTAAATCATCTCTTGTGTGACCATTACATCACTTTAATTTGGTTATATTATATTGCTTCTATTAATCTAAATTTTGTTTTGTTAAATACTTACAAAATTTTGAGAAAATAATATATTATTATTTATGCTTACTTTGGCAATATGTAGTTATTTTGAAAGTGGTTTGATAGAGACAAAACAAATGGCCTTGGACTCCTCTCAGGATCCTTATTTAATAAGATAATTTTGGTATTTTTAAAAATTTTATGTTTTATGATGTTTTGATTGAAACTTTTCTTAATGATGGGAGATATTACACTTCATCTCTTTAGTATCATGGAAAATAGCTTCCTAATACTAATCATTTTTTTAAGGTTTTTTTATTGATTTGGTTATATTGTTATGTAACTTAAAATCTCCTCTCATGTGACTTATGCATCACTTTTATTTTGTTATATTCCATTGTTTAAAATAATCTCATTTTACCTTCGCTATATATTGACTTAACTTTTAAACAATGATTTATTCTTTTTAATGCTTACTTTGGTAATTCATAGCATTCCATATGAGGTGCAATTGAGATGAAATAAACAATGTTGGATATTTAATAATTCATCAAATTGAGGGCTAAATATTAATGTAATTATTTATTATCACTCATGCTTATATATTTTGGTAGTTCATAGAAATTGCAATAGAGATTCATTTTAGATGGGGAGGCATTATTGGACACAACTTAATGAGATTTATACATTGGACATTTATTTTTAAAATTTTAAATATTTGTTATTTTAGATTTTTAACATGCTTTATGAGTCCTTTTAGTTCATATATAATTTAATGATCATGGATGTTGCACTCAGTCTTTGTTATGTTTTGGAATTAAAGTTTCTCTTATGATTTATTTTATTTCTTCAAATTTCTTGTTTTCATTTGGTTATTTTATTGTGTAGCTCGAAATGTACTTTATTTTGACCTTCACATCGATTTGACTTTTTAATATTATACTGCTTTATTATATCTAATTTTAACTTTAGTGTATATTACTTTAATATTAACATAATATTTTATTATAATTTATTTTTTAAATTTATGTACTTCGTAATAATTCCAAATGTTGTATGATCGAGGGGGAAAATGTCAATAGACTTATTTTGACGAGCTCAATCTAATTAAATCATTATTTTAATACTTTTAAATATTTTACTTTTTATTTTTTATCATTTTTTTTGGGAGATTTAATTTTTACCTAAATTTTATAATCAAAGAAAGTATACTAGATCTTTTATGTATCTTAGAATGTAACTTTCCCTTATATTTTTTCCAATTTCTTGAAATGTTTACTTTTCATTTAGTAATATTACTATATTTCATTAAATCTTTTCTTAAATGTCCTTTACATTGCATCCATTTGATTTTATTACATTACTTTAATTGATTTAATTTTTAGATTTAATATATATTCATAAAATATTAAAATTATAATGGATTATTCTTTATGCTTAGTTATTTTAGACATTTCAACACTTTCAAATGAGGTTCCAATGAGATGAAAAAATTGTCGTTGGACACCTCTTGATGAGCTCTATATAATTAAATATTCATTTTTATATCATCAAATTTTTTGCTTAACTTTACTTGATATTTTGATTCTTTTTTGAATTGGTGTTCAAGGATATTACACTCAATCTATTTAGATTTTTAGATTATAACTTTTTTATGCAATTTAAATCCTCCAAATATTTTTCTTTGATTATTTTAAATTACTATATAACTTTAAAACTCATTTCATAAGATTTTTATATCGCCTTGAATTTAATATATTTCATTGTTATAGTTTATCTCAGTTGAACGTTAATTTATATATGTATATTTACTTATTAATAAAGTAATATTTTGTTATTTTTATGCTAAGTTAATTAGTTAATTAGTTGTAATTTCAAAGATAGTCGATCTAGAAGAAGAAAATGTCATTGAACAAGCCTCGATGAGCTCTTTATTGACAATATTTATTTTCTTTTCAAAATATTTTATTTTTTGAAATTTTGTCCTGCTTTATAAGATAATTTGAATTGTACATATTTATCAATCAAGATTTTATGCTATACCTTTTTTGTATTAAAGGCTAAAACTTTGTAGTACATTTTATCTTATTTTTTAAATGCTTTGCTTTTATTTTCCTATTATTATGTAGTTCTAAATGTTCTTTCCATTACTAATAGATCAGTTTCTTTGGACTTGTTACAATGACTTAATTTGTCTCATTTTTGCTTTAATATATATTTATTTGGCATTAAAAAATAATTTATTATTATTTATTCTTACGTTTTTTAATTCATAGTAATTCTAACTGACGTTCAATAAAGATGAAATAAATATCGTTAAACTTGACTTCTCAAGATTTATAGAATCAAATATTCATTTTTATATAATTAAATATTTTATTTTCTAACTTTTCAAAATCTTTGAAGAAATATTTTGATTCTTTTCTTATTTGATGATTGAGGATGTTACATTCAAATTCTTTATTATTGGGAATATTACTTTTGTGTAAAATTTATTTCATTTTTTCAAAGTTTTCACATTGATTTGGCACAATCATAATGTAAATACAATGCTTTTCCCTTTTGGCCAGTACATTTTTAATTTAGTAGTCTTACATGATTTCAATTTATCTTATTTTAGATTTAATATATATTTATTATTTAAAAAATAATTAATTGTCATTTATATTTATTTCCTTTATTAATTCATAGTAATTCCAATTGAGGCCCAATCGAGATGAATCAATATCATAAGACTCATGTTGATGAGTTCTATACAAATAAATATTCGTTTTAACATTTATAAATATTCTATTTTTTTAGGATTTTAGTATGCTTTCTGAGATGTTTGAACTCACACCTGGTATTACAATCGAGAATGTTAAACTCGATCACCTAAGTCTCTTAGAAAGCAACTCTTTTATTAAAATTATCTTAGTTGTTGAAAAGTTTTGCTTTATTTTTGTTATATTATTATGAAATTCTAATTCTCTTCTTGTGTGACACATACTTCACTTCAATTTTGTTGTATTAAATTCCATCAATATTTCTCATCTAAACTTTAATATATATTTACTTGACATTAAAATAATAATTTATTATCTTTTATTCTTATATGCTATTTAAATCCACAAGAACTCGGAACATGGTCTCAGCAAGATGGAACAAATGTCGTCAGACTCATCTTGATGACCTTTATCTACTTTAATATTAATCTTAAAATTTTAAAATCTTTTATTTTCTATAAATTTAACATGCATTATAAAAATTTTGATTTGTACAATATTCAAAGATTGAGGATGTTGCACTAGTTCCCCTTAGAATCTTTCAATGCAATATTCTTGAAAACTTTTGTCTTATTTATTTAACTTTTTTGCTATTATTTAGTAATATTACTATGTAACTCAAATTCTCCTCTTAAATTATTGCATGTCTTTGATTTGGTTAAATTCTTTAACTTAATTTATCTTATTTAAACTTTAATATAGATTTACTAAATATTAAAATAATAATTCACTATTATTTATGTTTATTTACTAAAAAGTCTACTTTCCTTCTCATATGATGTTTACTTTGCTTTGATTAGGTTAAATTACATTACTTCAATTTATCAAATTTCAAAATTAATATATATTTACTTTTTACTAAATTCTAATTTATTATTATTTTTCTTGTTACCTTTGGTAATTCAAAATAACTCCTAATGAGGTCTGATTGAGAGAAAAACATAACATTGAATTCATCTTATCATGCTCTATCCAATTAAGTATTTTTTTTTTATATTTTAAAATATTTTACTTTTTAAGGTTTTGGCATGCTTTAAAGAAATTTTAATTCATAGCCAATTTGATAATTGAGGATGTTACACTTAATCTCCTTTGCATTTTGGGATGAAAATTTCTATATAATTTATCATATTTGTTAAAATTTTTCACTTTACTTTGGTTAAATTAATATGAAACTCTAATTCTCCTCTCGTATTTTTTTTTAACTTTGATTTGATTTTGTCCTATAACATTACTATAATCTACCTTAATTTAGGGTTAATTTATATTTATATTATATTAAAAACATAATTTATTATGTTTTTGTATATTTATTTTGGTAATTAATATTAAATAAGAATGAGGTCCAATCAACTTTTTTTATATGTTTATGCAACTCTAAATTTCTTCTCTTATGATATTTAAATCCTTCTTTTTCGTTATGTTACATAGCTTTAATTTATGTCTTTTCAACTTTAATATATGTTCTCTTATGATTATGATAATAATTTAATGTTGTTTATACTTTTTATAATTACAAGTTGTAGTAATTCCATACGATGTTCGAACAAGATAAAAGAAACAACATTGGACTTACTTTGATGAACTCTATCCTTCCAAATGTATATTTTAATATTTTTTAAATGCTTTATTTGTGAAGCATCTGTGCATTTTACTAGATATTTTGATTCATGCTTCATTTGATGATCGTAGACATTACACTCAATTTTTTTTAATTTTACTATTAAACTTTTACTCCCCTATTATATGTATTTTGCATCTCTTTGATTTTATTATACTATATTATTTTAATTTTCAACATTTCATCGTTAACATATGTTTACATAATCTTAAATTAATAATTCATTATTATTTTTTTCTTTTCTACATTGTACTTTGTAGTAATTACAAATGAGGTCAGGAAAAGGAAACTAATATTGTTGGACTTATCTTGATTAGTTTTATAAAATTAATTACTCTTTTTAAAAAATATTTTATTTCCTAGTATATTAGCTCACTTGACAATTTTTTTTGATTTAGAAATGATTTTATGATCAACAAAGTTACAATCAATATCCTTAGTATCTCAAAATACAATATGTTGTATAATTTATACTATTTTTAAAATTACTATGATAATTAATTTTATATTATTTATAATACATTTTCATTCATTCCTTATTTAAATATTGAGGGTATTACAAATGATCTCCTTTGTATATCGGAATACAACTTTCCCATTCAAATTATCTTATTTCTTCAATTTTTTTAGTTTAATTTGGTTATATTAACTCGTAATTCTAAATTAATTCTCGTATGACCTTTATATCCCTTGATTTGGTAATATTATATTGCTTCAACTAATCTCATTTTGAAGTTTATTATATATTTTCTTAATATTAAAATAATATTTTGTTATTTCATTTGCTTATTTACCTTTCTAATAGTTATTCAAAATTTGCTTTAATCTAGATGAACCTGACAAAAGAAAACTCATCTTAATGAACTCTATCTAATTAAATATTAAATTTAATATTTTGATTATTTTGTTCTCTTTGATTTTTCATGTTCTTTGAGTCATTTCAAATTGTAACATACTTGACGATGAAAGTTGTTGCACTTGATTACCTTAGTATCATGGAACATAATTTTTCATTAAATATCTCATTTCTTCTAATTTTTGCCTCTATGGTTATATTACTAATGAAGTTTAGCACCTCTCATTTGACTTTTACATCAATTTAATTTAGTTATATTATATTATTTTAGTTTATCTCATTTCTTCTTTAATATATATTTACTTAATATTAAAATAATGATTTATTATTATTTATGCTTTTTTAATTTTGTAATTTGAAATTATTCTAAATGATGAAAGAAAAGTAATCCTATATGTCTTGATAAGTTCTATCAAATTCAATAATATGTTTTACAAATTTGTTTAAATAGTTTATATTCTACGGTATAGGCACACTTTACAAGATAATGTGATTCATATTTAATTTGCCAATAAAATGGTAACTCATGATGTCTTCAATATCATGGAATGTAGAGTTCCCATACATTTTTGCTAATTTCGACAAAGGTTTCTTTTCAAAATCTTTTTATTGTTCTGTAACGCTAAATTTTCACTCATTTGATCTATACAACTTTTATTTAGTTGTACAGTATTACCTTATTTTATCTATTTTTAACTTTAAAATATATTTACTTAATATTAAAGTAATATTTTATTTCTATTTGTGGTCCTTTCCTTTAGTAATATGTAGTAATTAAAAATGAAGTATGATGGAGATGAAAAAATATCATTGTACTTGTCTCCATGAGCTCTGTCCAATTATATGTTTATCTTTATATTTTTAAAAAATCTTTTTTAGGGTTTTGTCATATTTTCTTGGAATTTTGATTCATACTTGATTTAAAGACTATGGATATTATAGTTAATCCTCTTAATATCTTAGAATGAAATTTTCTCACTAAATTTATCTTATTTCTAGGAACATTTTTCTTTGAATGTTTTATTATTATTTAACTAAAAATATCAGTTTGTGCGATTATTACATCACTATTATTTGATAAAATTACATTGCTTTAATTTATCTTATTTCAACTTTAATATAATTTTTTAAATATTAAAATAATAATTTATTATTATCTATACTTATCTACTTTTATACTTTATTGTAAATCAAAACAAGGTTTGATCGAGATAGGGTTATCATAAAATAATAATACATTATTATTTGTTCTTATTAAATTTGATAATTCATAGTAATTCCAAATGAGCTCTAATTAAGACAAAACAAACATCAATGGAACTTGATGAGCCCTATCAAATTAAATGCCTATTTCTATATTTTCAAATATTTTACATTTTATGGCACAAGCATGCTTTATAAAATATTGAATTTGTACTAATTTGATGGTCATAATGTTACACTCAATATCTTTAGTATCATGGAATACAACTTTCTCATACAATTTATCTAATTTCTCCAAATTTGTTTTGGTTTGGTTATATTTTTTATGTAACCCTAAATTACCTTTTGTGTGTTGGTTACATTGCTTTGATTTTGTTACATTTTATTACTTCAATTTGTCTTATTTTAGCTTTAAAGCATGTTCACTTTTTAGTAAAGTAATAATTTATTATTATTAATCCTTGTCAACTTTGCTTATTCACAATAATTCAAAAATAGGTCAGATTGATTTGAAGAAAATGTCGTTGGAGTTGTCTCCTGATTTGATAATTGGGGATGTTATGATTGATCTCTTGATTTTATTTGATTGCAGATTTCTAGTACAATTTATCACATTTCTTAAAATCTTTTTATTTGATTTGTTTATCTTAACATGTAACTCTAAGTTTACACTTGTGTGACTTTTGGAATACATTAATTTGGTTATATTATATTACTTCAATTTATCAGATATTAAGTTTAATATAAAATTATTAAAAATTAAAATTATAATTTATTATTATTTATTCTTATTTACTTAGTTAATTCATAAGAATTCCGAAAGAGTTTTGATTAAGACAAAACTTATATTATTCAACTTACTTCCGTGAGCTATGTTCAACTAAAATCTACTTTTTTATTTTTTTAATATTATATTTTATTAGATGTTTGACTTATACATTGTTTGATGATTGAGGATGTCACACTCCATCTTCTTAACACTTTGTAATAAAATTTCTCATATAACTTATCTTCCTCAAATATTTCTCTTTCATTTGGATATATGATTATGAAACACTGATGCTTTTATCCTATGACTTTTGCATTATTCTTGTTTGGTTACATTACAATGTTTTAACTTATCTTATTTTAGGTTTAATATACATGTTTACTTAATATTAAAATAGTAATATACTATTATTTATGCTTGTTAACATTGGTAATTTTTAAAAATTCTAGCGAGCCCTATGCAATAAATTATTCATTGTTACATTTTTTAAATATTTTATTTTTTTATGATTTTGGTACATAGTATGAGAAATTATGATAGATATGTAACTAATTTTTCAATTAGTATGTTACACTCAAGTACCATTGTTTCTTATAAATGAATATTCCCATATAGTTTATCTCATTTTTAAAATATATTTTCTTTGTTTGAGTTTTATATTATGTTACTATGAACCTAATCTTGTCACTGACAACACATTAATTTTGTTATATTACATTTCTTTTATTTCACAAATCTCAACTTTTATGTACATTTACATAATATTGAAATAATAATTATGCTATTATTTTTTCTTGTTGACTTTGGTAATTCACAACAACTTCAAAGGAGATTCGATTGAGAGGAAACAAACACCTTTGGGATTGTCTCGATAATCTAAATTCAATTAAAGATACATTTGAAAATTTTTAAATATTTTATTTAAAAGGAGTTTGACATGATCTATGACATAATTTGATTTGTACCATATCTGATGTCAATGATGTCACACATGAGCTACTTAGTATCTTACACTATGGCTTTCCCATATAATTTATTTCATTTCTTCAATTTTTTTGCTTCATTTCATTATAATATGACAAAATAAAAAATGATATAATTGTTAAACTATAGGAGATTTAGAGTTATATAGTAATATTACCTAATCAAGGTGAAGCATTTAGGGAACAAAGATAAAAATCAAGTATTAATAGAAATTTCTAATCTTTCATAATGAAAAAACAAAAAGATTATATAAAAATATAATATTTATATTTTATTATAGAATGCTCATGGAAATGAGCCACATTATATTGATTTTATTTTGCTTAGATCATTGTTTAGAATTATTACAAATTATGAAATGAAATTAAAAAAAATAATATATTATTATTTTAATATTAGGTAAACATTTTTTAAAACTAAAATAAGATTAATTCAATCAATATAATATAAGAAAATCAAAATTAGTTTTATGATCACATGAGAAGAGAATTAGAATTTGGATAATAAAGTAATAAATTGAAAGAGAAAAATTTGAAGAAATGATATAAATTATATAAGAAAATTATATTACAAGGTACAAAGGAGATCAAATATAACAAACTTGATCTTAAAATTAGGTACTAGAAAAACGTCTCTTAAAATGTGCCAAAATAATTGTAAATAAAATATTTTAAAAAAATATTAAAATAAATATTTAATTTAATAGTGATTATTCAGAGTGTCCAATAATGTATGTTTCGCATTCATTGGATCTCATATGGAATTTTGATGACTTAGCAAAGAAAATAAGCAGAAAAATAAATGAATTATTATTTTAAAATTATGTAAATATTTTTTAAAGTTGAAATAAGAAAATTTGAAGCAATACAATATAGCCAAATTAAAGTGATGCAAATCTAACAACAGAGTAGAATTAGAGTTTCACAACTTTACAACAAAAAAGCATAAATTTTGAAAAAAATAAAATAAATTATGCAACAAAGTTGCATTGCAAGATATTTTGGAGATTAAGTGTGACTTCCTCATAAAAAATTAGGTACAAATCAAAATGTGTCAAAAAGTATGTTAAAATGTTAGAAAATAAGTTATTTAAAAATATGAAATTATATATTTATTGAACTAAGGTTATCAAATGAGTCTAGAGAATTTTATTTCACCTTTGTCAAACATAGTTTGGAATTTCTGAAAATTATGAAAGCAAATAGGAACAAATAATAAGATGTTATTTTAATATTAGGTAAATGTTTGATAAAGCTAAAATGAGTTAAAATAAAATTAATAATAAAATGAAATAAAAGTAATATAAAGATCAAACAAAAACATAATTACAGTTTCATAGGAATATAGCTAAGTCAAAGCAAAAATTAAAAGAATTGCAATAAATTATTTGAGAAAGTGCTTTATATGTTGCGATAAAAATTGAGCGTAACATCCTTGATTATAAAAGAAAGTAAGATTCCAAATGTCTGGTGAATCCCATCAAAATCATAGTAAATGATTTAAAACTATGAAAATTAATATATAATTTGATAGAGCTCATCGGGACAAATGCAACTATGTTTGTTTCATCTCGTTTGAACAAAGTTTAGCACAACTATGAATAATCAAAGTAAATAAATAGAAATAATAATAAATTATTATTTTAAAATTAAGTAAACATTTAAAAAAGTTGTAAGGAGATAAATTAAAGAAATATAATATAACTAAATCAAAGTGATGTAAAGGTCACAAGAGAAGTGAATTAGAGTTTTAAAAGAATATAACCATCGTAAAACAAACCTTTGAAGAAATGAGATAAACTTTATAGAAAAGTTGATTCCATGATGATAACGAGTTCACGTGTAATATCTTCAATCATCAAGTTAGGTATAAATCAAAATATCTTATATAACATACGAAAATATTAGAAAATAAAAATTCAAAAATAAAAAAATGTATACTTAATTAGATAGAGCTCATAAAAAAAGTTACACGAAACTTTTTCACCTCTATCCAACCTCCTCATTTCATATCATAAATTATAAAATTAAATAAGAATAAACAATAATAAATTATTTTTTAAAATATTAATCAGATATATAATATAAAAAGATAAATTAAGGAGAACTTAAATTTTGTAGTAGTATAACCAAATCAAAGTGAAACATTTGTAGAAATAAGATAAATTATACAAAAAAGCTACATTTTGAGATACGAAGGAGATGAGCATTGTATCTTCGATCATAAAATTAGGTATGAATAAAAATGTCTCATCCTTCGCATAAAAATACTAAAAGTTATTTTAAAATATAAAATTTTAAATTTAATTGTATACTGCTCATTGAGATGAGTCCAACGATATATGTTTCAAGTTGATTAGACCTCCTTTAAAATTACTTCAAATTATGAAAGTACAAAAATATAAATAATAAAAAATTGCTATTTTTAATGTCAAGTAAGTACGTATTAATGTTGAATAAATATGACTTAAGAAAATTTAATATAACCACTCCAAAGTAATGTAAAAATCACATAAGAGTACAATTAAAGTTTCATTTTAATGTGAACAAATGGAAGCAAAACAATTAAAGAAACAAAACAAATTGTACATCAATGCCACATTCTGAGATCCAAAAGAGATCTATTATTGCTTACTCTAATATCAAATTAAGTATGAATGAAAGTGAGACATAAAGCATGCTAAAACCATAGAAAATAAAGTTTTTAAAATTATTAAATTAAGTATATAATCGATACAGCTTGTTTAGATGAGTCCAAAAACTTTAATTGTCTCTATTTAAACTTGTTTAGAATTATTTTGAATTATCAAAGAATATAAGTTTAAAAAATAATAAATTAATTTTTTAATTAAGAAAATATATAGTAATTTCAAATGAGGTCATTTAAAGTATTGAAACATAACTAAAATAAAGTGATGTCAAGGCCACAATAGAGGAGAATAAGATTTTCATTATAATATAACCAAATGAAACGAAAACATAAACTAATTTAAAGAATGCTGCATTTTTAGCAACTAAGAAGATTGAATGTACCATGTTTTATCGTCAAATCGTGAATATATAGAAATTTCTTGTTATGTGTAATGAAACCTCAAAACATAAACTAATTTAAAGAAATATAAAATGTATATTTTGTTTCGTTATGCTTATTCACATGAGTCCTAAATGTTTGCTTAGTCTTGATCAGTCTTACTTTGGAATGTTTATGAATTACCAAGCAAATAAATATAAATAATAAAAAATTATAATTTTAGCATTACATAATGTTATGATAATGCTTAAAAGATGTCATTTGATGAAATGTATTAAAAAAAAATAAAAGTTATATATAGATCACATGAGAAGAGAATTATAATTTCAACATAATACAGCAAAATCAATGGAAAGAAAATTAAAGAAATAAGATAAATTATTTACAAAGTTTGCATGCGAAGGTACTATGTAATCGAGTGTAACATCCTCAATCATCACATTAGCTCTGAATCAAAATATCTCATAAAACATATAAAAATATTAAAAAATAATGTTAAAATATTAAAATTGTTTAAATAATTGAGCTCATAAAAACTTTCCTAATGACATATACTTCCTCATAATTAGACCATGTTAAGAATTAATATGAATTATCAAAGAAAATAACCATAAATATTAATAATTATTTATTTTAGTACTAAGAATATATATAATAAAGCTAAAAGTAAATATATTGAAGCAATAAAATATAATCTAATCAAACAAATGTATAAGTCATAGAAAATAAAAATTAAAACTATAAAGTAAAACATTTGAGCAAATAAGATAAATTATATAGAAAAGCTATATTCTATGTTGACATCCATAGTAGTTGAATCTTCTACAAATAGAAATCTCTTGTCATTCATTAAAAAACATAAGAAAATTTTTTAAAAATAATGAAATAAATAATTAAGTTAATGGAGGTCATGACGATGAGTCCAACGACATTTGTTTCATCCTGTTTGGACCAAGGTTAGAAATACTACGAGTTACCAAAATAAATGAGCATAAATAATTAAAAGTATTATATTATATTAAGAAAAAAAATGTAAAGCTAAAAATGGATTAACTGAAGTAATATAATATAACCAAATAAAAATGTTGCACAGGTCACATTATAGGAGATTTATAATTTCGTCATAATATATCTTAATTAAAGTGAAATATTCGATGAAATGAGATAAATTGTCTAATAAATCTACGTTCCATGATATTAAACATAAAAAATGTAGTAACCTCTATCGTCAAATCACGTACATAACAAAATAACTTAAAAGACATGTCAAAACTCTTGATAATAAAATTTTTTTAAATAATACAAATGAATACTCAATTAGATAGAGCTCAATAAACCAGTCTAATGACATTTGTTTTTTCTTGATTATACCTCATTTAGAATTATCATAAATTACTATATTAAATAAGTATAAGTAATAATAAATTATTATTTTAATATTAAACAAATATATATTAAAGATAAAACAAGATAAAATGAAGTAATGTATTATATCCAATTCATAGTAATGCAATTGCCACACAAGAAAAGATCTTTTTAAATAGTAAATAAAAAATCAAAGTGATAAAATTGAAGCAATAAAATAAGTAATACAGGCAAACTATATTCAAAGATAATAAAGAGATTGAGTGTAAAATCTTCAATCTTCTAATCAGATATAAATCAGTGTGTCTCGTTAAGAATAAAAAAGCTATTTAAAATAAAATATATAAAAATAAATGTTTAATTGAATAAGGCTTGTCGAGATGAGTCTAACAATATTTATTTCACCTTAGTTGGATACTTTTTAGAACTACAATGAGTTATCGTATTAAATAAGCATAAATATTAATAAATTTTATTTTAATATTGTGTAAATATATATATATATATATATATATTAAAAGTTAAAAAGATAATTAAAGCAATTTGATATAACAAATAAAAGAAATGTAAAGGTAACAAGAGAGCAGACTTATACTTATAAATAAAAAATTTAATTAAAAGAGATTAGTTGTATCTAAATGTTGCATTCCAAGATGCTAAGGGGATCGACTATAATATCCTTTATCATCAAATTAGGTATAAATTAAGATATCTTATAAATCATGCCAAAACATTAGAAAATAAAATATTTAAAAATATAAAAATAAACATTTAGTTTGAGAGAGGTCATTAAGAAGAGTCGATTGACATTTATTAAATCTCCATCAAAAAGAAATGCATGTTAGTGTCTTCGGTTTGACAAGAATATCAATATTATACAATGTTTTTCATGTTAATAGTTCTCAAATTTATGGAATATTGTTTATTGCATGAGTTAAATTATTTGAAATTGCATGCTAATCTGTCAATTGAGTTGAAAAGTAAAGATATATGCAACTTAAGCATCTTTTATCAAAATTTATGTTACTTTCCATGCCAAATAGAATTAGTATGATGAGGATAAGGTGTTGTTATCAATTCAGGATTGATTTTAGCCAAATTGGTAAGATGTTGGTTGCATGTATGATGTTCGAAGAATGCTAGCCATGTATGTAATTTTGTGAACATTTCCTTATATAATACGAGATTTCTGGATTGTATATGTTTTCTTAGAACTATTACTAAAAATATGCAACAAATATATCCTGGAAGTATTTGGGATTGTTACACATTGTGGTGAAGAATTTACTTATGAATAATTCCAATTAGTTAAGAAAACCAAGTAAGAAATCTTAGAAAAACAAATTGGAAGACTTAGGAATGTTCTCCTCAAATTATACCATAAGTTATTATTATGACTTTGAGCAAGACTTCCTCCAAACTAAACAAGACAATGGAATGAGTTTTACAAAAAAGAAATAGGGATGAATGACTCATGTTTTGCATTAAGGTTGATAGTAAGGCTCGGCGATGGATGTGAAATTCAAAAAGATACCTAGAAATGAACTTAGTCGACTTCCAATGCAAGTATGCTAATGGTTTTTCTTGGGGACGATTTCAAGTGCTTGAATTGACCACTAAAGAAGGCTTATGAAAGATTAGGTATTCATTATGAAAAACAAAAAGCTTTTGGCTTTGAAGAGGAATTAAGAAACATGGAACTTAACCTCAACAATAAGCTTAGTTGGCTTAGATTACACTTGCAAAATTATAGGTTAGAAGAAGATAACATATGAATTAGAAGTTATATGACGTAGGATTTAAATTTTGAATGACTTTAATTTTTATTTGTATTTCCTAGATTTGAAATTTTAATATTTAGTATTTAAATTTTAAATTTCTTTGGTTTGAAACTCAACCATAATTTAAGTTTGAGAACCCGAAAATCTAAGGTATAGTCAAAGTTAAATTACGACTAAAAATAGCCTTACATAATGTTTAAAATCACTTAGAAATTTGTAAGTGAAATTACTAAGGACTAAGGTTTTATTGTAGAAAATTTCAAGATAATGATTAATATTGAATTAAGAACATAATGCATTTGTTGGGACCTTAGCACACTCTAAATGAGGCCATCATTTGATGATGTTATTAGTGTGAAATAAACAAGGGGGATTAAGTTCAAGGGCATAGTTTTAACATTAATAGTGGTACTAGGCTTGGCCAAGCCACCTATGATGACTTAGATTTTTGTTAAAACTTGATCTAGTTTTGTTGATAGGAGAGATCAAGAGTAGCCATAATTTAGGTTTGTAGGCCATGGATTGACACCTTAGATAATGGTTTCTGAGGTGCAAGAAACATAATAGAGGCCATTAGGAATGTGAAGTGACTCATGTAAGTTTATGAGGAAAGTGAGATTCAGTACCAAAATTCATGTGAATCATGGTTAAAGAACAAAAACTAAGACTTAAATGGATTAATCTATACATTTATAAATTATGGGTAAGGATTGGACTAAAATACATGACTTTTGAATGGGAAAGATACCCAAAGAGGCAAGTGAGGCATTAGTAAAAATGCTAGGTTAGCCAAATACTATAATAAAGTTATGGAAGACTTGGATAGTTGACTAATGGTTGGGGATTTGATGAAAGTATCGATGATAGATTAAAGTTTGGTATACCTAGTTAAATGCAAGTAAAATATTCATAATATTAATTAAAAATGTGTTCTAATATTGACATTGACTATAATGTTAGTCGTAGTGTTGCACTCCCATCAGATATGGTGTTTACATGCCTCATTTCTAACTTTTCTTGAGTGATCATGGGTGTGTGTGCGAGCTTATGGTGTTTTCACACAAAATGTGATAAACTTCCATTAATATAGTGTGGTGCAGATGATTTTCAATTGTTTTGTTTCTAAAATAAGATGATTAGTATATAATTGCATGTTGGTCATGTGCCATAACAAGATATCACTAAAGATTTTGGATTTTCCATAGTACTTGTTATGGTGAGACATGATTTATGATTACTTTTATAGTTCTATGGAGTGCTCCATGAAATTAGTATAGCCTAAATGGTGACCTATTAGATCATGTAATGAGATAAGAGAATCAGACATATGTTGAGTATGTCACAATCCTTGAGTGGGTATCAAATTATTTATGGTTAACAACATATGTTATGGTATTAATTATGACATTTTTTTTACTTACAAAGCCTTATTAGACTTCTGTTAAGGTTAGTGGTTAAAGTTTTATGCTTCGACATTTGTTTGATTCTTTCGATATAATGTTTAGCGTACTCTACTCTTAAATTTTTGCATTTATGCTTTTATTGATAGGACATGAGGATTTAATTTTGAGCTTGGCTCAACCCTCCCTTTAGTAGAAATATTTACATTTATAGTTAGAAGTTGGTAATAGATATAAGATTAGAGCAGGGGCATCTGAGTAAGAACCTTAGTGGATTACTCCTCCATGACCTTTTTGTCATGTCCTAGTTCTAGTCTAATTTATTTTTAGCTTTGATGTCGTAATATCATATATTGGACTATATGAGACATTTTATGTTGTAATTTAAAAAATATGAGAAATTATATTTTGACGTGGTTTTTGCAATTTACTTTATTGTGATAGTCATTTTTTTGATATTATAGCAGTTATGCATATTATCGATTATGTGGATATTATTATTTGTAGCTATAAATTGCCTTGGCATCATATAAATGCTATTGGACTAGCAATTTACCAAAACAATGGTGGACTAGTTCTTTGCTCAATTGAGATCTCATCAGGAAAATGAATGTTGTTCATTTTGGGTGGCATGTCATGAGCATGATGTTCAAATTGAAGGAATGTGACATCCAATTTAAAGGTTAAGACCCAAGAGTAAAAGGTGGTAGTCAAATACATTAAATGGTGTATAGTCTAAGTGCATCCCAAGAAAAAACATTGCAATAAAAATGGTGTGATAGTTTGGTGTCAAATTCTTGGCTAGAATATCCTATTTTAGGTTAGTTTTCATAGGAGTTAGGAAATTCTTGGCAACTTGAGTCAAGTCCCACTATTGTGGGGAACATTAACTTGTGAGTTGATTTTTAAGTTATATAAGTTATTTTATTTTTTAGTTCTTGCCCATGTTATTTAAGTATGTCAGCTCTTATTGTAATAGATAACTAGGGCTAGTATTGCTTTCTTAAGTGGCCCATTAGACACTAAACTAATGCAAAGTCAGTTATAATTAAAATTTCTAGGTATGGTTGAGACACGCCATATTTTACTTGTGTCTATAGTGGAGCAATTCTTTGGGGCCTTCACAATATTGAGTCCATCATTATCTTTAGGTATAACACATCCAGTCATAAGAAATGATTGGCTTGCACACATGTAGGAGTTTATTTCAATCATATTGGTTTCAACAAAAAATGATGGTGCCATTAGTAGAATTTGTTATTTATGGAAAGGTATCTAACTTGTTGCATGATCAACATCATACCATATATGGGATGTGCAAAGTAGCAAGATTCCTTTGAGTGAGTTGATTGCAATGTTTTGAGGTTATTTTGTGATAGAGACAACCATAACTCAAATCCATGAAGAGATCTCTCATTAGAGCAAAATGAAGATGTCCATAGTGAACTATCTGGCTAGATTGACATATCTTACTTGTTAAACATCAAAGTAGGTGACTTCCAAAGCAAACTATTCTGTGCTCTTTATGCAGGGACTTAGACTATTGTATAAACACCTAATGGTTTCTTGGTTGTTTTGATATTATAAATTGACTAAGGATGATAGGTTGATTGAGTAGAAGGATTGTCACATTGAGGTTCATAAGGAAGCTAAAAACCAAGGAAAGAACTTTTGACAAATTTAAAGGTTAAAGGGATGAAAAATCTCATAGAAAGTAATGGTACAAAAAGTCATCTCAAGATATTCAAACTATGGTGATTATAGCTCTTCAAGATAGTGAATAGCCTAAAATGTAGCTCCAATATGGAGACTTAAAATGCATACAACATGGTACATGACATGGAAGAGCTTACTAATTAAACTAAATATTTTTTATATTTGCTTTAAGCTTAAACATTTTAGGAGAATTTGTCTAAAGGTGTAGAATACTATTTTGTGTCTTTGTCACACAGGAGGTTGTGATGAGCTCTTGCACTCACTAATCACAAGGTATTGATTCTTTTAATGTCAGTACTATTATGCACACATTTATATAAAGCTACTTTTATAAAATTTTTTGAGATTGAATCTTCTAATTTATTTATCCATGAACTTTTTAGAAGGAAATTAAAGGTGATAAAAGATGCTTCCCATCACTATTACTAGTAAAATTGGCTTCTAGTGATGGGATTTCTTAAGCTCTAGAGTGCATGCAATTTTAGTTATCTTTGACATGGGTTTCAAGGTAGAGCTCATTCGACTACTATGTCTAGTGTTGACATTTGTTTGACTTAGAATGGATTTCTTAACATAGCATAGTGAATGATTGTTGGTTGAAAAAAGATCTAGATTAAAGTGTCTAACATTGTTGGTACAGTTTATTTTTTAATCTCCCAAAAGGTACTAATGAATTCAGCAATTCAAACATCAAAGGTGGTTCATAATAGCCAAAGACACCATTATTTGTTTATAAGAAATATGTAAACTTAGCCCCTAGCTTTGCATCATATACCTATGGTGTAAACTTATCCTGATTTATTTTCCAAATAAATTAACTCACTTGCCATTCGAGTTTGAAACTAAGTTCCATGTTAGTCTTGAGTTAAGAGCTACTCTAATTGCTATATCACCATATCATATGGCTCAACTTCAGTTAAAAGAACTCAAGATTTAGTTACAGACTTTGTGGGCAAAGGATTGATTAAGACAAACCTTGGGGAGCCCTTATGGTATTTGTAAAAATATAGGATGGTAACTTTTTCTAGTGTATGGATTACCATGGATTAAGTAAGCTGAATGTTAAAAATTTCTATCCAATGTCATGAATTGATTGCGTACATGATCAATTGAAGGACATGTCAACTTTTTTCAAGATTTATCTTCATTTATGTTATCATCAAATTTAAACTTAGGGTAATGATGTCCTAAAAGGCTTTCACTACAAAGTATTGGCACTTTTAATTCATAGTTTTGCCTTTTAGGTCATCCAATACTTCAACAATGTTTGTGAATTTTGTGAACAACACCTTTCAACACTTTCTTATTGATTCATGTAAATGTTCATTGATGAGATATTTGGTTTATTTGAACAGTGAGGAATAACCTACATGACATTATAAAAAAGTGTTGCAATTTCTTAAAAGCATGTAGCTATAGGCAAATTTTTTGAATTGCTTGTTTTGTCTTCACTTGATACCTCCACTTTGGCATATTGAGAGTGCTAAAGAGAATTTTGTTGACCCTAATAAGGTCAAACCAATTATTGAGTAAAGAAGACTGACTTTAATAAACAATATTTTCATTTTTTGGGTGCTGCAAGCTAATACAATATATTTGTGGAAAATTTCTCAAATTTGTATTAGCATTTGCTTTGAGCATAGGAAATTTTATTTTATTGTGATCATTCTTAATAAAGCTTTTCTTAGCTTAACAATATACTAAGTCCAACTGATGTTTTGACATTGCCAATCTAGAGCGAGCCTTATTAGGCCTATTTTGATGAAATTCGGGAGTAGTTCTTATGCATAATTGTAAATTGTGTCCTATGCATCTAAAAACTAGTATGAGATTGACCTCATTTACCTAACCCATGATTTGGTGTTTGGTTTTATTCAATACTATAGAATTAGTTTGCTCATCTTAGTGCTCTTATTATTTGGGCTAATTTGAAGGACGAGCTAAGTACAATTTACTAAGAAGATCTCGAACTATTGAAAGTGCCTATTTGACTACAATAGAAGTAATCTTTGGACTATTCTAATAGGGATGGCATCCTGACATATCATGGTTGGTGTCTGTTCCTTAGAACACAGAGTTTAAAGATAGTTCACCAACAAAGGCTCATGATAGTAGAATTGCAATCCATTTAGTTGATGGTAAAATTATAAGAACCTCAAGATTATCTTATGATGGAGGCGTGCATGCACTAAGTCCATAAATGCTTTCCTTATTAAAGAGATAAAGCTAAACATTCAAAACCTTTTGGGTTATTATCAAAGTCATACCTAATTGGAAATAAGATGAGATTATTATTGATTTTTTCCTATTTAATAAGGATCCAACAGGGTTGGACAATATTTTTTTTATGGTTGATTATTTAACTAAATTGGCTCATTTTTTAGCTGCGAAGAAGTTAAACTTAGCAAAAAGACTAGTACACCTTTATGTATAATAAATAGTATGTCTACATGGTGTTTCCCTTGTAATTATCTCCATTTTAGAAATTTTTACATTGAGTATTGGGAACTACAATTTAGTTTAGCACAATGTATCATGTTTAAATAGAGGCATAGTAAGAGAGGGCTCTCTAGAACTTTGAGGATTTATTAAGGCTATGTTTAATGGATATTAAGCCTTTTAATATTTTCATTTAGTATTAACATAATAATGAAATAACTTGGGAAGGCTATAAGAAATATTATTGACATATACTTATTTTTTAACATCAAAATGTGATGTCAATTTTGGAAGATAATCCACAGCACATAAATTAGGTGTAGAAATTGATTAACTTTGGTATAAGTACACTTGTTTCTTTGATATTCCTTGAGTATGTTGTAATAAAATAAATTTTTTGCTAATGATGGTGAGATTGAACTTGTTCATACTTTTGAAATTGAAACACATTATTTTAATGACTTAATGTTCATAAATAAGTAGGATTTATATCAAAATAAAATGAAAAGAAAATATGTATGCAAGTAATAAGAAATGTATAATTATTTGTGTGAATTCTAGCAAGATATTGAGACATTGAATGGACATGATAAAATAATAAAAAAATAAACTTTTCCATGTAATGTTACCCCTTAACCCAAGTGCAATACCCAGGACTATATTATGATATAAATTGGCTCCAAATGATGTAATGTTTTGCCTTTTATAGGGTTTTCACAAGTAATCTATTGACTATTAATGTGTTTGGGCATGGGTGTGTGATCCATACTAGAGATGTTCTTAATAGCATAACTTTGGGTTTACGATGTTGTTAGGTGTGGTTTCTTGGGTCATACCTATCACGATTGATATAATGCTAACTGATCGATATACCAACTGATCGAGGCCAATCCATTTTAAATCTTTACTTTAGTGTTGATGTAGGCAAGGTATGATATGTGAGAAGGGATATCATTCATAAGAAAATGGGCCCAAATTGTGAAAAAAAAGTCTAATGGAGTTAAGAAATTTGGAAATTCTTATTTAAAGTGCAAAAATGCAAAGATGTAGCTAAGAAATAAAATAATTTAAATGTTAGTTATTATTGCTATTATATATTTTGAAATTATTTATTATTTAATTTGTAAATACCTAAGAGAATTTTGGATCATTAAATATTAAGGCAATAAGGATAGGTATTTAGCATTCATTTAATTATGAAACAACTAAGATAAATTGCTGAAAACATAATAGGATATATTTTTACAATATTGGATCAAGATGGCCTAAAATAGAGATCCCCAACACATAGATCTAATGAGTAAATCAATTAAGTAGGTGTAAGTATGCTCATTTATTTAATATTCCTTGAGCATGTTGTAATAAAAAAAAGTTTCTTGCTTATGTTCATCTCATTCAACCTATCCATACATTTGAATTTGAGTCACAACATTTTTGTGACTTAGTGTTGATAAATAAAGTTTTTATGACTATAAAGTTGAAGGAAAAGTGGTATACAAGTAATTCAAAAATGTCAAATTGTTTATTGGAATTACAACATGAGAACGACACATTTAATGTACATGACAGTTTTATCTGTGATGTTATACCATGACTTTTGTGTGGTACCAAGGCTAATTTGAAGATCAAGGATTTTATGATATATGTTCTTGAAACATTGGAATGTAATTTTCTCGTATAACTTATGTCATTTCTTAAATTTTTTTCTTTAACTTTGTTATATTACTATATAACCCTAAATCTCATCATGTTTTACCAGTATATGTCATTGATTTGTTTATACAACATTGAGTTAATTTATCTTATATCACTTTTAATATCATTTAATTAATATTAAAGTAATAATATATTATTATTTATTCTTATTTATCTATATAATTTGAAGTAATTTCAAATTTGATCTGATTGAGACCAAACAAATGTCATTAAAGTCATCTTGACCAACTCTAATTCAATTAATTGTATTTTAATATGTTTCAAATAATTGTTTTTGTTTTGATAAGATTTATGAGATATTTCAATTGACATGAGATTGATCAATTGAAGATGTTGCACTTAATCTCCTTAGAATCCTTGAATATAATTTCTCTTACAATTTATCTAATTAATTAAATGTTTTCAATTTTATTTCATTATATTATTATGTAACTCTATATCTTCACTCATTTAACAATTAAATTCCTTTGATTTTATTTTAATACATTACTTCAATTTATCTCATTTTAGGTATAATATAAATTTATGAAGTATCAAAATAAGAATTTATTACTATTTACTATAATTTCATTTAGTAATTCACAAAATTTCAAAATTGGTCCAATTAAGAAAAAGTAAATGTTGTTGGACTCTTTTTGATAATTTTTATTAATTAAATATTAAATTTTATAAGTTGGAAAAAAAATTTCTAAGATTTTTTTATGCTTTATGAATTATTTTAATATGTACTAGATTTAATGATGAAAAATGATAGACTTAATCTCTTTGTATCTTAGAATACAACTTTTCCATACAATTTATCACATTGATTCAATTTTTCTAAATCTATTTTTTACACTACTATGAAACTCCAAATTTCATCACAATTGACCTTAACATGCAATTGATTTAATGATATTGTATTACTTCAATTTATCTTATTTTAGTTTTATTGTAATTTTACATTACATTAAAATAATAATTTATTATTATTTTTTCTCATTTATTGTGCTGATTCATAGTAATTCTTAAGGAGGTTTGACTAAGATGAAATAAATTTCCATGGACTCACATCCACAAGCCTTATTCAATTAAATATTCACTTTTATTTTTTGAAATATTTTTTCTAGTATTTTATTATTCTTGACATTACATTTTTTTATGTATCTAACCTAATGATTAAGGGTAATACTCAATCTCCTCAATATATTTGAATGCAAATTTTTTATACAATTTGTCTCATTTCTTTAACTTTTTTGCTTTGTTTTGTTATATTACAATGTAACTTTAAATCTCATATTGTTTAAACATTACGTGTCTTTGATTTGGTTATATTACATTACTTCAATTTATCTTTTTCAACTTTAATATTTTTTAATTAATAATAAAATAATTTATTATTATTTTTACTTATTTAATTTTTTTAATTGTTGTAAATACAAATAAGCATAGATCGAGATGAAACAAATGTCGTTAGAATTTTCTTGGCATGCTTAATCCAATTTAAAAATTTGGAAACTTTTTAATATTTTATTTTTTTGACATGTTCCTATGAGATATCTTAGCATTCAACTTTCAATGTAATTTATTTTGTTTATTACAACTTTTTACTTTGATTTGGATGTATTATAAAAAAACTCTTATTCTCTTATGGTGTGATATCTATATTGCCTTAATGTTAATATATTATATGATTTCAATTTACATTATTTTATTTATAATATTATTTTAAACTACTTTTAAATTGTAATTTATCATTATTTTTTGTAGTTTCTTCATAATTGACAACATTTCTAAATGAAGTTGGATGGCGACAAAATAAATATCATTGGATCTTTCTAGACAAGCTCTATTCAAGTAACTATTCCTTTTTATAGGCTCAAATATTTTATTTACTAACTTTTTGGTATGTTTTATGAGATATTTTAAATTATACATGAATGAATGAATGCAATTGTTATGCTCAATCTCCATAGTATTTTAAAATGTAGCTTTCTCATATAATTTATCTCATTTGTTTAAAATTTTAAAGTTAATTTGGTAAAGTTACTATCTAACTCTAAACCTCATATCATTTAAATTTTATATTTCTTTGATTTTATTGGACTAAACTTTTTCAAATTATCTCATTCTTAGCTTTAGCAAATATTTACTTAATTTAGAGCGATAATTGTTTTTTATTTATTATTACACTGCTAGTTAGTAGAACTAATTCTTAACAAGAGTTAATCAAAATGAAAAAAAATGTCATTAGACTTTCTTGATAGCCTCTATCTAATTATATAACTATTTTGAAAATAAAAATCTAGGGTTTTGGTATGTTTCCAAAGACATTTTGAGACGATGAAAACATATTTACACTTAACCCGATGAGCTCCATAAAACTAAATATTCTCTTTTATAATTCTAAATATTTTATTTTCTTTGACTTTAGCATTTGTAACGATAAATTTCAATTCATATTACGTTTTATGATTGAATATGTTGCAATGTATCTCCATAGTATTATGGAATTCAACATTCTCGTATAATCTTTCTTATTTCTTTAAAGTTTTTGCTTGAATTTGGGGCTATTACTATATGACACTAAATCGCATCTCATGTGACCTTTACATTACTCCAAATTACTTATACTACATTTTTTAAATTTAAATTATTTTAACTTTAATATATATTTATTTAATATTAAAATAATAATTTATTATTATTTATGACTATTTAATTATGTAAATAATTATAGTTCTAAATGATTTAAATGGAGAAGAAATAATTGTCATCAAACTAATCTTGATTATCTTTATTAATTAAATATTTATGCCCATGTTTAAGAAATTAATTTACTAAGTTTTGGAATGCTTTGTGAAACATTTTGATTATTTCTAATTAAAAATCAGGAATGTTGTACTTGTTCAACTTAGTATCAAGGAATACAACTTTCTTAAATAATTTATCTAATTAATTAAATCTTTTCACCATGTTTTGCTTATTTTACCATTTAACTCTTAAGTCTCCTCTCATGTTTTCTTGACATCACTTTAGTTTTGCTATATTAAGTTGCTTTAATTTCTTTAATTTTTTTACATATATTATCTTAAAATTAAAATAATAATTTGTTGTTACTTGTGATTGTGTAATTTAGCTATTTGTAATAATTCAAAAAAAGTTTGATGTAAATGAAAGAAATATCATTGGAGTCAACTGGATTAGCTCTATCTAATTAAAGATATATTTTTGTACTTTAAATACTTTATTTTCTAAGGTTTTGGTATATTTTCAAGATATTTTTATTTGTAACATATTTGATAATTGAGGTTGTTATACCCATATCCTTATTATCTTGGAATACAACTTGTTTAATCTTATTAACTCAATTTTTTCATTTTAATTTTGTTATATAACTAATTAACTCCAAATCTCCTCATATGTGACCCATACATGTCTTTAATTTGATTATATTGCGTTATTTTAATTTATCTCATTTTTAAAAGTGAATGACTTATTCATCAAAATCAAAGCTAACTCATACTACCCATTAGAACAAAATTTAAAAATTTATGGCTTAGCTCACCAAACACAAGGGTGATGTAACAATCACCTCTTTTTGATGATGATAATGTAAAAATGTTTAAACTAAAATATTATAAGTAAAATTAGATACTTAAGAAATATTTTTATTATAAAACGTATTAAAATTGAAGTATCCCTTTATTTTATACACTACCTTACTATGTACTCTCCTTAAATTTGTGACTTCAAACTTTTATATAAACCGTGATCATTGTCACCCTTTGTGCCATGAAAAATGAGGTACAAATTACAAAATTTACGTTACACCTAGTTGTTACCTTATGATTTTAAATTGACGTGTTGGAAGTGTTTTATTGAATATGCCTATCTATTTTTGCTTGGTAGGAACATATTTGAGTTCTAAAAAGCCTTTAGCTACTTGATCTCTAATAACATGATATCTTACATTTATGTGCTTGGTCTTAAATTGATGAACTTTGATCTTTACTTAGGTGAAGGAACTAGTATTATTAATTTTAATGAGAATATATGAGAGTTTGAAACCATAATCTTGAAATTTTTATCTTAACCACTACGCTTGAGCAACATTGCTTCCAACCACTACATAATAGACTCCTATGGGCAATAGAGCTATACAAATTGCTTCTTGCTTAAGAATGAAATCGGATAATTTCCTAGTAATTAACATGCACTTGTGATACTTTTCTTACCTACAATGAAGCCTACAAAGTCTTAATCTTTGGGACTTATAAGACCACTTAAAATAGTGTTTTTGGGATCCAAAGTTCATTATACCTTTTAAATATTTGAAAATTTTGGTTAATCAGTTTTAAATGTTTTTCCTTAGGATTTGATTGGAGTCTAGCATGTAAGCAAACATTAAATAGGATGTCTAGTATATTAACTATAAAATATAGTAAGGATCTAAAAAAAACTACTATAATGTTTTTTATTAATGGTTTTCCTTACCTCATCTAAATCTAAATGGATTGATTCGTTAGAATCTTCCAATTTTTCATATTCTCACAACCAATTTTCTTGAATAATTTTTTTGTAGAGTTAGTTTGTGAAATAAATATCTCTTCATTTTGTTGTTTGACTTGTAATCCTAAGAATAAATTTATCTTACCCATCAAACTCCGGTCAAACACTTTTATCAATAAGTCACCAAATTCTTTACATATATTTTCATTTATGCTTCCAGAAGTTATGTTATCAACATAAACTTCTACAACCAACAAAAGATCATCTAGAGTTTTTTAAGAATAGTGTTGTATCCACTTTTTTTTAAAAATGCCAATCAGCCAGATATTTATTCGATCTATGATACAGTGCATGAGTGGCTTGCTTAACACCATAAAGTACCTTCTCAGCCATATACACTTAATCACCATATGCATGAGTCTCAAAACCTAGGGTTGTTCAACCTAAACAAGTTCTTTTATTATCATATTTAAAAATGAACTTTTTAGACCCATTTGAAATAATTTAAAATTCTTATGACATGAATATAAAGAGAATTTTGATAGCCTCTTATCTTGCTATCAACAAAAATGCATCCTCAAAATCTATAACTCAAACTTAGATATAACCTTTAGCAAGAAATCTTGCTTTATTTCTAATGATCAGTCTAATTTTATATAAGTCTTTTTCAAACACCCCTTTGATTCCAATCACTTATTTATCACAAAATCCAAGAATTAGTTCATACACTTAGGTTCTCTCAAATTCATCTAACTCTTCATTAATATCTTAAACCCAATGATCATCCAAAAGGGATTGTACTATTGATCATAGTTTTATTAGAGATACAATTGCATTATTATCCATTTTTTCTTTCAATGACTCTAGTCCTTTTTTGTTGATTCACAACTCCTATAATTAATTCCCTTAGATGTGAAGCTTAATTCTTTCAATATTTGTGTGATTGATGAATAGTCCCATCTTTTGTTGTACTTTGTCTTTTATGTTCACCCTAATTGAAGTTGTAATATTGGGCAAACCTACGTCACTAATTCTTGATATCTTCTTCTTAGTTTCTAAATTTTGGTTAGTTTCAAATCGTATGACTTGAGCATCCAATATCCAATACCCAAGAGCTATATCTTAATTTTCTCTTTATTTATGGTTACATAAATTGTAAATTTTTACTTAGTAATAAAAAATGTGGTTTTAATTTGTCTAATTTTTTTTTCCACTCTTCTAACCTATGAATACATTAAAATCTTTATTCCCTTGCTGTAGGCACCAAAAGCAAGCTTGGGTTGATAAGTAACAATCACTGTAAGAGTATCCATATTGTTATTCTTGATCACCCATTTGAAACAAGGTTTACAACTAAAAATATTTTTCTTAATTTGATAATGCATGATAGTATGACCTTTTGTGGAGCAATAAAAATATTTAACAATTAAAACGTTATTCATATGTTCAAAAGAAGACATATATTTATGCTTGGGAAAGTAAAGATGTAAAGCATTAGAAATTTTTTATTGTTGAATAGAATAAGTCTTTGTTTCTAAATTATTGTTTTCCTTTTTAAAGAGGTATTCTCATTAATCATAGAAGTTATTTTATCACAAATTCAAAGTATTTTTATTTTCATTTCTTCATTTTCTTTCATCACAAAATCTTGAAGTTTAATTTTTTTATGATGTTTTCAATTTTTTATGTGTTGACATTAATGAAGTTATAGAAATAATAGCATCTAAGTAATTATCCTCAAGTACTTCAAAAGGTCAACAACTTATCTCATTCTCTTCTTCTTCATTAGATGTACTTGATTCATCATCCTTTGCCATGGACCATCTAAATCCTCGAATGCACATTATTTGAGCTTGTAGCATCCAGATCTTCAAATGCACACCAAAAAGCTTAAAAAGCTTTCTTATTCTCCATTCTCTTATTTTTTACTTCCTTTTTTTGTTGTCTTTAACTTCAAAACATTCTAACTTAACATGGATAGTTTTGCCAATTCATAGAATCATGGTGTGGATTCCTACCCACAATAAGGATGCAGAACTGTGATCTTCTAAAAACCTTGATGCAACAACAATTATATAGCTAGAACTTTAGCTCAATGTGTTCTTATACATTTCAAGATTATAGACCATTAGAAATAACATTAATGAAAGATCCCACAAGTTTAATCACTTGACTTCCACTAAAAAAACCTAATGCAATGTTGTCTCATACATAATGTTGATAGAATAGTTAAAGGCATAGTAGTCTTAATTAGACTGATTGTTGAGCTTAGATTGTCTCGACTACATCTCATTAGTCACAAATATTATTACTAATGTAGGAGTCAACTATAGTCAACTCTTTTTTATAGAACATTTTCATTTACTTTTCATATGTTCCTTAAGGATCTACACATTAGTTTGTCTTTTGAAAATCAATCGATAGTATTTTGAATATTTTTAGCTTTAGAGTTAGGACACGACATCCCTTTCATAAACCCATAAATCTATTGGTGCAAAGTTTAGCTAGAAATGACTTCAGAAAGGCTTTAAAATTAGTTTTGGAGTATTTTCACAACTGTTTATTGTGATTAATTATCATTGATGCCGCAGGTGTTGACCCACGTGGCATGCTCAACCCACATCAACCCATTGAACTTATTGACCTACTCAACCTATGCTATTTCATCTGGCCACACTAACCCAAGAACATGTGCTAAAATGATCCATGAACATCCCTAAGCCAACATCTCTCACTGACCCATTAGCTTGTATTGATTCCCTTTGATACCAAAAAATAGATCCAGGACATACACGTCTTTCTACCATCTATACACCGATCATGCTAGTAGTTGCCTTATTTAGACTACTTATATCAATTAATTTTGTATCTTTTTAGGGCAAATTCTTTTTGTACAATTCAAAGAATTTTTTTTATAATTTATGTAAACCTTAGGAATTCTAAAATGTTATTTAGAATTTGAATATGTACCACTTAGTATTTCCAAATTTTTTTGTAATTTTATGTTAGTAATTTGTTATTGTAACCATGACATCTCTATGAATGTGGATACTGAACATTTTTTTACAAAAATACAACTTTGGATGAAGTAATGAAATGCTAGCACAATGCTTGTTTATTGTGAGCATGTTGTGTGAGATCAATCGAATGATGTGATTTTGAAGGTAACCAAGAAAGGTGAGTAGGAGGAATAAAAGAGGAGATCTTTGCCCATTATCCAAAATCCCGAAGGTGCACCAAATCACTAGGAATGTTCTTAAACACTTTATTTGAATATTCATAAAATTTAATCATTGTAACTAATTTTTCTCATTTGTGCACATTACCATATGATTTCATGTATGGCATTCGACAAATTCTACTTATGTGTTTGCCTTCCCACTTTACCACCAACTTGAGCACTTTACGTGTGGGTTTCTAAAACCACTTTATCATAAGGTGGAGATCCCTTGTGTTAAACATTAGTGCAAGTTTTTTGCTTTGGAGTAAAGTCCTTACTTGTTTAATGATCCTAGAATTTCTCAATTTAGGCATAAACCACGTTGGGTAAGAATTTGTAAAGATATGTTGCTTGGGTTTTAGAATTTCTCAATTCACTATGATTATAATTAAGTTTTAGCATATCATCCCCTATAAATTTTGTATTAGAACATGGTTAATTTTGAAAACATGCTTGATTTGTAATTTATCATTAAAAATCATCTTTTAAATTTGTGCATTTATTTTTAATTACAATAAGTTATATATATATATATACATATAAATCTTGTTTTCAACTTCGATGCTACAACATTTTTTTATTTATACTATCTTTTATTATTACATTTTGAGATTATTTTCTTTTTCTTTTTCTTTTTGATCCTAAATTAAGAAGTTTTTTCCAACCTAATTTTTTCTACCAGTTGGTCTAGAACATAGTATAGGATGTTTCATTATTAATCTATACAACCTCTCATGGACCTAGTAATAAAATTTTAAATTCAACAACTAACTTCTTTGATACAACAGGTAAGAAAATCCTTAGAAAATGCATAGACCATTTTGAGAATTGTAGAGGTAGTAGATCACGTGAAACTCATAGGTCAAGTAGGTATGTGACAAGTGACAGTGAAGTTATGGAAATATCGATTGAAAATGAACCTAACCAGCAAAAATGTCAACCTTGGATTCAAATTATTGCACATACTTATGATAGAAAACATGATAGGGAAGATGACCAAAAGGTTGACATGGTTAAAATAGAAGATCCAGCATTGAATGGTAGTTTATACCACAGTGCTTATAAAGATTAAGAAATAAGAATGGAGCATTATTTTAACTGGTGTGATTATAGTGAGTATTGAAAGTAACAATTTATAAAAGCTTGGGTTACATAATATGTTAGATTATTTTTTTAGACATTAGCTAAATTATATTTTGATGAAGATCAAGGGATACAGCAACAAGAGAAGAACTCAAGATTTGTGTATGAATTAAACATGTGGGTTAACTTTTGGATAATTGGTCATATCTTTTGAAATTTTGTAAAACTATTGATGAATACATTAGTAAATTTGAGGATTATATGGTTAGACAAGGTTTACAAGGATCAAATGGTGTAGTGTTGTCTTGATTTTGAGTTGGGTTTAAAGTTTCTATTCAAGTTGAGTTACACTTGAGAAATCTTGCTAGTTTATAAAAGGCATATAATGATGCCCATGATGTAGAAAGATTTAGATGATCAATTGCCCACAAATGTTAAATTTCATTAGCCACTTTGCAGCCACCCCAAAACTTGTTCCATTACTTCCATTATTCCTAATTATTTTAATTCATAAGAAATTTGGGCCACTCTAAATATGCCAACAACCTATTGAATCCAAAACTCAAACAAATGAACTACTAGTTATGGAGATGAGTTCTATCACTGCAATGAGAGAGGGAATGTCTTAGCCTCGTGTCTTAAGAGAGTCTTACACGTAGGCATAGAAGAAGTCGTATAAGGAGGCATTGAAGTTGAGGAAAATGAGTTTATATATCTAGATAAGGATATTGAACAAAGATTATGATCACTAGGTGAAAGTTTTCACTATAATGAACCACACATCATTGTCTTGAGATGCGTTACAACTATGCCAAAGCAATATAAACATTGGCGATGAACTAGCATATTTAGTACCTTTATTAGAATTAAAGAGGAACCTTGTAAAATAGTTATGTCTAATGGTAGTTGTATAAATTCCTTAGCATATACGACTATAAAAAAGATAGATTCAACACTGACAGACCATCGCTATCACTACACCAATTTTTAGATTGGAAAAATCTCAATTTCCAAATTAAAAATGTTATATTTCTTTTAATTTTGGTCAACACTCTAAGGGATTATGGTGTTATGTTATTCGAGTGCAAGTTAGAAACAATATTTTAAGAAGGCTTTGGTTATAAGATCATGGTGCTACCTTAAATTGAAGAGCTAACATGTGTGCTTTCATATATGAATGAAAGAAGGTTACACTATAGCCATCATCTTCAATGAAATAATATTCTAAACCATGAACTCCAAAACAATGATAAAAGGAAATGAAAATTATTAATACCATTTCACTAGCCAAGATTGTTACAAATATAGCTAGTGATGAGGTTACCAAATTTGTGATAAATATGAAAGCCCATATTAGTATACTCACACCACCACTAGTAGTTTAACCTTTATTAAAGGAATTAGTGGATGTGTTTCTTGATGACTTGCTACTTAAACTCTCATATTCAAAAGATACTCAATCTATTATAGGTTTAGTTTCTAGCACCATAGTGCCACATTTACCACATCACCCAAAAATCCAACTATTTAGGAAAAAGTGCAATTTCTATCAAGTCATTATCCTTAGACAATTAGAAAAAAAGTAGTTGATCCAAACTAAGGTCATCCTCTTCGTAACTTAATATGGGAAAATGTTTCAACTTATTATAATTTATTATCATGCACTGAATTTACTAATAGAATGATGAGTTTGAGTACATCAAAAATTTATTTAAAAAATTATCCTCATAGTCTTATTCATTTGATCCAATGAACTCATGATTTCTAAACTTTTGAGTTATTAACTATTTTGCTCAAGTTATTTCATCACTACATTAACATATTGTCAAACAAATTGATTTAAACAATAAAATATCTAAACAACTAGTAGATGCTCATAGATAATTTTAAATATTATTTGAGAGTGATTAAGTAATAATCCATGTTAAGGGTGGGAGATTTCCACCAACAGCCCTCATGAAATTACTGCCCTTGGTGCTAGAATAGCTAGAATTGTAAAAAACTTGTGTATCATTATGTATGATTTTGGTTTGCTTGATTATTATGAAATAAGTACTATTTTTAATATTTGGGGTCTTTTAACATACAAAGAACCATGTCCGTTACTTAGTGAGCTTTCTGAACCATCACCATCATTGTTTTTGGCATGGGTTATTAAAATTGCTTTTTCCTTTCGATTTAGATCTCATATGTTAAAAATCAATGTGAGTCCTTGGCTTTTAGGAAAAGTTCTCACTTGCCCAATGATACTAGGATTATTGATCCTAAGTATAAAATAGATTGTTTTGCTCTTCTAAAGATATATCAATTGAACCTAAGCACTTCTTAATTTTCTATGAGCTAAAGTACATTTTAGCATATCATCGAGCATCAAAATCACACCCCACTTTTACCTCAAAAAGGGTAGGGCCTAATAGGAGAAGCTTTACACCTTTTCTTTGGAGAACTAATACATGTTATTTTGTCTCATTTTTCCATTTAAATTATTTTACTGTTTGAAAAATCTTGTTACGTTATTATTAGTTGAACATTTAATGAGAAACATATTATATGATCATAGAAGTTCTTATGGTTTTGTTTGTGTTGAAGAAATTATTAATAGAAGGTCTTATTAATGGACTAATCCAATACCACTTGGTGATCCATTATGAATGTTATGGATAATGCCTCATAATAGTAAATCTCTCAATAAAAAGCTTGGAAGAATGTAAGAGGGCTAAGATTAAGCATTAGAGATATAAAATGGGTTAATAAGGAATTTATTATTTTTGTCTTCACATGGTTTATTAGGTAATAAAATAAGTGACTTTGATTAGACTCTTAAATCATCGGATGACACTTTAAATTATTATCTAGGGGTTGTGTGTGGTCAAGAAAGGCATTTAAAAAGGGTGCAGTCATTGTTGTTTGGCTACAAAGTGTAGAAGACCTTGCCTTTTGTATTGTCGTAACAAATTTGATACTACACCTAAGGATACAAGCCAACATTTTTTCTTCAAATTGAAACTCAATGGATAACTTAAGAGTGCATTGAAGTTCTAAGAAGAATCCAAGATGAAATTAAGTCAAAGAATAATTATAAAAAAGATGGAGAATGGTACTTTAGAAGATTGATTTACCTTCAGGTGCTTAGAACCTAAGTAGATTTATTAATGGTTTAGAAGAAACCTTATGTTTCCTTGATTAAGGGATGGATGATCCTAACTAGTAGATTTATAGATGTAGAGATCCTAAATAATCTAAATAGTTTAAATCATATTAAGAAATCCTTACTTTCTTCGAGTATAAGGAAACCCTATTAATGTTTAGATAATGATAGATAATTATTGGTATGATGTTATTAGCATATGAATATGATCTTAATTTAGAAAACAAATTTATTTAGTGGAGCTTAGATCTTGGGCCCTTAAAAACAAGATTGGTAAGTTAGATATTCATATTACCTTATCTTGGTGGCAACCACTTCACATTGTTTCTTTGCTTTATAAAAGGAGCGCCAGATCATGTGCTAAGAGATTCTAAGTATAAGTAAGTTCCATTTGTATATTCAAAATTAAGAGGGAATAATAATGCATTTTTTCTAATATGAATTGGATGATGTGTTAAGGAACACATCTGCATATTCAAGACTTATAGAACCCTAAGAAGTTGGCCCACGTGACTGGCATTACCATGTTGAATGCTAGATGATATGATGTAATAGGAATGCAAGTCCTTGTTATTTTGTTATCTTGCTAAGATTACTAGAATGTTGCGGAACACCATCGTCCATTTATTTGTATCAAAAACTCTGGTGTCAAGTTCATAAAGTAAATAAAGATAAAATTGCTATGCTTTTTTTTTCTAGAAATGATTATACATTGCTCTTGTAGATTTATGTATATAACTCATTATTACTATATGTGATAACATGACAAATGTTTCCTTTATTTAGTTTCTTGGCTCATTTTACTATATATGTTTTTGCATTTTTGAATAGTTAGGAGTAATTATGGAGTTATACTTAAGATTATTAGAGTTAGTACACTTGATGGATGAATTTCATCTTCCATTTATGATTTATAGTGGTTGCATTATTACACCATTCATGACAATAAATTCTATATGTTAATTAATAGTACACTATAATAGACTATTATTTTAGGGTTTTAGTATTTAGATGTATATGATCATTTCTAGTTAGACTAAGATTATGATGTCATTTATGAATTTAACATTTATAATTTTAATATTTTAGTTATAGTTCTAAACATCTATGAGTTATATTACCATATTTTTTGGCATGTATGGTTACATTTGTTAGAACAATAATGGATAGTTGCATTTAGTTGCACTTGGGGGTGATAAAAAATAGTTGGCTAAAAATCAGCCCTAACAAATTTGGTATTAGAGCAAAGAATATAATTAAGAAACATTTAGGCATAATAGGCTTAGGCATAATATCCTTACAAGAGTAAGACGTGAGAGTACATGAGTTATTTTTATAAATAATATTTATTACATATGGAAAGCTTTACATTATTTTTTATTCAGTTGAATGTTTCTTCTAAATTTGATATCATCTAATACTTGTACATGTAGTGAAAGGGGCTAATTTATTTCTACTAGGTAATTCAATTTATGGTGCAAGACCTCTCTATTTCATTACGTTTGGTGTTGAAGAGAAATATAATAAAAATGCTAAAAAAGGGCTTCATGTACATTGCTTTGGTCTAATTCTAAACTAAGATGTTTCATCTACTAGTAATACTATCCAATACTATGTAGTAACTAGATGTTGGAATTCTTCTTATCTATGACAATGTAAGAAGAGTGCTGTAACTTGCAAATGTGCCATCACAATGTCAAAATGTCATATTAGAATGATCTTATAAGATGCACCATTATGACAATAGACATGAATTGATTTTAAGTTTATTGAGGATCATTGTTGGATGCTATGTTGATTCAAGATCAACATTGTTGTATGAAGGCATGCAAGAATGAAAAGTGCAAACCTTTAAGAAGGGTACTTGTATGGTATGATATTAGGTAGGATAGTCATGGTGTGGTGATGTATAATGTTGAACAGTGGGACTATGATAGGATTTATCTATTTGATGCTATTAAAAGCATTGTTGCAGTATGTTGATGCCCTTTTTTTGAAAAGAAGCAGTAGGTGATGAGTGGACCTTTTCATTTCTATAGTTAGGGATCATAGTTAGGCATAGTTTTCTAAACTTTAGGGGAGTGTCACAGTAATTATATGATTGTTGTGGTGTTGTAAGCATTTGGGTGTATTTGGTGGATGTAGTGATAGAATGTATTGTCATGGAATGAAATTCTAACTAGATGCTTTGCATAGTACGATCATTACTTTCTCACTTCATGAAAAGTTTCCACTAAGTGAAAATATGCAAATTTTATTGATCACAATAGAGTTTTTTTTTAATAATCTTGATGCATCATACCTTTTAGGATGTTTTAATGTATGGTTACCAAATTTTATCAAGTTTATGGAGTGACTTGTATGATTTGTGAATATTTTATTTATTCCAAGTGGTTAATTTAGAAATTTTTCTTACAATATTTATGAGATAACTCACAACACCATTTTGTTCTTTGTTAATATAAGACCAATGGATCATTGTTGTTCCCATCACTTAAACATATTTGGTCTATGATGCAAAGTTTCTTCCAAGAGATGCTCACCTTAACCAGTACAATTTGTCAGATTTGCTTATATTACATCTCGATGACAAGGTTAGTTAGATCCCTATTATTGGACTTTTGTAGACTTAAGAGTAGAGATATACCTTTTGCTTCTGTTATTGACTTGATACCAATTGATTTGTTACCAATGAAATTAGTGAAGGCCTTCATTATTTTTTCTTTAAGTTTCAAAATAATTCAACCATAACCAACCAACCCTCTTTCACACAATGTCAACCTATCAAACCAGGTATGAATAAAAAGATCTCTTAAATCATGCCAAAATACTTCGTAATAAAGTATTACAAAATATACAAATTTAATATTGAATAGGATAGAGCAAGTGTAGGTAAGTCCAATGACTTTTGTTTCATCTCAATTGGGCTTCATTTAGAATTACTATGAATTGTTAAAGTAAATAGGCATAAATAATAATAAACTACTATTATAATATTAAGTAAATATATGTTATAACTAAAATGAGATAAGTTGAAATAATATAATGTCGCTAAAAGAAATAGATGTAAAGGTCATATATGAGGAGATTTAAAGTCAGACAGTAATATAACCAATTCAAAGAGAAAGTTTGAAGAAAATAAGACAGAGTGTACATGAATGTTACGTTCAAAGATAGTAAAACATTCGAGTGTAACATCCTTGATCATCAATTAACATATTAAATAAATTTGAAAATTTGGCATTGAAAAACCCTAAAGAATAAATTATTTAAATAGTGAGTCAAATTATCTTTTCTCTATCAGACCTTGTTAAAAATTACCCAAACTTTATGAAACTAATTAAAAAATAAATAAAGTTTTTTTTTCTTAAGATGAAGTATGTTTATAAAAAAAACTAAGATAATAAAAATTGAAGCAAAGATATATAACAAACTAAACTCAATGTAAGAGGTTAATTAGATGCAAAATAAAATGTTTCATAAACAATAGCAAAACCTCTAAAAGTAAAATATTTAAAAAGTTTGCGCAATATGTATAGTTGTATTGAACTTGTTGACTTGAGTCCAACAACGTTTGCTTCATCCTTATCAAATCTTATTTAGAATTACTCTTAATTATAAAAGTTAAAAGATATAAATAATAATAAATTATTATTTTAAAATTATGCACATGTATATTAAACCTAAAAAAAGATAAATTGAAAAGTTATAATATGATAAAATTAAAACAATGCCAAGATCACAAGATAGGAGAACTAGAGTCTAATAGTAATGCATCTAGATCAATGTGAAGGACAACAATAAATGACATAAATTATAAAGAAAAGCTATATTCCAAGATACCAAAGAGGTCAAGCCCAACTTCCTAAAAAACATCACACATGAAGAGGACAAGAAATAAAAAATAATATGACCAAATAAAAGTAAAAAATATGAAGAAATTAGTTTGATTAAACTAGAATCTTTCATTCAAAGATGGTCTAGAGATCGAGTGTAGCATCATTGATAATCAAATTATGTACAAAACAATATCTCACAAAATGAGACAAAACATAAAATATAAAAAATTTAAAGATATAAATGTAAAAACTTAATTTTTAGAGTTAATTAAGGTGGGTCCATCTACATTTGTTACAACTCCATTGGACCTTGTTTGCAATTATTTTTAATCATTGAAATAAATAAGCACAAACTAAAAAACTATTATTTTAATTTTAAGTAAATATTTGTACGAAAGGTTGTATGAGAGAAGTTGAAATAATGTAATATTTCAAAGTAATCTAAAGTCATGTGAGAAGATATTTAGTGTAAAGTAGTACCATAACAAAACAAAAAGTAAAAATTTTAATAAAAATTAGATAAATTAAAGATGAAATTACAATAAAAAAACATTTAAACGACTAATTGTAACTTCTTTGATCATCAAACCTTGTACTAATCATAATGTCTCATAATGCATGCAACAACCTTAGAAAATATGATAATTAAAAATATAAAAAAGATTATTTATTTTGATAAAGCTTGTTAAGATGAGTAGCAGGATGTTTATTTCACTTTGATTGGACCTCATTTTGAATTATAAAAAATTATTACAATAAACAATTATAAATAATAATATACCTATTTCTAAATATTATTCTAATATATATTAATATTAAAATAAGATTAATTAAAAAAATAAATTTCTCCAAATCAAAGGCATGTAAAGGTCACACGAGAGAAAACTTATACTTACAGAGTAATGTAAGTAAATCGAAGCAAAAATATTGGTGAAATGAAACAAATTTTCATTCCAAGATACTAAAGGGATTAAGTGTATTGTCCTTAATCATCAAATCCATCATTATTAGAAATGCCTTACAAAACATGACAAGGCATTATAAAATAAAATAAAAAAATATAATAATAAATATTTAAATGCATAAACCTCGTTAAGGTAATTCTAATGACTTGCATTTCTTTTTTATTGGAATAAAATAAATTAAAAATTTAATATAACAAAATCAAAGTAAGTAAAGATCACACATGCAACAAATTAGAGTTTCATAACAATATAGCCAAATTAAACAAAACATTTGAAAAATGTGCTAAATTATATAAGAAAGTTGTATTTCTAGATACTAAATAAATCGAGTATAACATTTTTAATTGTCAAATCAGATAGAAATCTAAATGTCTCTTAAATTATTACATTAATATTAGGTAAATATCTATTAAATTGAAAATTGGTTAGATTTAAGAAATTTAATAGTAAAACAAATTCAAAGGGATGTAAATGTCACATTAGACAAGATTTAGAGATACATGACAGTATAACAAAATCAAAGCAAAACAATTTGAATAAATTTGATACATAGAAGATAAAGTTACATTCCAATAAACAAAGGTGATCAAGTGTAACATCCTTCATCATCAAACTGAATACAATTTTGAAATGTTTTATTTAAGTTGGAGTTCGTTTGGAATTACTAATAGTTGCCAAAGAAAGTTAGTGCAAATAGAAATAAAATATTATTTTAATTTTAACTAAATATTTAATAAATATTAAATAATATAAATTTAATGAATGTAATATTATCAAATAAATGCAATGTAAAAATCACAAGCGAGAAGATTTAATGTCACATACAAATATCACAAAAATCAAAGAAAAAAAATTTAAACATATAAGATACATTATAAGAGAAAGTTGAATTTTAGTATTAATAAGAGGTCAAGTATAATATCCTTTATCCTTAGTTATCATATGCATCAAATAACTTTATAGGAAAGTTGCATTAGAAGATACTAAGGAGAACATGTTAACATCCTCGATTGTAAAATCTAGTATGAATAAAAATGTCTAGTAAAATGTGCAAAAATACTAGAGAAACAAATACTTGAAATTATAGAAAAAAAATTGCTAATTAAATAGACTACATCGATATTAGTCAAATGATGGTTATTTCATCTTAATCAAGTCTTGTTTGGAATTAATACATCTAATACAAGTAAAATAAGATAAATTGAAGTATTGTAATACAACAAACTCAAATAAGATAAATTGATGGAATCTTCTCGATGAGCCCTATCTAATTAATCATGGATGGGCTCTACTATGCGAATCATTTCAATTATTTATAGTTTCATGTTCGAGGCTGTTATAGTGAACCTTCTTAGTGTCTTGAAATGCAACTTTTTTGTAGAACTTATCTAATTTCATACAAAATTTTACTTTGAATTAGTCATATTACTATGTAATTATAAATCTCCTCTTTCTTATCCTTTACATTGCTTTTATTTTGTTAACTTTTTCTTAGAACTCATCTCAATAAGTTCTACCTAATTAAATATTATTTATTACATTAATAAAAATTTTATTTTCTAAGACTTAGGTATGTGTTAGAAGGAATTTAGATTCATATCTCCATTGATGGTAGATGATGTTAAAGTATCTATTTTGCTACTTGGAATGGAACTTTCTTGCATAGTTTATCTCATTTATTACTAACATCTTAAAACTTTTGTTATGTTCCAATCGTTACTTTATCTCACCATATCTTTAATAAATATTTAATAAATATTAAAAAATATATTTTTAATTTTTTTATACTTACTTTCTTTTGTAATTTGCAAAAATTTCAGTCGATGTTAAATCAAAATGTAATAAATGTTATTGGACTCATCTCGACAAGCTCTATCCATTTAAATATTCATTTTATTATTTTTAAACACATTAGTCTCTGAAGGACTTTGCATGCTTTAGGAGACATTTTATTTGCATATTATTTTGTTGATCAACAATGTCACATTTGATCTACTTAGTGTCATTCAATGCTACTTATGGATACAATTTATCTCATCTGTCATGTTACCTTTATATCACAATGATTTTGTTATATTAAATTACTTCAATTTATCGCATTTCAACTTTCAATACAAATTTACTTGATAATAAAAAAGTAATTTAATTCTATTTATTCTTTTTTTAATAATTCAACATAACTCTAAACATAGTTGACTGAGATGAAACAAACATTATTGGACTCATCTCGATAAGCTCTATGTAGTTAAATATTTATTTTTATATTCATAAATATTTTATTTTCAAAGATTTTTTCGTGCTTTAGGAGGCATTTAGATTTGTACCGTTAATTTAGGATTATTTTTTTAATTTGTTATAATTCAAAATATGGTACAATCGAAGTGTATAATGTGATTCATCTTAACAAGATCTACAAAAAAAAATAATATTTTTATATCTTTAAATATTTTATTCTTTATGATTATTTCATGCATTGTGAGACATTATGAATAGTACAAGGTCTGATGACTAAGGAAGTCAAAATCAATGATCTAAATTTTTGGATTGTAATTTCGTTTTCAATTTATCTCATTTGTTTTAAACCTTTTTACTTTTGATTTGTTACATTACAACTTAACTCTAAATATCCTCTCATATGACCTTTAGATCATTTTTATTTGGAAATATCACATTAAAATGTGACTACACCTACAACATGAAATATTTAAAGATATTAATATAAAAACTTAATTTCATAGAGTTAATTGAGGTGAGTCCACTTGCATTTGTTACGACTCCATTGGACTTTGTTTGTAATTTTTGCTAATTATTGATTTAAATAAGCACAAATAAGAAAAATTATTATTTTACTTTTAAGATATTGGTTTATTTTTTAAAAAATTCATTTTTTTTTATTTTGATGTACTTTTTGAATTTGTTTCATACTTGAACTTATGATCGAGGATGTTGTACATTACCTTCTTATTACCTTTAAAACAAAATTTTGCTTATAATATATCTCATTTTCTAAATTTTTTATTTTTATTTTATTTTATTGCTATGTAACTCCAAATTTCCTCTAGTCTAACATTTACATCATTTTTTGTTATATTACATTATTTTAATTTCCATATTTTTTATTTCAATGATATATTTAATTAAAAGTAAAATAATAATTTATTATTATTACTTTTAATTACTTTTGTAGTTCATGGAAATTCTAAATGAGATTCAATAAGATTAAACAAACATCATTAGGTCCATCTTGACAAACTACACCTAATTAAATTTTCATTTTATAAGTTTAAAAAAATATTTTTTTGGCATAAATTTTGATATAATTCTAAATCACCTCCCTTATGACCCTCATAGTACTTTGATTTGGTTTTTTTATATAATTTCAAATTATGTTTTTTAATCTTAAGATATATTGTTAAAATTTATATCATTTAATAATCAAGGATGTTAAAATTGATCCTTTTATTATCTTGAAAGGTAACTTTTAAGTACAATTTATCTCATTTCTTAAAAGGTTTTGCTTTTGCTTTGGTATATTATATTGTAACTCTAAATCTTCTTTGATGTGACCTTTATATATATTGTTTTGGATATGTTGCAATTTTTAAACTTATATAATTATTGCTTTATAATATTTAACATAATACAAAAAAAAGAATGTATTATTATTATTATTTAATCACTTTGGTTATTCAAAATAATTAAAGATGAGGTTCCATCAAGATTAAAAAATATCCTTAGACTAATCACAATGAGTTATATCCAATTAAATTTATATTTTCATATTTTTTTAAAATTTGTTATTTCTTATGGTTTTGACAGACTTTATAAGACTTTTCGTTTGTACCATTTAGATGATCAAGGATGTTGTACTAGATCTTCTTATTATTAGGGAATATTAATTTTTGATAAAATTTGTCTCAATTCTTCTAAATTTCTTATTTGATTTGTGTACATTATTATGTAACTCTAATACTACACACCTTTACAGTGCATTGGTTTGTTTTTATTATATTCATTCATTTCTTCTCATTTTAGCTTTATATATGTTTACATATTATTAAAATAATAACTTCATCTTGATCAAACCATGTTTGGAACAATTATGATTTTAAAAAAATAACATAAATAATAATAAATTATTACTTTAATAAAAAGTAAATTTATAATAAATCTATAATAAGATAAATTAAATCAATTTAATGTAACAAAATTAAAAAGGCATAAAGGTCACATCGGAGGCAAATTTTTGTTTCATGGTAATATAACTAAATTAATGTGCATATTTTGAAGAAATGAGCTAAATTTATAAGAAAACTACATTTCAAGTTACTAAGAAGGCTTAGTGTAGGATCGTTGATCATCAAATCATTTATGAATCAAATGACACAAATTATGCCAAAATATTAAAAAATAAATTATTTAATAATATACAAATAAATATATTGTTGGGTGGAGTTTGTTTAGGTGAGTCTAATAATATTTGTACTATCTCAATCGAAACACATTTGGAGTTAGTATGAATTACTAAAAAAATAATCATAAATAATAATGTAGTATTACTACATAAAAGTGATGTAAAGGTCAAACAAAAAAATATTAATATTTATATAAAAAATATCACCATATTAAAGTGAAAAACATTGGAGTAATTTGATAAATTGGATAGGAAAAATGAATTCCAAGATGCTAAGTGCATAAAACAGAATATTGTCGATCATCAAATATGGTACAAAATGAGGCATGCATAAATAATAGAAAATAACATAATGAAAAATACAAGATTAATATTAAGTTGGATAAAACTTGATGAGACAAGTTTAATGATATTTGTTTCAGCTTGATCAAACCACGTTTAGAATTTTATAAAATTAAAAAAATTAAATAAGCACAAATAATAATAAATACTTATTTAATATTAAGCAAATATATATTGAAGTTGAAATGAGTTAAATTGTAGTAGTATAATATAACCAAATCCAAGTGATGTAATGGTTAAGAACATATTTATGGTTACAAAAAAATATAATCAAATCAAAGCAAAGAATTTAAGAAAATGAGATAAATTATAAAAAAAAATTGCATTGCAAAATACAATCAAGATTGAGTGGAACATACACATTTCTCAAACAAGGTATCTGTCAAAATTGCTTGTAGAGCATGTAGAAACCGTAGAACATAAATATGTCACATTGTAATGAAATCAAAGTGATGTAAATGATACACTATAGAAGATTTAGAGTCACAATGAAATATAATCAAATGGAAGAAAAACTGTATGAAAAAATTAGTAAAATTATATTGGTAAGTTGCATATTAACATACCAAGAAAATCTAAAGTAACACCATCAATTATAAAAAATTAATGTTATGCTTTGAATCAAAATGACTCATAAAGTATACCAAAATCTAAGAAAACAATATTTAAAATAATAAAAATAAATATTTTTTTTCCAAGAGCTTCTTAAGATTAGCTCAATCATTTTTGTATCACCTTGATCGAAGGACATTTGGAGTTATGTTGAATTAAAAAACTAAATGTAACCAAAAGTTGCATTTCAAGATTTTAAGTAGTTTAAGAAGAACATCCTTGATTATTAAATCTGGTACAAATTAAAATATCTCATAAAATATGCTTCAAAATAAAAAAATTATTTAAAAATACAAAACTAAACTTTACATGGATAACACTCGTCGTGATGAGTCCAATTTTGTTTATTTGATCTCGATTGAACATTATTTGTAATTACTATGAATTGCAAAAAGTTTGCATAAGTAATAACATATTATTGATTTCATAATGAGAAAACATATATTAAAATAAAAATGAGATAATATTAAGTAATATTATATAACCAAATCAAAGTGATGTAATAGTTAGATGAGAAGAGATTTATAATTACATACAAATATAGCTAAATCTATGTAAAGTATTTAATTAAATATGATAAATTATATAAAAGCACTGCATTCCAAATTAGTATAGAGACATAATGTAGCATCGTTGATCATAAAATGAAAAATGAATAAAAATGTCTTGTAAAAAATGGCAAAGCTTTATAAAATAATATAAAAAATACAAATTTGAGTATGTGTTTAGAAATAGCTCATTAAGACAAGTCCAATAATGTTTTTTTGGTCTTGGTTGGACATTCTTTGGAATTAGTATAGATTACCAAATTAAATAATAATAATAAAATAATTATTTTAATATTACATTAATAGAAATTATACTTGATAAATTAAATAATTTTAATATAACCAACTCAAAGTAATGTCAAGATAATAAAAGTTGAGATTTTGAGTGACATTTATTATAACCAAAATAAAGCAAATCATTTGAAAAAAGGAGTTAAAGTATTAAACAAATGGTGCATTACAAGGTACATAGGTCATTGAGCATAGTATCCTAAATGATCTAATCAGGTAGCAATGAAAATTTCATAATAAGAATGGAAAAATCCTAGAAAAAAATAATTTTGAGAAATAAAATTGAATATATAATTGGATAGAGGTCATTAAGAGAAGTGAAACAATATTTTTTTCATCTAGATTAACCTCTTTTGGAATTACTACTAATTACTAAATTGAATAAGCATAAATAATAATAAATTATAATTTAAAGATAAAATAAATATATAATAAAGATAAAATGCGATAAATTAAATGAATTTAACATAACCAAATCAATGCTATGTAAATTTTAGGTGAGAGAAGAATTATAATTTCATAGTAATACAACAAAATAAATGGAAAATAATTTAAAAAAGTGATAAATGTTATTAAAAATTTTACTTTTAAGGTGCCAAGAAGTTTGACTACAACAATTTCAAATATCGTAAATTATAAAATTGAAATACTTTGTATTATAATTTAACTTTCTACTTCAATTTATGTACAACCTACATCCAATTAAATATTCAATTTTCATTATTTAGATATTTATTTTTTAGTATTTTAATATAGTTTTTGAGATATTTTGTTTAGCGCTTTATTTAACAACTGATAATGGTAGAATGAATCTTCTTAGTACTACAAAATTCAATATTGTCATACAATTTTCCTAATTTCTTCAAAATTATCATTTTGATATGGTTACTTTGCTATTTAACTTTTAGTCTCCTCTGTTGTAATGTTTAAATCACCTTGATTTGTTTATATTAAATTAATTCGATTTAACTCTTTTAAGCTTTAATATTTATTTAATTTATGTTGAAATAATAGCTTATTTCTATTTATGCTTATTTGCATTTTTTAACTTATAGTAATTCCAAATGAGGTCTATTTTGGATGGAATAGATGTTATCAAACTCTACTTGAGAAGCCTTATTGAATAAAATATTAATTTTATTAGTTTTGAAATATGTATTTTCTAGAGGTTTAGCAAGCTTTATATGAAAGCAACTTTCTCATATAATTTATCTCATTTCTTAAAATTTTATTCTCTACTTTTGTTATATCACTATGTAATACAAATTCTCATATGATATGATCTTTACATTACTTTGATTTTAGTTATATTATATTACTTTAATTATTCTTAATTTAGCTTTAATATATATTTACTAAGTATCAAAGAAAAAAATTATTATAATTTATTCTTATTTACTTTAGTGATTCATAGATACTCAAAATAAGCTCTAATTAAGATGAAATAAATATGGTAAGACTTATTTATAGAAGCTCTATCTAATTAAATAATTATTTAGTATTTTTAAATATATTATTCTAAACTTTTTTATGAATATTATGGGACATTTTGACTTAAACTTGATTTAACAATTGAGGATGTTGTAGTTTATCATCTTTATAATTTGGAATGCATCTTTCATGTACAAATTTGCACACTTCTTCAATGTTTTATTTTGAGTTTATTATACTACTATGTAACTTTGAATATCCTATTATATGGACTTAAGAATACTTTATTTTATCATATTTTAGTATTAATGGAAAGTTACATTCCAAGGTTCATAGAGGTAAGGTGCAACAACCTTAAATGTTGTTGGACTCTTCTCTAAGAGCTCTATCAAGTTAAGTATTTATTATGAATTTTTTATATACTTTAGACTCTTAAGTTTCGTAAGATTTGATGAGACATTTTAACTCATACTTAATTTGTCAATCAAGGATGCTGCACTCCATCCCTTTTATAATTTGTAAAAGATCTTTCATGTATAATTTATCACATTTTTTTAATTATTTCACTATGAATTTGTTATATGACTATATAACTTCGAATCTCCACAAATGTGCCCTTTACATTACTTTTATTTTGATATATTGTATTGCATTAATTTATCTCATTTTATTATCAACAAAAAGTTGCATTCCAAGGTTAAAGAAGGTAGAGTATCATACCCTTAAACATCAAATCAGTCATGAATCAAAATATAATGTAACATGTGACAAAATCCTAGAAAATAAAATATTTCATAAAAGTTATATTTATGAATATTTCATTAGATGGAGAAAATTAAGATGAGTTTAATAATATTTTTTTATCTCAGTTAGAACTTGTTTGGAATTATAGTGAATTATTAAAGTTAACAAGCATAAACAAATAATAAATTATAAATTTAATCTTAAGTGATATATATTAAAGCTAAAAATGTGATAAATCAAAGTAGTATAATAAAAAATTAAAGATGATGTAATGATCAAATAAGAAGAAAATTAGAGTTTCATTGTAATATAACAAAATAGAATAAAAAATTTTAAAAAATGAGATAATTAGTATGTGAAATTGCATTCCAAGAGACAATAGAGTTAAGTTACAACAAACTCGATCATCAAATTAAGTATGAATTAAAATATCTCTCAAAACATGTCAAAATAATGTAAAATTATATAATTAAAAAAAATAAGAATAAATATTTACTTTGATAAAGCTTGTTGAGTTGAGCACAACATCGTTCATTCCCTCTATTAGACCTTGCTTTGAATTATTTTGAATTACCAAATTAAATAGTCATGAATAATAGAAAATTATTTTTTTTATATTAGCAAAATATTTACTATAGTTAAAATTTTATAATCTAAAGTAATATAATTACCAAATCAAAAAGATGTAAAGGTTATACAAGAGGTTAATAATAATTTTTTAGTCATGTTAGAAAATTAATGCATATTAGACAAATTAGATCAAGTTTAACATCCTTTATCATTAACTAATAAAGCATGTCAATCCTTAGAAAATAAAAAATACTTAAAAGTTTAAAATAAATATTTAATTTGTTAGAGCTCATCAAGATGAGTTCCATGATATTTATTTTCTTTTGATTGAATCTCATTTGAATTATGATAAAATACTATAATAAATAAAAACAAATCATAATAAATTATTATTTAGTATTAATGAAATGAATAAGAAAGTTCATATGGGATAAAGTAAGAAAATATAAAGTTTTATAGTGTTACGACTAATTCAAAGCAAAAAATGGAATAAATGAAATAATTTGCATAAGTTCCATTTATAGATAATAAGGAGATCAATTGCAACGTCCTTGATCATCATATCCTGTATGAACACAAAAGTTTAATAAAGCATACAAAATCCTTAGGAAATTAAATATTTTAAAAAATTACAAATTTAAAATATTATTTAGTTAGATAGAGAACATCTAGACGAGCGTAATGACATTTGTTTCACCTTGATCTTTTCTAATTTGTACTTACTATTAACTTTCATAATAAACTAGTTTAAATAACTATAAAGTAAAATTTGAATATAAATTAAATATATATATCAAATATGAATTGAGAAACTTTTAACCAATGTAAAGGTCTCACTAGTAAAGATTTCGAATTACCTTGCAATATAACCAAGCTAATGTAAAATATTTGAAAAAATATAATAAATTGAACATTAATGTTAAATTCCAAGTTGTGAAGGAGATCAATGGCAACATCCTCAATCATTAAATAATTCATGAATCAAACTATTTCATAAAAGATCCAAAACATTAGAAAATAAAATATTAAAAAGTTAAAAAATGGAAATATTAATTGTGAAAGCTCGTCGAGACGAGTCGACTCATATTTGTTCCATCATGATTGGAAATTATTTTAATTAATATTAATTACAAAACTAAATACGAATAATTAAAAATAAATTTTAATTTAATATTAAATAAATATTTATTAAACATAAAATAAGATAAATTTAAGCAATATAATTTATCCAAATAAAATCAATGTACAAGTTACATAAGAAGACTTTGGGTTACCTAGTAATGTAACCAACTCAAAAAAAAAATTTAAAGCTAAATGATAAATTGTACAGAAAAGTAGCATTCTATGATACAAAGAATGACGAGTGTAACATCTTCAATCATACTAACTTACAAATAAAAATAGTAAAGAAATAAAATATTTGAAAGTATAAAAAATGAACATTTAATTTGATAGGCCTCATTGAAGGCATGTCTAATGACATTTGTTTCATCTTAATCGAACAACATTTAGAATTACAATCAAATTACCTAATTACATAAGCAAAAAAAGTAACAAATTATGGTTTAATATTAAGTAAACATATGTTAAAGCTAAAATGAGATAAAAAGAAATAGTTTAGTATAAAAAAATAAAGAAATAAAAAGGTCATACAAGTGGAGATTGAGTTTCATTGTAATTGAACAAAATTGAAATGCAAAAAATTAATACAAATTGTATGTGAAAATTGTAATCCAAGATATTTAAAAGATCAAGTGTAACATCCTTAGTCATTTGGAAAAAAATTTTAAAAAATGGGAAAGAATATTTTATTTTGTAGATTTCTTCTTGATGACTCCAACAACATTTTTTTCATCCCCATAAAGACTTGTTAGGAATTACCATTAATTAAAAACTAAACAGACATAAATAATAATAAATTATTATATTAATGTAAAGTAAAAATATATTAAAGCTAAACAAAGATAAATTCAAGTAATATTTTATTTCATAATCAAAATGATATAAAGGTCACATGAAAGGAGACTTAGATTTAATAACATAAAAAACTCAAAGAAAACCAATTTGTAAAAATGACAAATCGAATAGAAAAGTTGAATTTCAAGATACTACAAATATGAGTACAATATCCCCGATCATCTTATCATTCACCATTTAAAATATCTTATAAAGTATACCAAAACACTAGAAAATAAAAAATTTAAAAAACTTTAAAAATTAATATTTACTTGTGTAAAGCTCATCCAAATAAGTACAATGATGTTTCTTTCATTAAGATCAAACCTTGTTTAGAATTATTATGAACTACAAAAGTAAATGAGAATAACTAATAATAACTTTTTATTTTATTGTAAAGTAAATATATAATAATTCCAAAATGAAATAAATTGAAATAATCAAATATAACCAAATGAAAATGATGTAATTGTCAAACGGGAGAAAATTTGAAGTTCCATAATTCTATAACAAAATCAAAGAAAATAAACTTGAGGATGAGACAAACATTGTAATACAAAGTTGAATTTTTAGATTCTGAGGTGATCAAGTGTAACATCCTCGATCATCAATCATGTACGAGCTGAAATTTCTTGTAAAATATTCCAAAACAATGAAAAACAATGAATTTAAAAAATCTATAAACTAAATCTTGGATTGCATAAAGCATGTGGGGACAAGACATATAAATTGTTTGGAATTAATGCAAATTATAAAGGTGAATAAATATAAATAATAATAAATTTTTATTTTTTGTACAATGCAAAATGTACGTAAAGTTGAAATGATATAACTTAAAATAACATAATATAATAAAATCAAAGTAAAATGAGGGCCACATAGAAGTTGATTTTGAATAACATAGTAATATTATGAAATTAAAGTAAAAAACTTAAATAAAATTTCATGAACTATATGGGAAAGCAACATTCCACTATAATAAGAAAATCAGTGATAACATCTTCATTCGTCAAATCTTGTACAAATCAAAATGATGCAAAGTGTCCCAAATTCCTATAAAATATTTTTTAAAAAAAAAAATAAACAATTTATTAGATAGAGCTGATTGGGACTAGTCAATAATGTTTGTTGTCTTAATTAGAATTCATTTAGAATTATTGTAAATTAAAAAAAGTAAATAACAATTAAAGTAATAAATTATTATTTTAATATTAAGTAAATATATAAAAAATTTGAATATAAAATTAGTTGACATAAAATAATGAAATAAAAGAAATGTAAAAGTTACAAATTAAAGTTTCATAGTAATAAACCAAACCAAAGGAAAAAATTTGGAGAAATGAGACAAATTGCACAAAAAAGCTTTATTCTAAGGTAATCTCAATATAGAATGCAATATTGTTGATTTTCAAATTAGGTACAAATCAAAATTTCAAGGAAAATATGCTAAAATTGTAGAAAATGAACGATTTTAAAAAAATAAAAATAAATATTTAGTTGCATAGTTCTGATAATATGAGTCTGATGACATTTATTTCATCTCCATCAAACTTTGTTTAGAATACTATAAATTACCAAAGTAAACAGGAATAAATAATTATTAATTATTTATTTTATAATAATTATTTATATGTTAAAGCTTAAATGAGATGAATTGAAGAAATGTAATGTGACCAATTAAGAGCGATGTAATTGTCACACTAGAGGAATATTAGAGTTCATAGTAATATAACAACAATCAAATAGAAACATTTAAAGAAACATGGCAAATTATACGAGAAACAATAATTTGCTATATGCCAAATCAAAAGAGGTAAAGCAATTACTTAGCAAACGTTATTCATTTGTTTTGGGGTAAAGGATACAAGTCACATGCAACTATTACTCTCTTGTGAGTTGGTCAATATGATGCACAATAAGATTATGCCACATAGATAAGATAGCAAAGGTCATGAGTGGTTGCTGAAGTACTATTGATCAAGAATAATTTGAGGAAAGCTCATAACAATGTGCTGATAACATGTATGTAATGCAAAATGCAATGTTTTAGAGCCATGATGAGGATTAGAAAAAAATTGCTAATAATGTAGAAAGTGAGGCCAAGTATGGCAATGCAAAATATGGTTGTGGATAATCATGGTCATTTGAATAACATAAAATTGGCTTTGATAAGAAAATAATTAATAGTGAAAATCCTATAGTTAGAATTGAATTTAGCTCTAATTCCTTAAATAAGAAGAATAATGAAGGAAGAAAAAATATAAAGGAAGGAAGTGTAGCATATTCCCTCCACTATTTAAGCATATGTGAAAACTAAAGCTCCACAATGTTGACATCTAATGTCAAATACAAAAAGAAGTTAAGAAGAATCATGAAGGCATGCAACAAATAAAGATTCTTTACAATGTCAAAGAATTAAGACCAATTTTGGGAAAACATTTACATGTGGATATTTGCGAAAACAATATCTCATATGATTCAATTTGCATGCACTATGTTTTTAAAAATATTTCAAAAGACGTCGTTTGAATGTATCCACACCTCACTCCTAAAATTGTTTGACAATATTTTAAAAATATAATGAGTACAATGGATGCATGCATAGAATTGAAGAAAATTTACAACACAGACACATCTAAGGTACTTCTAGTATTTGTTAAATAAGCACAAATCCAAGGTATATCTAATAGATGTTTTGTAGACCTTTTGTAAAATAAAACAACAATTGGTCTAATAATGCTACACACCTACAACACAAAAAAAATCATAATACATTGTTATATATGTGGGGTGTCAAGAACAATGCACAAAAACAAGCCAAATGGTTATAGAAAATATTCTTAACATAAAGTACATCTAGTTCACTAGAAATTACTAATCATTATTCAATATGATTAATTATGTTGATGATAAATTTGCATAGCCATTAGTCAACATTTGTTGATGTTCATAGGGTACTCCTAACCATATCTATGAAAGTTTAATAGTAAATTCACATTTGGAAAGAACTAAATTAGCTTTATGAATGCAAAACTATTCCAACATTTTCATAAGTATAGTAAAATAGAGAAATTTTAGAAATAATGCTTCCTAACAATTCTTAATGCAATCGAATTCTACTATGCCTTTAATAAATTAACTTTATCATATTAAACAATTTTAAAACCCTTGGAAAAATCAAAAGCTTACTTCTACTTATTGGAAAAGAAGCAATGTACAATGTTGTACATAGTTTCTTCATCAACCTCAAGCATCAACAAGATTGTGGGAATGCTTTTTTTATTTTCCATAAGTTCTACACATGAGCCACAATTTATAGTATTAAGCAAAGAGAGTTGTTCTTGAGAATTATAGCTTGATTTCGTTTTAGTTACAAAAGTAGCCACTTTTGTGAAGGTCGTGTTTAATGCACAAAGACCCAACAACGGTTGGCTTTAGCTTAATAGGAGACCAACTTGAACAATGTTCTAATTAGCAAAAAGTACAAGCAATTGTGGGATAGTATTAGGAGAAAAATATTGAAAGTGAGGTTGTGTGTTTACCTTAGGGAAAGGGTGTATTATGTTTTCAGAACTTGATGTGGCAATGGTTCACTTGGGTGGAAACTAATCTAACTAAAATGCTTTATGTGTGTTTTCAATACTACTATTGTTCTTTTCTTTTTTCACTTGCCAAGAATTTGAGTACTAGTGCTACTACAAGTTGGGTTATTTGACACCAAAAATTACTATCATAAACAACTTACTAAGCTTTTAAAACATGTAAAGTAGGACCTTTAGAACATAGAACACACTTTTTTTAAGAGCTATAGTTCTTGTGAGGAAATCCAAGAAAACAATATTTTGTAGGATTTTTAATGGGGACATCAATTAGAATTATTGTTGCCATGATAGCAACCAAATGTTTGACAAACTTTTGGACAATCAATATTCCTATTCTTGTTATACAAGTTAAGATAGACACAAAACATTTATAATAGGGTAAACATTCATACCAAGAAGGAAGAAAGACCCAAACAATTGGCATATTAAGCACATTTTTGTCAATGCCTTCATATGTTGCTCTCTATTAGCCTAAAAACACCTTAGGGATTACATGGACCATGTTTGCCTAAAAATAGATCATTGAATACGGCTTCTAGGACTAATCTATGTCACAATTTCATATGACCTACAAACACATCTAGAGTTGCTACATCAAGTTTACTAGTGCAAACCAACATAATGCAACATTGTCTCCAGAAATCTCAAACAAACTCAGATCTACCGAACTCTATTGGCCTACCATCCCATTTCACGATGCATTGAGCAGGATCTAATCCACGACATCATTGTTGTCATGTTGACCCATCGACATTATCTATGACACACCATCTTAGATATAACACAAACACACAGACATTGCATGAACCACATAACCCGATCAACAACACACAAATCTAGGTTTAACGTACAACACTTGAATCCGCATGCCAACCTACTAACTAGATCCACAAAAATCCTATCTGAATATCACTTGCAAACTTACCTAATAATGAACTAAAAATATAGTAGCTTGGAAAGCTATTTCATAAATATTAAGGCCAAAGGTCGTTTGGACCCAAAAAAACAACTTTTAACCAAAGCTTTAGCAACAACTTTTTAGAAACTATATATTCAAAACTAAAATGGTGGATTTTCAAACTACTTTTTGGTAAAAGATTTTTAAGTTAAATTTTATATTTTTATATTCTTTTTTTACTTAGACACTCTATAAAACTAGAAGTCTACTGATGCAGGAGCATCTAAAATATGCTCAGAAACACACGTTTGTTGGTGTCGCACTAGTTTCACAAGTCCAAACTTTATTTGAAAATTATTTTAAAAATAGTTAGAATAAAATTTTTGTTGATTTCACCTCTTATACCACCGCAAAATTTTTTGTCATCAGCATTGTCATTTGTTATCGAGGGAACACTGATTAAGAAGTGTTCGACTAGCATCGGCTCGTTTTGTGCTGATCTATGACAAAGAGTTCTGACTTGCTGGTCCTACAAATCCTACCAACCCTTTCTTTCTACCTAACCCATGCGTGCCCTAAACTTGGAATGAATGCACTAAGGCCACCATCTACACTACATTTATTTTAGTTAGCTCTTTTTCCACCTGACATTTCACCACCATTATTATTGCCACCCAAAACATAGATTTTATTTACGAACTACTTAATTCAATTAATTTTGTAGTTTTTTTTAAATTAGTGATGAATATTTAAAAATACCAACAAATTAGGATTTTTTCTATATTTGAAAAAAATAATTGTATTAAATTTTTTTTTTATGTGCTTCCACCTTTGTGAACAAAGTATGTATGCCTAACCTTAGTTGGAGAGACTCCAATTTTTTATAAAAGACAAGAATTAAAGGTGAGAGTCCTTTCACCAGTAGAGCCCACAACCAAATCCATTGTGAGAGATAACGGTCGATGGTAAGAAAGTGTCCAACAAGACAGTCAATAACCAAATAAACTCTTGCTTCTCTTAACATTCACATAAACATCAAATGGTTTAATCTTTTAGTAACTTCTATTTTTTAGGTAGTAATCTAATGATAAAGTTACACTTTTCTATTATAGTATTTCATATAGTGCCTAAATTCTTTATCTTATATCCCTAAAAGTGGATGTTATAAAAATTATTTTTGTTGGATTTATGCTTATTTCTTAAGTAGTTATCTACTCAACTTAATAATCTGTGCTATAATTTTCAAATGTCAATCTTTGAAAAATTCTTAAATGCCAAATATTTCATCTTACCCTAATTATTACATAGTACCCTTTTACATTCTTATATTCTTTTAAGTATCTTCAATATTGTAGGTTTCAATTCAAACCTTAAAAGACGTTTAAATGTGCCATGCATCAACTTTGGTATCAAAGACTATGATTTTCCACTTAAAAACTTTTTTTCTTCTTTTTAGTGCATTCAGTTTTGGTATTTCACATAAGTTTTTCTACTAAAAAAATTTCTTCAACTAAATGCACCTACTTTGGTTTCCAACTAACTTTTTAATATTAAAAATATTATTATTAAAAAAGGTTTCTTTATTTTCTACTCAAAAAATTTAAAATTGTTTTCTATAAAAAAATTTCTACTAAATTATTTTTCTTTTTTATTTAGTTTGACCATTAAGAAACTCTTAACTAGTTTTGGGTAATCCTTGTTTTAGAACATGGTGCAAAAAAGGTGATATAACTCCCCACCATTTTTCCTCGGAACTATCTTGTCTGTCTATATGGTAGTCTATCCAAAGGAAGAACCTTGATGGTTTGCCATTCTCCTAGAAGCATATCCTATCTCAACTTTGCTTGTTTATAGTAGTGATTACTTTGCTTTTGTAATTTTTTATTAAAAAATGAAAAAGAAAGAAATCCCAAATTATTTTCTTTCTTTGATAGCCCTTATATCACAAATCTTTGAATGACCATGAGATCTTGTAGTTCCTATCAAATAGTAAATCAAAATCAAGAATTAGATCAAAACCAAAGATAAAATTTAAAAAAGATCATATACTTGAAATATCCTAATCAATAGCCCAACTCACCAAAATGGTTGGTCAAATCCTCCTAAACCAACAACGTGACTGAAACCCTAAAAGAGAAATGGATTATAAAATAAGTGTTACACATAATGATTTAGAAGAATGAAATCCTAGGAAATGTACAAACTATAAAAGACAAAATGATCCTTTCAATGACTCTTATCAAGATATCCATAAAAGATATCATGATAATAGAAGAAGAAATAAACATTCAGATGAGTCAAAGAAAAATAATGATCTAGATATATACATTAAGGAGAAAAGACCTAAGAGGCATCGAGATAAAGAGCACATCTCTATTGTTAAATTAGATGCTCTAACATTTTATGGTAGCTATGATTCTAAAGATTACATTTACTATTGGACTAGTGTGGATGATTACATTAATTGACCTCAAATAAGTAAAAAGATATCAAATTATTAAGACTAAACTCATTGGTACTACTCGTAGATTCTTTAGAAACATAGAATAACAATAAGCTATCAATGATGAATAAGTACCAAAACTTGGGAAAATCTTAAGGTTAGGTTATATAATAGTATTGCTCCAATAGCCTATAGTGCAAAAATATTAGATAAATGTCAAAGATTTTCTTAATGTGGTGGATCTATTTATGAGTACATTAACAACTTTGAGAATTATAAACTTAAATATGATATAGATGAAACCTAGTATGTAGGACTATCCCATTTTAGGGTAGGTTTGAAGCAACACATACATGTTGAGATTAACTTTAGAAATGTTACTTCTTTAGAGAAGGCTTATCGCATCACTACAAATGTGAAAAAAGTAGAGCTTCTTATTTTAAAAGAAATCACCACCCAAACTTTTCAAAGGCCCACATCATAATTTCTCAACACACTCATATTCACACTTCATCTACCTCATCTATCATAGTTTATAAATCTTCCAAATATTGCCACCCACTCCATCACAACCTTCTTTAAGCCAACACATATAATCTAGAATTACCTATTTTATGTGCCATAAAAAGGGACATGTAATGGCAAACTACCTAAAGAGATCCATGATTATGGACCTAGAAAGTGTTACTGTATAGGAAAAGTTAGAACAAGAGAAAAACATAATGCATGATGAAACAATTAAGAATTAGAAAACATAGAAACTTTAATAGTAAAGTGTAATCCTACAACTCTATAGTCATAATATGACTAGAAGTGTATAAATATCTTTAGCACTGGTATAAGGAACAACCATATATGATGATCGTAGATAATGGTAGTAAAATTAATATAATATCCTCTTATTATATAATGTTTAACCTACACCATCCTACAACGACCCATGCCAAACATCCCGTCTCACCAACCTGTACTTTTCGCATGACGCATGCGATCAAAAAAACTCAAAACGAAAGCATCGAGACCTCTGTCTACACTGCATCAATTTCACCCAGCCATTTTGCCACCCACCATTACCATCCCCTGAGATTCAGAATTTGTTTAAGAAATTTTAAATTTAATTAATTTAATAGTTTTCTTTATTATTTTTCATTTTTTAAAATTAATGATAAGTATTTAAAAATCTTTGTAAATAGGGATGTTTGTTATATTAGTAAAAAAATTATAAAATAAAACTTATTTTGTTTGTGTGTTTCCACAATTATGAACAAAGTGTGTATGTTCAGCCCTAATTTGAGCGATTCTAACTTCATTCATAGGAGACAAGGATTAAAGGTAAAAGACTTTCCACCAAGACAATTAGTAATCAAATCTCTTATGAAATACAATGATCAAAAGTAAGATACCTTCCATCAAGACAGATAAATTCTTGCTTCTATTAATTTCCACATCATAGTTCCAAGGATTAATCTTTTAGTAAATTTTATTTTTTAGTAATCTAAATTAAAAGTTACTATTTTAATTAGAGTACTTCATATACTATTTGCTTAAATTATTTATTTTCTATATACAAAATTAGATGTGACAAAAAACCTCTTTTGTAGGATTTTGTGCTTAAGAAGTTGCTTCTTACTCAACTTGATACTCCATGCTACAGTTTTGGAACATTAATCTTTCAAAAGTTCTAAAAAATCACACACATCACTTATTCTAGATTATTATATAGTACCTTTTTATACACTCTAAAAATCAATTGAGTTTCTTCAGTGTTGTAGGCTTTAATTTAGACCTTAGTAAAAATCTAAATCTACTCTAGATCATATACCCTTTCAAAATGATGATCTTTGCTTGTCTAGAAGTCAATTTTTTTTATTTGCCTTGTTGAGGTCTAGGATTAATCATAATGAGAACTGCAATGTTTTGAATCAATGTCCTCCAAAAGTTGTTACCTACAACTCTATTACAATGCCATCTTATTACTATTAAATATGGTTCCTTTTACTTTGATGTTTCTTTCACTTCATTGTTTCCTTTTTGTTATGTTGTTTCCCTACACTATGCTTCTCCTTTCAATTCATCACATGAAGGTTTCTTGGATTGCCACTTCTATCTATTGTTTCCTTCCTTCTTATTCTTAATTGTATTTTTCGAAGAGTTTGAACAAGCATCGTGTGTTAGTCAATTCATTACTCTGGGTTTTCCATAATGCTTACTAATATTCCTCAATGCTCTTTTATTTCTTTATCACAAATATAGTTTTATCAACCACTATTCCAAATAGCTTTTCTTTCTACTATTAACGTGTTTGTAAGCTTAATATATGGAATGCCAACTATGTTGTTCTTGGTTCCCTCTTCACTAAAGTTTTGCTAAACAACTATCTTGTGTGTGTTGCCTTTCAAGGTTTCGTGATAAGCATAAAACCTTTACTTAGAGCTTGATTGTGCCAATATTTGCAATGTGGATAAAAAACAAAGTTAGACTATGCCTTCATTTGAATTTTCTTTTGTTGGCACCAAATTTGAAAAAAAAGAGAGATATAGTGTAGAGCTTGCAAAATTTGAATTTTCTTTTGTTATGCCAATATGTTTTCTTTTCTTTTTTTGAATGGGTACAATATATGCACATGATATCTTGTAGGACCTACAACATGGAGCACCCACATAATAACCAATCATAAATGACCCCCCATGATCACTTAATTAGAATATAATTGAAGCCAAGTTAGAGGAATATGATTTTAGGATTGCCTTATAACATGCTCAAAATGAGCCTACCTTTCTCAAACATAATATTGCCCACCTCCTTAATAAAATACTTCTTATAATGAACAACCCTTTCTTGGGTTGATACTAAGAAAATGATGATGCAAAACTCTTTAAGTCCTTGAAATATGATGCTAACATATTGGAATGTAGCATAAACACTAAAGACTATATAGAGTGGAATGTTTCCTTAGACCATTGCTTCTAATGGTTTAGGCTTCATGAAAAATGAAGGTGTGGCTTTCTCGAATGATTCTTGCCAATGAAGCTGAGTTATAAATAAAAACCATTAGCACCCACTATTAATAAGGGGATCACCATTTAAAGAAATAAATATGACTCTAATAAAAGAATTAGTTACATGACCAATGACGTGCCTAAAATAAGGAGAAAAATATGTTAATGAGTACATTACTAATTCTAATGACTACCATTTATGTTGTGTTGTTAATGAAGACCATTTAGTCACCTTTTCCTAATTTTGAGTTAGGCAAAGAATATATGCAAAAGGAGCTCTTTAGGCATATAATTCATCGCTTGGAAGAGGTCGATAAGATTGTTAATGAGTTTGACACCTACAAAAGCTTTATCTAACCAAAAGAGTTGAACAATGAACTATGTTAAACTTCTAATCCACCAATGTTAGATAATCTAGAAGTCATGTAACAACACATCCCATACCAATCCCTACCCTTAAAGTCATTATCAAAACCAACCATCTTATTCATTAATTACCTAAGGTAACTTGTTCCCAATGTAAAAGGTGTGGTCATATTGTAGTGCAATAACATACAATAAGATAACATACAATAAGATATATTGCATAAGGGAAGTTTGGGTAATTTAACACAAGGAAAGAATAAGAAATCAAAGAATATGCTTCTTATTCCTACCTAGAGAATGACTACCCCAATGAGGCCATTTATGGCACTAGGAGATTATAGTTATGAGACATACATTTACCCTTCTTGTATGACCATGATGTCCTTCTTGCCAGCAATGTATTGGCAAAAATTTAAGCTAGACCCATTAACATTTATAGATAATATCCAGCCTATTAAAAAGAAACCACCCACCACCCGAAAGAAGAAAATCTTATTTATGTCTTATGATGAAATAGATAGAATTTATTGATAGAACTTTTGTTTGAGATATAGTAGTACTTAATATTAAAATAACTCCCAAAATAGAATATATTTTATTTAGCTTCCCTAAAATTTTTATAATGGAACCTAAAGGTTTGCAACCCCTTCATGACATCAAACATGTTGTAGACCTATAAAAGATTAGTAACATCATTTGATTAATTCTTCTTAGCACCAAGAAATCACTTAAAAAGTCCAAGACTTATTAGACAAAGCATTCATAAGTGAAAGATGTAGTCCATGTGTCACTCCAACCCATCAAAAGCCAAAAGAAAGATGGCTCATGAAGAATTTGTCACATTATTTTTCATAGTTTTAAATTTATAAAAATATATTACTCAAGAATTAGTTTTTATTATTATCAATATTCTATTATCCAAATTATCTACTTATGTTTTTCTTATTTATTTAGTTTTACATAAATTTGGACATTTTTAAGCTTAATTACAAAAATGAAATAAAGAATTTATTTTCTTAAGGCATTTTGTATAATTTGCTAAAGAACTTATTCTATAAATTGTTTTAATATTGAAAAAAAGAAGTCACTATGAGCATAAATATAACTAAAAGTTTAAGGTGCTTTAAGAATTTCTACAATTAAAACAATGCACATAAATTGGGAAGCAAATTGAGTTAAGCTTTACATTGAACCAAATATATAAGAAAATATTATAATGAAAAATAGGAGATAGTTTTATAATATAATATTTAAATTAATCCAAATAAGGAAACAAAACTCAATTATTTATTTTCAAAAAAATTAAAATATTGAACATTTGAAATGTTAAAATTGTTTTTGTAGCATATCAAAGAAATTGGTATACAACCATGGACAATGAAAATATATTATAAAAATTAAAAAAATTAAACATAAGAAAATAAATAACATAATTAAGATTTATATAATTTCAAAATTTCCATTACCATCGCTTTGATAAATATCAAAAATAAAAAAAAAATTTTGTTTCATAATGTAAAAAATAAAATAACTAAATTAAAATTAAAAAGTAAAAAAAGAAAAAGAATTGTCTAAAATCTTGAAAATAAATGCAAATTTTGCTAATGCATGGCTTATGAGCTAACAAAAAAAAGAGTATAAATTATTCAAGGAATATTAATTTTAAAAAAAATCATACAAAACAAGAATAATTTTAACAATTAAAAATATTTCACAACTTGTATGTAAAATATGGTTTTATAGATAAAAAATTAAAAAAGTATTTTGAACTTCCAATAAATGTTATCCCATAAAAAAGATAACTACCCTGTAATGGTACAAAAAGAAGATTAAAATTTTTTTAACCAATTATCGAATCTATGCACTAAGTTATAAAAAAAATTCATAATACGTAAACTATTGTTTTACAAGGAAGAGGAAATGCCAATAAAAGTTGTCATCTACCCTCTACATGTCCAGCTTAACATCGTTAATTATGAGTTGTTATTTACTTTTAGTGACATGTTTATACGATCTATTTACTACTGATTTATTTTAAAATACTAATAATTTGATGATTTTTCTTATCAAAATTTTCATGTAGTCCACAATGACAATGATTTTTAATGATTATGGTGTGAACTTTTTTTAAACATTTTTATCATTCCATTATTCTATCAGATATATTAAATATTAAAATTTTTGTTAATTTATTAATATTTTTAATTTTTTATTTGAAATTTTTGTTCACTTTTCTAATTTTTTAGAATTTGTAGATGCATCACACAGTTTCCATGCTTTAATTCCTAAAAAGTTTTGCTATATTATCTAATAAGAAATATATTTTTAGTAAAACATTTTATTGATATATTAAAGAATTTTATTAAGCATTTGATTAAGTTTTTTGAAGTCATTCTCTGAAGGTTATTTTAAAACTTTTATTATATAATGGAAATAAAATATCTAAAACATTAAATATGTTTTACTATATTTTAAAAAAATTTAGAATTTCAATATAATAAATATGTAAAAAAAATACAAATATTATGTCAACAAAAAGAGCACAAATAATTTTAACCATTTGAATTATTGAATATTTCATATTTAAGTTAATTAAATATATATATATGGTATATTAAAAAAAGTTGCATAATTTTGGGAAGCATACGAACATAAAGAAAATAGCCAAGTTAAAATATATGAAATTTTACTAATTTAAAGCATTAAAAAATCTTCAAAATACAATATATTTAAGTAATGTTAAGAAAAGATGTTTAATAAAATAATATTAATATAAATGTTTCAAAGTAAAAATGAAAAATAATAAATGTTATAGAACATCTAAAATTTTTAATCAATATTTGTAAATAAAAATAAAAAAGATAACATATAGAATAATAAATAAAATAAAAAGTATGAAAAATAACATTATGAAATATTAATAAAAATATCTCCGTAAATAAAACAAGTAAAATATTTTTTATGCAATGGATAAAAAGAGAACAACAATAATGTGTAACACCACCCAACACCGCATACATAATGTAAACCATGTTATCTAGGTGCACAAAAGAAGAAGAATGCTCACATATGACTATGTATTCTTTATGTCCACCTCTAGCAATTATAATCCTTTAAAAGAGGTATTGCACCCAAATAAAGCATGCCACAGAAGTTATTTGTTATCCACTTAAGTTCTAAATTTATAGATTCTGATATTAATTTCATGATCTCATTTGGTAAATTTGTTCCACAGTACTTCTTGAAAACATTTTCTAACAAATATGTTTTGTGCTAGCTTTCAATAAAATGACCATTCTAATATCCTATAACTTTTTGTATTCTAATTAATTTGAGTTTTTTTTATTTCTAATGTAATGTTTTTTCTATTATTAAGAAATTCTTATTATGCTCAGTATTTCAAATTTTTCAAATCATTTATAATAATGTTGGCATTATGATTTTTTGCTTAGGTTTTCATATTTCTTTTTTTTATTTAATTATAAAAAAATTAAATTATACTTTATAGAAAAATTGATATTATTATTTGCAATTACTTATTCATGAAAGTTTCAATAATTTTAAAACTCTTTAATAATTATTTTTTAGTAATTATTATGTTTATATGCAAAAATAAAGTTGCCCAAGTGAAAGACATATAGTTATAACTCTTGAGCACTTGGTTATGCAACAATTTTTTGATGAATCATATTTTTGTTAATAATTATTTTTTAGTGATATTTGAAACATGTGTTTTACATTCAAACATTGATTAATTAATTAAAGTGCCCAATCAAGTATTTTATTATGTAATTCACATGTGAGTATCAGTCAGTGAGTGTTAGTAGTTTTTCTCATGTGTAACTCAACTTGTAAATAGAGAAATCATTTCTTTAGCACTTGATGAGCTACTTCCCACTTTAAAATTCAATAAATATACTTTATTTTAATTAGAATTATAACTATCCCTTCATGTTGATATGGTAAAAATGCTTATATTATATTCCTCTTGAATATTGAATTTTGGAGATAATAAGGCATGCATTCATACATGTTATGTGCATATAGATAGTCTTAATAAATATTTAATGTATACTTCTCATTCTTTAAATTAATAAACTATTATAATCTGTAAAAGCAATAAAATTGCATATTACCTATGCTTTCTGCATTTGTATCTTTCAAATTATCTTATAGTATGATTGATATTTAATAATAACAAATGTAACATAAGTTAAATAAGATCATGAGCAATTTCCATCAATTACACTATTTATACTACTTTGATATTCTTATCATTTTTTGACACTAAGTGGCTACCTAAGAAGTGTGTCAAGATGTATAATCTTCAAGATTCATACAAAATAATGGCATATGTTATAACATACGATGTAGTCATTAGAAGATTAGATAGGGCATGAATTAAACAACATTAAATATATGACTTAAAGTTTGTAATGTCATATAAGTATAATTGCATTTTTATTCTTTGAAGAGTGAAATTTAATTGTTTAAATTTCTTGACTTGTCTATATTCCTTTAATTCACATAAATACAAGTAACTTTTTTTAAAAATATGACAAGTAATCTATTACCAAGTAATGTTATATTTTAAACAAAAGAAAGAAAGTTGATTGTGTTTTTCATGTTGGTATCATCCTTTGTCTTATTTGTTTGATTACTAATTTATTTAGTATTTTACGTGGTTTGCCAATTTTTCTATTACTTTAAAGTTTCACAGATTGATTTTATAACTTTCAGTCATAGTATTTAGTTATTGTATCACATTATATTTTATGAATTATATAAATTTTGTTATATTATTTCTTCAAGTATTTAATAGTTATGTAAATTATATTGTTGTACTTTTAGTGAGATGACTTGCACCTGGTCACTATAAAAAAAGCAGTAGAGCTGAGCTAGGTGCCTTTTACGTGGCCTTGAGTAAGAGCTGAGTCTTTTTTGATGTCAAACCGACATAGCCAAGGGTAAAAATTGGGTGCTTTTTAAGGTTTTGTATCTAATAGATGCAAAATAGGTGTTGTTAATTGGAACTTATTTTAGCTCACTAAAAGAAATGCGTGCAATAGTTTTATAGAATCACCTAAAATCATTTGTGCCTCTTTGCTTTTGTTTAATTAATTTATTATTTAAGAATAAAAATATTATGACATAATGGTTTGCTAAAGTTGAAAAATACTTTCTAAATTTTTTTTATTATAACTTTCATGACAACCAAGAGATTTCTTTTACGATGCACTTAATTTTAATTTGATTGATTTTGAGCAAAAAATTTATTTTGTCAAAACTAAATAAGTTTTCCTAAAACTACCTTCTTGAGGGAATAATTAAAATTAATAAGTGATTACTAGACAGACATTAATTGGTTTGGTATTAAAAAACTTATATTGAATTGTTAAAGTTTGTTTTGATTTTGTCTTCAAAATTTAAAAGAATCTTATTAATATTAATATCATGAGTTGATGTGCCAATGCTGAATTAATTTTAATTAAGTTTAAATTTGTATAATTAACCCCCTCTTATGGACATTATATGCACAAATTTACTACACTAAATATTTTTGGTGTTTTATTATGCAATATAATTTATGTTTTTATCTTTCAAATTATTTGTTTATATGTGTTGACATGTATTTTTTAGTGATATATATTTTTACTTTTTAATATAATAATTATTTCCTATTTATAATATTTTATATCTTATTTTTTAATTACATAATATCTATCCCTTAAATTGTAAAAAGTTTCTTATTGAAATGCATTGTAATTAGAATTTTGCTAATATATTTTGTTTTGAGCTATACAAATACTTTTTAACATTAAAATTTTACTTCAAATATTTTGAACTATATTAATCAATTATATTTTTTATTTTAGTTTTTAATGCAATGTCTTAACATTTTTTCATTATTAAATCATTTTTATTTTTACATAAATAAATTTCATTTTTCTAAATATATAGTTAATGTTGTTGCCCTGGTATAATAATAAATACACATTTTTTTTCTATTCTTAATTCTCAAAATTAATAACTTCTTTTAATTTTATTTCAGTCTTTTGTACTCTCGAATTATGTAAACATATTAATCAATTTTGTGTTATTTGAAATAATATTTTTGACTAATTAAACTTATTTTGCTAAACTAATTAATTGAGTTATTATCTATAAGATTTTAAATTTTTGGTCTCTTTTATACCCTTTTATATTTATGTTAGTTCCTCATCATTGGCATGCTTACAAAAATATGTTTATAAGATTGTGTGTTATGTCATCTAAATGATTTTTTATTGTTCATTTTTTTACTTAATTTCAATATTGAGTTAAATACATTTATATTTCGATATACATGCTATTAGTGTTATACCTAATATTTTTAATATTAACTTTTTAACATCTTATATGCTTTATTTCACATTTTTCTAATAATGTTTGATTTTGTTAATTATTTTATAGGTTTGATTACTAAAATAAATTTTTAAATTATCAAATATAAAAATTAATTTTCAATATTTTAATTACCATAAAAACTATAATATTTTAAATTAATTATAAATTTTATTATTTATTCTAAAATGTTTTTTAAGAAACTAGAAAAATATTTTATTGATGTAAAAGGCTAATTTTTGCTAATGAAAATATTATACTTAATCATATTGCTATGTTTTGTGTTTTTTGGATACTGATGTATCCATCACTGATTGATCAAGATAATATTTTTATTATTTATGTAACTTATGTTTTATATTCTAGTTAAACATAACTATAATTGGTTTTTTGATTTTCTTTAAAATTTAATAATTTTTATTTTTTTTCTTTCACTAGAATATTTACATTATTGTTTAGAAATGTTTTATTTCTTAAATTCTATCAAATTATTAAAATTTAAATATTTTTTGTTTATTACTTTTTAGTTGAATTATTCTTTCATCTTTTATCATTAATCATTATTTTGAAATACCTCTTTTTATATATTATGCAATCCAATCAAACCACAACTCTAAAAGACCAATATTATATATTACAAACCATAGGAAAGGCTAGTGGATGTTGTCACTTGCCTTCTCTATTGTTATCAAGAGAATTGTTAAAGATGAGGCAAATATTCATATTTTTTGGAATCTTTCACTACTATTTTTTTATCACCCAATGTAATCTAATTTCAACAATTTGTTTTCCTATTCAATTATTGATTTGTCTTTCATAAAATTTTCATGATTTTTATTATGTTACTGTAAATAAATCATGCTATTAATTTTTAACAGTATCAGTATTTGCTATCATAATGATTTTATTTTTTTATTATATTTTCCTTAAATTTTCTACTTATTAACTAAAATTATCTTATGTTTCATTATTAATAAAATATTTCGTTGCTAAACTAGATATGTACTTTTATATTGTCATATTTTAAGGATTTGGCTATCTTAATGACTGTTTTAAATTATTATTTAATATATCATAATTCATTTTAAACATTTGAATCTTTTAACAGTAATGACATTTTTCTAAAATTTATTTAAAATAAAAGTCATTTCCTAAAACATAATTTTGAATACTCATTATTTTTTTTTATAAAAGTGTAGTTTGGCATGTTATCCAATTAATCTTAAATGTTAAGGATTTTTTTATTATCTTAATAATTTGATATATTTTTATTTCTTGTATGATTTTTATGAAGAAATATTTCAATAATGTATGAATATTTAAATACTTATTAAAATTATTTATATCATATTCTAATTATTTTTTGGAATATCATTTTATCACATAATATATTTTCAAAATATTATTGCAATCACTTTATAAATATATTATACAATAGAAAAGATTTTCTTAAATTCTTTTTATCGTGATAATATTCAACTTCACTATTTGTATGTACATTTTTATTTGAAAAAGTTTCAAAATTTTTTTTTCTATATGTTTGCAATTGAAATGTCACCTAATTTATTTTAAATATTTAAATATTTAAATTATCTAACTAGCATTTTTTATACATATTTATTTTTATTTTCATTATTTTGACAACATGCATAATTTTTTATTTTTTTAAAATACAAAGTTTTTGCAATTTTATATGTTGTCATCTATGTTGGGCTTTTTATTTTTTGTTGATAATAAGGTTGATATTTGGACTAAATTTTAATCATACTATTTAAATGTTCAAGTGTGTAATTTCCTTAATATTTATATTTTATTACATTGTTTTAAACTTGCTATGTCTACATCAACGTATTCCTTATCATTATAGTTTAAAAATGACATTTTTAATAATATATTTGAAATGTTTTATAAATTACAAAAGTCTTTACTTTCTTGTAATTAAAAAAATTAAAAAAAAAACTATTTATAATTAAATTACCCAAAAATTTATTTTATTTTTTCATTTTCATAATTTCTATTTTTATTAACACATTTATTCACTTTTTATAGAGTACTTTTTATTTATTTTTCATTATTAGAATTTGTTTTGGGAAGTTTCTTTTGCAAAATTTGTAGCATATTTAATATTGCATATCACTAATTTTTACATCTCTTAGCGATACAATTTTCGTTTTCTATAGTATATATCTTTTTACAATAATGAATTCAATCTTTGAATATGAACACAAAAGTTTTTTGGTTTGTTAAAATATGAAATATTTGCAATTAAACTTTAACAAATGTTTAATGCATAAATATAAGATTTAAATTTTATTTAAAATAATTAAAATCATTTAATAATAAAGTTATGTATTTTTTTGTGAAAATTATGTTTTGGTGAAGTCCAAGCTTAATGAATAAACAAACACAAATTAAATTCTTTGAAAATAGACATTAAAATATTTTTTTGGCTAAATATTTAAATTAATCAAAATAATGACAAAAATTATTAAAAATAGTTTAATTAAAAAAAGTAAGAACTATATCAAACATATAAGAAAATTATGAAAAATTAAAAATAAAAAATATATAAAATTCCTTGGACATTTTAAATGGTAAACTTCTATGAATAAATTATCCAAAATAAATTTAAGAGTCATAAAGTGAATAGAAAATAAAAAATTTGAATTAAAATGAAATTGTAAAGTAAACAAATTAAATAAATGGTAAGATACATTAATATGAAAAGGATCTCCATAAATATTATATTATATTATAACTTAAGAAAAATCATATTCTATCAAATAATGTAATTAAAAGTGTTCAAAAAAAAAAAAAAAAATAACACACTAAGGTCTACCAAATTTACATGAACTTTAAATTATTTAGCATAATTTTTCAAAGTGCAAGGAAAAATATTTTTGAAGACAAAAGTGTAAAATAGTGAGAACATAGAGAATAATTAATTTGAGAATATTAAAATGAAATGTTGTATTATTTAAAAAAAATATAGGACACACGCAAAGAAACTATGTTATTATAAGTAAGAAAGTTTAAAATACATAAAATACAACAACAAAATGTGATTTTCATATATTAAAAATCTATTGTGACTTATATTACAGATTTTCTTATTTGTTTACTAGCATGAAAAATTATCACATCCTTAGTGTGACAAACACAACTGTTATGTAAACATTTAATTTTTAGGAAATTATGTAGAATAATTTTTCTCTTTTGCCTTGATACCACAACCATAATCAATCATCGTATACTTGCTTATTTAGATAATAACCATAGCATATAAATTTGTTTCAAATGAGAAAGTAAAAGGTTCTTAAAAAATATCAGTGATATTATTTTTTAATACGAAATTCAATTCAAAATGCATCATATTTTACTATAAAAAAAGGTACGACATGCTTCTAATTAACTACATATATTAAATGAAGTAAGTTTTTTAAAACAAGAGTATGTGCTACTTATCCTTTTGATAATATCTATCCCTTTAATCTATTATTCTTAGTCAAAATAGTTGATGCTCCCCAACAAAAATCTGCATAATATAGTTATTTGACATATGAAAATAAAAACTTATTTCCATTACAAATTTTAGTTATAAGTAAAATAACAAAAATGTCATACTTTTGCATGTCTTGGACTAAATGAGCAAGTAACCACTTACATTACAATCCTTCATGGCTTAATCTATCCACCTTAAATATCTTGAAAATCTATTTTTAATCATATCTTAATATTTTTTCAATAAATTTCATAAAATCTATATTATAATTACAATAATTAACTAATAAAAAAATGCTAATTTAAATTAACTGAAACCAATAGCCTTGACAACGCCTATAACATGTTGGATGCCATTAAAGGGTTGGGAATGCATGTCCACAAACCTCTCAACTTGTTATCGCACTAGTAGAACTAGGAAAATAGTTTATGGGGCTCTTGGATTGACTTATTACTTCTATATCCTCATATATAGTGTGTAGTGCATCACTAGTCCTAAGCAAACTAAAGGGTAGCCAACCATGAATGTGGGACAAACAAAGCTTTTTTTAGTGAATCATGCTTTTGAATTGCAGTGGTAACCAAAATTGTCAAGTTGAATAATGTCATGATCAAATGATTCTCATCTCCTTTGCATTTTTATCAAAATAGATAATAACCTTCATTAGATCGTGTTGTTTAACGTTCACATGGTCCATGTTATTCTACACATAGGATTGAAATACAGTCGCTCGATCAGGATTCATGTTGAATGGTCATAATCAAATGCTATTTCTTTGTAGCCCCAACTGAATCTTATCCATTTGTTTGCGTAGTTTTCATGATCAAATAGTACTAGTTCTTTTTGATGAAGTAGCTCATGCATAATAGCTCTTTTAGTCATTATTTAAGCTATTAGAATATTTTATTTAAATGATATTTTTTTTATTAAAAAATATGAAAATAATAAGAATAATAAGATTATTTTTCTTATTTAGTAAGTGTTTTTGGTTAAAAATTTTCTATGAATAAGAGAGTTTTTCAATGCAATGTATTAATGAATTTTTACACAATGTAAACCAAATTTTGAAGTCATCACATTCAAGTCATTTATAGCATGTGATCTTTATCACTTCAATACATTGTTTCCTTTAGTCATCAAACTCTTAAATGCAGTGTTCTTCTCAATCAACAAGGTTATTAGTTTTTTCTATTCTTATTTAATTTAATTATAATAATTGTGCTTGTTTAATTTTTTAATTTTATGTTACTAATTCTTTTTCTTTTATTGCCATTTCATGTTATTGTAAGGTTGTAATACACTGTTTCTTTTGTTTCACTATTATAATAGTTTAATCTACCCATCTTTTGGCAAAACGCTTATATTGAGTGTTTGTTATTGTCAAAATTTTGTCATGAGTGACATAAGCTTGTTTTAAATTGAACACCTAAAACTCATTTGTGTATATTTTAATTTTTATTGATTTTTCTATTTCATAATTTTAATAAAACTTATTAATAAAAGAAATTAATATCTTTTAAATTAAATTTGAAATTTCTAAAAAAATTATTTTTGAGATTTTCTTAAGCATTTCAAAAGTATTTTTAATCTTTTTTAGTATTTTTGTTAAAAAAAGAAATTTTAATTCTTAGCTATTTGCTACCATCTTGTAAAAACAAACTTCAATTCTTATTAGAGCAAGATTCCCTTCTTAAGACAATAAATTCTGCAAGTGATCTAAGGATCAAATTAATTTTTCAGTAAGTTTAGGAGAAGATGGTTCACCTTATAGGCCACCACTCTTTTGTGGTGATTTTTGTCTCTATTGAACAAATAAGTTAACCAGTTATTTAAAACACATTAATAGAGAAATGTGATATGTAATAGAACTTACTTTTCGTTTTCCAACTAAAAAAATCTTGCAAGATATTGTTTTACTACTGAATTTGATAAAATATTATTTTGAATACTACTAAATTTAATAGAATTATGAGTTTTAAAATAGTTTATAAAATTTTGCATGAGCTAGTGATTATTTATGACCAAACTCTTAAGAAGAACGGAATAAAAAAGTATAAGAAAAAAAGAAGACATTAAAAAAGGCTTTGAATGAGTAAAAAGTGACAAATGGAGAGGAAGAAGACAACGAAGGACTCTTTTCCATTATGGGTATAGATAAAAAAGAAAATGGTATACAAAAACATACACTAAGCAATTACTTTATGTTTGCAAAAGATATGAAAAATTTAATTGAAAATAAAAGAATTTAAAAGAAGAATATAGTGAATATCTAAAAAATTAAAGAAAAGGTTGACATGTATTTTCAGAATGTGGAAAGGCTTATTATTTAAAACAAAACATTAATAAACATGCATCATTAAATAGTAATATTTTGCTTAATCATTTTTAGGAACAAAATCAAATTAGTAGAAAAATTTTTGTTACAAATATTAGAAGATCTTATATACATAAACATGTTGATAGTTTACATGCTATAATCATATTAAATGACACTATTGCATGCAACTTGGCGATACATCACATGCATGTAACATTAAAGCTACATTTAATTAAAATTTCCAACTTTTGCATTGGGAGTAAAATGCATAGTAGGAAAGCTATACACAAATATGTTAAACCCAAAATGGCATGGGTTCTCGAATCTAATAATTAAAATCAAATATTGTCCCTGTTAACTTTGATTATTAAATTTAAACTAAAGAATTATAATGAACATAAATAAACAAAAGAATATAATTTGAGAAATGAAGTTTGAAATATTCAAATAAAATAAATAAAGAAAAATGATATAATTAAAGAAAATCTTAAAACTTTGAAACCTATTTAGGATCATCATAAATAATAACTTAAATATGAAATTTTGATTGGTTTTAAAATTATTTTTTTCATTAAAGCGAAAACAAATGTGTGAATCCCATAAAATGGGGATTTCAAAATAAATTTTTCAAAATAAGAAATGTACTTATTTTTCAAAAATGTTTTGTAAAATTAATTTTTTGTTAGTTGGAAGCTTAAATATATTAATATTTTAATTTATAATTTCTATGATTAATAAAAATAATTGTAAAATTTAAAATGGTACACCAAAATGTTTAGTAGGCTCGATTCAAATTAGAACCTAAGTCCACCTCTAACCAAGGTTGAGAAAAACACTACTAATAAAAGAGTTATAACTTGAGATTTTTTCTTATGATTCATCTCAAAGTTGCTTGAGATTTTTTTCATATGATTCACATGTAACTTACTAGATTTTGAGGGTTCAACTATAACCCAAGCTTTTATGAGTTCAACCCCAACTCAGTTTTTAATAATTCATTTGATTTACTTATAAAAAAAATTTGTATTTCTATATTTTTAGGAAATTTATCTGTTGGCAATTATGCATGAAGCATTAAGCAATGAATTTTTTAGTTAGCTTTGAACTTTAAAATTTTAATTTTTTATAATGTTTAACCTTTTTTACATATGTACTATTATTTGTACATCATTATAATTGACATATAGATCACATTTAATTAACTAATTGTTTAATAAATGTAATAATTACAATATTTTTAATTGTTAAAAAGTTTTATGTTTTTGTTAAAATATCTTTCTCCTTTATACTATTTGAAAAGATTGTTTTTTATTGTAATGCCTACGGTGTCTAATATTTAATTAAGTTTTTTCTAATATACATTTTGTCATTTTTAGATATATTTTATAATCACATGTTTTCAATGATTTATTTAAATATTATCTTTCTCCTTTTTACTATGATTTTCTTATATTGTTTAATGTCTTGTATTTCTTTATCATTTATAACCCTTTTTTGTATTGCCTTTCATAAATTTATTGTAGAGAAAATGTTTTGTTGCTTTTTTGAAAAAAATTAAAATTTAAGTACTTTGTATTGCTAACTATTTCCTATATTTATTTGACATTTTCTTGCATTGAAACTTTTTCATGCTCTCCTTATTTAGTTTTTGTTGTAAACATGATGCATACGTTGTTTTGAACATTTCATGTTTGTTTTCAATTGTATTAACCACTATTTTTGTAAAATTCAATTTGTTTAAATTTTGTTCACATTTTTAATTTTTTTGAATTTATTATTAAGAATTTTTTTGAATATCTTGTGAAGATATTTGAAATATTTTTAAAAAAATAATTATATTGGTGAAATAAATTTTCATATTATTCTAGGTTTAATTCTTAAATTTTTTCTTTTTATAATTTTGAGTAAATTATTTCTTAAAATGTCAAATTGGTTTTCAAATATCACAATTCTTGTTGCTTCACATAACTCATTTATGATTCTTAAAAGTGCCAAAAATATTTGATGATAAAGATGGGAATCCAATGGCCATTGTTGTAATTTAATGATTAAAAAACCGTGGTTTGTTGTTATTGATGAATTGCTTGAGTTATTGATTTACGACTACGTCGAGTTTGATTACTTTAGATGTGATTTTGGCATAAATGACTGACATGGGATCTCTTGAAATAAGTGCATTAAATAATGTGATAACCCATGAAAGATTTTGATCATGGTAGTGTAATAGCTATCATGAGTAATTTTTATATTTATTTTAGTATGACTAGATTGTTGGAGCTTATGAAAACATTCTTTAATGACACAAAGATGGAGTATCCAAATAGGGATTTAACAAACTAATGTATCATTGAATGAGTTTGTGGTTTCTTACAATTATTACTTATGCCAAAGTGATGTAAGATCCAAACTAGGAGAGAGCTAAAATACCTTAAACAAAGATACATACAAATTATAGATTTTGCTTCTTAACACATATATTAATGTGATTATTTCAATGAAGGACTTAGAACTTCTATTCACAAGTATTTGGATGCCTCGATTCACTAAATACCAAGATTTGATTAAAGAATTTAATGCAATAACTAGTATGCCTTATTACTAACATTAGATTTGTTTCCAATCTTGATTTTATTTCATCACACTTTTTATTATTGAGTTGGCTAATAAACAAATATGGACAATAAAGATTATTTGTGGTGCATTGTCCTTTTGGAGATTAGATCTATGTTAGACATATAGTCCCTAGCAATATTGTCATACAATCCCATAGATTCAGAGCTAAGCTTATTTGCATGCCTAGAACTAAGTTTAATATTATATTAAGCATGGATTGTATGACCCAATGTGGAGTGGTGATTTATTACTAGGAAGATATGGTTTGGATCAAAGGGCCCAAGTTAGTTCAACTGGCATTTTTTGGACACAATAGGAAAATACCCATGATATCTAGGTTATGGAGTTTATTCAGAGTATGACCTCATTAGCTTTTGCAGGTAACACAGTTGGTGATTCCATAATTATAAGATAACATTATTGTGTGGGATTATATTGATATTTCCCCAAATGAGCTTCCATGATTACCTCCAAAGTGTTAGATTGATTTCTCCATAGACATGGAACCAAGAGGTGTACGCATGCAAAAGCACCTTTTTGCATGGTTCTGACTAAGTTGCAAGAAATTAAAGCCCAATTATAGGACTTATTGAGTGAAGGATGGAGGCCTAGTGTATCTCCTTTCAAAGCCCCTATTGTTTTTGTCAAAAAAAAGGACTAGAGTATATAAATGTGTGAAAATTACAAGGAATTAAATAAAGTAAAAATAAAGAACTAGTATCTGCTACCTCATATTGAAGTCTTACTTGATAAGCTAGAAAGACATTTAGCTTTCTTTAATCAAGATATTATCATATATGAATACAAGAGAAAAGGCGAATACTTCCAAAATAATGTTTAGAACTTGTTATGGACATTTTGAGTTCACAGTCCTACCATTTTGGATATCTAATGCTTTTATGATATTCGTGGATCTTATGAATTATAGCTTCTAATGATATCTTGATTATTCATGATAGTTTCATAGATCATATATTGGTTTATTTAGAAAGCAAAGAACTTCATGCAAAGGATCACCAAATTGTATTTGAGTCACTTAGAACTGAGAACATCTTTGCAAAATTTTCGAAGTGTTCATTTTGGGTAAACTTTATGGCTTTCCTTGGACATTTTAATGTTGAGGGAGTTTTGATGGATCCAAAAAAATATAAGCATTCGTAGAATGATAGCGACCACTACGATGACAAAAATCCATAGTTGCTATCAACTTTCTAGATAATATAACAAAATCTTGCCTAAAGTTTCCAAGACTACAAGACCACTTATATAATAAAGAAAGGGGTAGGTTTCTTATTATCACACCAGAGTGAGTAGAGCTTCATTGAGTAGAAAAATAAATTGATATTAGCTTCAGTTTTTCCTTGTTAGAGTAAGGTAAGCCCTCCCATGTATAGACAGATATCCTAATTGATGGATTTGGGGCTATAATTACATTGAAGTGATTGATTGTAGCCTATGCATCTAGATAATTACATGAAAAATTTATTACTACCGAACTTATGAGTTGGAATTAATAACTCAAAAATTTACTTTAAAACTTTTATTTTGTTAATTATTTGGGGCTCTAATTAAGCTTTACAATAATTATAGAAGTCATAAATATATTCTCACTAAAAGGGTATTAAATTTAAGATAATGACACTTTTTTGAACTTATTAAAGACTACGATGTGAATATAAAATACTACATGGGCAAAGCCAATTTTGTAGATAATGAATTAAGTAGTGGCCTGGTTCTTAGAACTATGCTTTCTTACAAATCATTAAAACTAACTGAGTGTGAATTCATTTAGATTCAAGAACAATTGATAGTGTTATCTTTAGTAGCCTAATTCAACTCTCTATACAATTAATTGGATGGATGAATGAAGATCACTTTAGTAAATGGATCCAATGATTTTGGCTAAGCTTTCATGACTAAGATAGATGGGACTTTAAAGTTTTGTTTGAGGGATGACATATTGACTTATCATGGTAAATTGTATGTTTCTTAACATTATGTATTCTAGAATAACATGTTGAAAGAGGTTAATGATAGTATATTGACAATACACCCATGGGATACTAAAATGTATAGGAACCTTAGAACACTCTTCTAGTGCAAAGGATTGAAGAAAGATGTGGCTCAACCTATTGAAAATATTTTAGATTTTAAAAAGTTAACGTAGAACATCAAAAGCTTAGTGGTTTCCTCCAAAATCTAATTGTATTTGAATATAAATAGAAAATAGTTACTATGAATTTTGTATCAGGTATAAAAAAAATAAACATAGCTACCATATGATTTTGGTGGTTATGGATCAATTTACTAAATTAACTCAATTTTTATTAGATGAGAAACATTAATTTAGTAGGAAAATTGGTTGAGTTATATATGTTAAATTGACATTATAACTACATGGAGTACCTAAGATAATTACTTGTTATAGGCAGACAAATTACTTCCTAGCTTTAAAGCACATCCATCAAGCCTTTGGCAAGATTTCTTTGAAATTTAGCACCAGTTATCATGTTTAGATTGATGATCAATCTGAGAGGATTATTCAGACATTGAAGGATCTTTTAACGATAAGTATACAGTACTACTACATGGATTGGTTTAGGTTATTGATAATGATATAGTTTGTGTATAATAATAGCTACTAATAAACTATTGTCATAGAAATATATGAGACACTTTATAGAAGACCTTGTTGCTCTCCTTTATGTTGGATTGACAGTAACATTAAGAATGCATTTTGACTTTAAATCATTAAGGAGACTACAAAGGAGGTGCATAGGTTATGTGAAATCCTATAAGTAGTTTAATATCATTAAAAGAAGCATTTTGATAGTGTTGACTTATCAATTTAATAGTTTGTCATGAGATATTTCTTAAAGTTAGTCTTATCTATAGATTATTTAGATTTGAGAAAGATTATAAATTATGGCCCAAATATATTGGACCATACCCTATTATGGAGAAACTTTGATCAATAGCTTTAAGCTATAGTTACTAAAGGGCCTAGTAAGAAAACATTCTATTTTTTATTTGAAAAATTTAAAAGCATGTTATAAACCCATTTGACATTCTCTAAAGGGAGCCTAAATATGATCAGCTATAGCTAAATGCATTTTAATGGGATCAATTAATGTGTATTGTGGAGTTGCTACTTGATAATTAAGAAATCATAATATTTTATTTGGTTAGGGTTCTCTAGAAGGATCGGGGAAAGCATGCAGCCACTTAGGAAGTTAAGTCTAAAATGCACTACAAATAAATATGTTTTCTAGATTTTGAGGATGAAATCTAATTTAAAGTGAGGAGAATGTTACAACCAACATTGTTTGTTAGATTATTGCAATTTAGTTAAACAAATTGTGTTTTCTTATAATTTAAAATTTAAAATTTAAATTGACTTTTTCTAAGGCTTTATTATGTACAATAAATTTTTAATTTTGAAATTTTAAATATTATGTTTGGAAAGCATGATTGAATGCTAGGCCTTATGTTGAACCACATAAACCTTGAATGGATCAGTTTAATGCATTAAAAATGAGCTTGCAATCTTATTTATATTCATAATTTTATTCTTTATCTACGTTCTTATCGAAACATGAATGCATAATAAAAATATGTATAGGATTCCTAAAATTTAGGATTTAGGTGGTGAATGAGGTTAAAAGGATTAATAGATAAAAAATTGTATATTACAGGTATGAATATTTCAAGAAACAAAAGTTGTGCAAGGGACAAAATGTTGTACTACCTTTTATCCATATCCTCCTTAGATCCTTTAATTTTAAGAGTTAGATATGTTTGGGCTAGAGGGTTAATTTGAAGAAGCTAAACCTAAAGTAGGTGAACCATGGCTTAAACCAACCTTCACTAGTTTTTCCTTTTGTAAACAATTGGATTAAGAAGGTGTTTGAGACTATTTTAAGTCCTTTATATGTGCTTGTAAGTGTTTTATAAATTCTAGCCAAAAATAAGATTTGGGAGGCCATTTAAGAAAATAACAAATAAAGCAAGTCAAGTTGTGAAGATAAGAAGTTGTGTTCAAGTTTCGAGGAAAAATTGCTAAGGAGAAGTCCTCTCCATAAGCTTACAGGTGGGATAAACTTTGAGTACATACAATAACTTTAGCTAGGATCTAAGGAAGAATTAAATAAAAGTCATGCTATAAAAGTTTCTTAGGGAACCATAGAAAATGATTTGTTTAAAAAATACCCGTGACTAAAAGAATTAATCTTCTTCCTTGAACCTTACTTAAAAAAATAGAAACCTCTTATTCCTTTGATAAAAGAGAATTTTTATTAGAATGTAATGGTTGTTAATCATTCCTTTCCTGTGAAAATTTTTTGAAGGAAACAAAAAAAAATTTGTATCAATGATTATGCCATTCATCTAAGTGAAATTTATGTTCATAGGTTTGCATGTTCAGCTTTATTATGAAAATAAGGGAAAAATGGACATGAAATCATTATTTGTACATGCAAATTATCTCTAATTAAGACATGAGTATGAAGTATGCTAATGTTTGGACCATGTAGATAGTCTAAACATGTATGCAATGTGCAAGTTTTAGAATGATTAATGCAATAAAATTATTCCAACGAAGAAAACATTTTAACATCTATGGCTCTCATAACCAAGACATTTTATATTTTTTTCTAATTATTTCTTTGCTAAAAATGTAATTCCATTAATCTCTCACCGAAGAAAGAAGATACATGTTCATTCACTTAATGTGTAATTACGTTACAAAACTATGCATAAAAGTGTGTTGCATGTTATATAAAAAATTCAAACCTTAGCCTAGAAGATTAAGCATGATTTAGAACTTAGAAATATAACCAAAACTCCAGAAATATTATGGCCAAGTTTCCCTTTTCCTTAGGTATGCTTGAGAAGCTTAGAGTTATGGCTTAGTTAAATCATGTGAGGCAAGGCTTCAACCTATAAGAGAAATTACATGACTTCTATAGCTTGTGAGCCTTTACCTTCAAACTTGAAAGCCTTGGAGGGCTCAGTTTGTCATAATAGAAGAAGCCTAAGTTAGGAAGGGATATGATTAACAATAAAAAAGTTTTGTTTTTGCTAGAAGTACTAAAGATAATTTTAGACTTTAACATCCTATGTATCATCCCTTTTAAGATTAAAAGGGATATTTTATATTTTTTAATATAACTATGTATGGCAAGCCTAACCTTAGAGTTAGGCTTAAGATTTGAGAATAAACCATGACAAATGGACCCATAATACATGGTCTTAAAGATAGATAAAATAATACCATTGTTGAGCCTTTATGCATGTTGTAAGTAAACCTTGGGATAGTTAAGATCTTTACCAAGACCTTGGAAGAAGGTACAATAGCTTGGAGTAAGACTCAAGGATGTGCTTGATTTGACCATGGAAGCAACTTGGAAAAGGACTTGGCTAGACCCTTGGATTGACTAGGTTCTTTAGGTAAGATGATGTGCGATCTTATTTAGGCTCTTAAGCCACATGATGATACCCTAGATTGTGATGTCGGTGATGTTTGGTGGATTAAGGGAAGAAATAGAATGGGTACGTTAATTTTGGATTTTTTAGAGATATAAGGGCCGCTAGTGATACTTGTGTTAAACCAAACTTAGTTATAATGGTAATTAATAACATATGAAACTTAAGGGAAAAACTAAAGGCTTTGTGAACCATAAGATAACCTTAGATAGACATCGCTTCAAATGAAATCAAACCAAGGCTAATAAAAAAATGGACTAAAAATTTGAAAAAGTAAAATTAAGGTTTTGTAAAAACCATGAGGCATTTGGATGATAGTAACGTTGGATAAATGAATAAGGACCTAGAGTAAAAACCCTATGTTGACTCAAGCAAGACATGAAGAATCCTAAATAATAGAGTTATTTCTTTAAGGAAACCCTTGACTCAATAGGTTACCTTTTATTATAAGAACTTGTAATGTCTTAGATTTAAATCAATGATATCTAAATAATAATTTGTAGTGATGGATTTAAGTTAGTAGAATATCATAAGTTATAGATATGATTTTGATCATGTGAGGATCATATCTAGTGAATCCTTGATCATACATACTCACTTAAGAGAGAAGTACGTTAGTTATTATACTCCTCTAGCTTGGAGATAGTTATATGTGATTGATTGAGCCTATAAGTGGAGTACCAGATTATATGATAATAATCTCTAGAGTTAGCTAAAAGCCATTGTATAAATAATCCTAAGATAGAATATTTACATATTTAGTCTCATGAGAAAACATGCATGATGTCTTTTGTTGTCGAAGAGAATGCACATAGTAGTTGAGGAAACCTAGAATCCTATAAGATTGGCCTATGTGATCAGCATTATCTTGAGTGTTGGATTACAGGATTTGATAAGAATATGAGGCCTTGTTATGACTCTCCTAGATAGAAGAGTTTATTGGATAAGAATAAGAACTCTAAGAATCTAGTTAATCTTATTATAAAGGTGTACATTAACTTAGTTTGTAGATGATGATTTCTTTATGGTGGTTAAAATATGATGTCATTCATTTACATGTTTTAGTAAGTTGTTATAAGTACACTTTTTTGCTACTCTATGTAAGTTTTATAGAATGACTCAAGAATTTATTATTGAGTCTCTTAATATCTCTAATCATAGTTTTGAAGGATTAAGAAGATTAAAAGTTTTAGTACAAGTTGTATTAGAGATTATCGAGTAAGTGCATCCATTAGATGATTCATCATCTTACACTTTTCACTACTAATAGTAGATTTGTTATTTGTTATCAATTTTATTTTATTGGATGTGATACTATATTGAATTATTATATTTGATTATATAGTTAAATTATTTTTTATTAGACTTTGGTAGTTATTCGAACTGTTGTCTTGGATTGAATTTTAATCTAGAGTTTTATTGATTTTTGTTGATATTTAATTTTATTTTATTTTATTTTATTTTATTTTTTTGATTTTTTGGATGAGAAAAGTTTTTGGATTCTTAATATGATAGAATTTTGCATCTTATCATATTTGCATTTTTTGGTAATTTTTATAATATTATCATTTTGATTTTTGTTACACTCATGGTTTTGAAAAGAGAAAAGGGTGTAACAAATATGGTATCAGAGCATTGGCATGTGTTTCATGGCATAATTAGGATTATTAGGCTTATGCTTAGTATGATGGAGAGAATAAGACATAAGAATAAATATTATAAAAAGAATGATTATGAATTCTTATCTTGTCCTATGTAACTTTATGTGGTATTTCTTCTCATATAATGGCCAAATCACATGTTAAACTAGAGGCTCTATTGGTATTTGAGTGTTCCAAGGAGATCTTATAATTGACTACACTACTAGTGCTATGACATTCAAAGCATAGCTTGAGTCTGTAAGGGAACACTAGCAAAAGGCTTTATCCAACTAAGATAATAGATATTTGTTGATAGATGAAAATTACCATTTAAAATGGTGGATATGATCTCATTAGTTCAATCAAGCATGTTAGATAAATGGTTAAATGGAATCTATAGTTCATAAAAATGGATGCAATCTTGATCGTTCGATCACGAAAATGCATGATCAAATGACACTACTTAACTCTAGTTCGAAAGCAAATAGCATCGCTTTTTAGTCCCACATCACAAACTTTTATAAGAAGTTTAGCATTTATAATACTTCCTTTATGCATAAAGGTTAGCCTAATGGGTTTACTACCTCTAGTGATCTTGGCCCATTACACCTAAGCTTATTCAGGAGTTATATCTTGAGCTGATTTAATCCAAGCTACATAAGGAATTGTGTCAAGAATTTTATCAAAGACTTAATATGTAATTTCAGCAATAGTTGTAGCATGACCACCATTAGAGAGAGTAAGAGCCGAATTTGGCTCGTATCCTGTTCATACATGAGGCACTATTAACGAGTCAGGTTGTTTGGGAATGCAGCCCAAATTGGGTGGTAAATTCCGTCCAAGGCTAAATAATTGCAAGAGATCGATAGCGAACAAGTATCGCAAGAGAAAGATGAAAAGGACTTTGAAACGTGAGTCAAAGAGTGCTTAAATTTATTGGGAGGGAAGTAGATGGGTGCTAGTGGTGTGCCTTGATTGGATGTAGAACGTCGAATGATGGTTTCTTGTAGGCTTGAGGAGCTAACCATCAGGGGTCATCGTGGCAGCCAGAGCCCAGGTGGACATCACCCGAGGAGAACTCGTCGTTGTGGCTGGTCACATTGCTTGCACCATCGAGGCATGCTATGGTGGCACAATGTGCATAGGTGATGGCCAGTGGGCTCCCCATTCAACCTATCTTGAAACACGAACCAAGGAGTTTGACTTGCTTGCAAGTCGATGGATGAGCAAGCCTAGAAGGTGCAAGGAAGCTGATTGGTGGGATCCTTGCTTGAGGGGGGAGCCACCGACAGACTCATATCTTTTGTGAAGGGTTCGAGTGAGAGCATGCCTGTCTGGACCCAAAAGATGGTTAACTATGCCTAAGAGGGGCGAAGCCAGAGGAAACTCTGTGAAGGCTCATGGAGATAATAACGTGTAAATCATTCATCTGACTTGGGTATAGGGGCGAAAGACTAATCGAAACATCTAGTAGTGGGTTCCCTTCAAAGTTTCCCTTAGGACAGCTAAAGCCATAGTCAGAGTTCTATCGGGTAAAGACAATGATTAAAGGCATCGAGGGCACAATGCCCTTGACCCTTTCTTAAACTTTAAATAGGTAAAATGGCTTGGCTACTTTGATGAGTTGAGTCAAGGAATCCAAGCTCCAAGTAAGGCATTTTTGGTAAGTAGAATTGGCGATACGGGATGAACGTAAAGTCAGGTTACGGTGTATAACTATGCACTAACATAGAGCCCACTAAGGGTGTTGGTCGATTAAGACAACAGGGCAGTGGTCATGGAAGTTGAAATCTACTAAGCAGTATGTAAAACTCACTCGTCGAATCAACTAGCCTTGAAAATGGATGGCACTTAAGCGTGCGACCCATACTTGGCTGTCAGAGCAATGCAAGTCCCCGACGAGTAAGAGGGCACAATGGTCGCTTCAAAATGTGGGGCATGAGCCTACATGGAGCACCCATTGGTGCAGATGTTGGTGGCAGTAGCAAATATTCAAATGAGAACTATGAAGATCGAACGGGGGAAAGGTTCCATGTGAATGGCACTTGCACATGGGTTAGTCGATTGTAAGAGATAGGGGAAACTCATTAGAGAGTGATGTTTGGCACGACCTTCGAAAGGGAGTTGAGTTAAAATTCTCAAGTCGAGATGTGGCAGTCAATGGCAATGTCAAGTGGTCCAAAAACTTTGGTGGGGCCTTCAGGAAGAGTTATCTTTTCTACTTAACAACCTATTGGCCCTAGAAACAGCTTAGTCGTATGTAGGGCCAAGCGCTTGGAAGAGCACCGCATGTTAAGTGGTGTTCGATGTGCCCCTAGTGACCCTTGAAAATATGGATGGCTGAGTGCCTTCCACACTCGATCATAGTCATAACCATAGCAGGTATCCAAGGTGAATAGCCTCTGGTCGATAAGGTAATGTAGGCAAGGGAAGTCGACAAAATGGATTCATAACTTTGGGAAAAGGAATGGGTCTGAGGGTTGGGCATGGGTAGGAATCCCAAACCAATTGGCTATCGATGGGTCAATGCATGCTGGCTAGGTGATGAATTGAAAGCGGCCCATTTGGGGGCCTCCACGATCGTCGAACAATCAACTCGAACTGGTACGAAAATGGGGAATTTGACAGTTTAAACAAAACAAAGCATTGCGATGGTCCTCGAGGATGCTTACATAATGTGATTTCTGCCCAGTGCTCAAAATGTCAAAGTGAAGAAATTCAACCAAGCATAGGCAAGCAATGAGAGCAACTATGACTCTCTGAAGGTAGCCAATTGCCTCATCATTTAATTAGTGAAGTGCATGATCGGATTAACGAGATTCTCACTATTTCTATATACTATCCAGTGAAACCACAACCAAGGGAATGGGCTTGACAGAATCAGTCAGAAAAGAAGACCCTATTGAGCTTGACTCTAGTCCAACTTTTTAAAATGACTTGAGAGGTGTAGCATAACAGGTAATCGACGTGCTGATGAAATTGAAATACTGCTACTTTTAATGTTATTTTACTTATTCTATGAGACAAAAGTGGGTCCAACCCCTCTTGGCTCCAAGTCTCACCTCGATGAGTAGATTTGGGTGGAAGACATTATCAGGTGAGGAGTTTTGTTGGGGCAGCATGTCTGTTAAAAGATAATGCAAGTGTCCTAAGATGAGCTCAACGAGAATAGAAATCTTATGTGGAACAAAAGGGTAAAAGCTCGCTTGATTTCTATTTCCAATACGAATATGAATCATGAAAGCGTGGACTATCTATCCTTTAGGGTTTCAAAATTTGAAGCTGAAAATGTCAGAAAAGATACCAAAGGGATAATTGGCTTGCGGTAGCCAAGCATTCATAGCGACGTTGCTTTTTGGTCCTTCTATGTCGGCTCTTCCTATCATTGTGAAGTAGAATTCACCAAGTGTTGGATTATTCACCCCACCAATAGGGAACGTGAGCTTTGTTTAGACAATCATGAGACAGGTTAGCTTGATCCTTCTATGAGAGGAACCATTAATTCACACAATTGGTCAGCGTGCTTGGTTGAAAAGCCAGTGGGGTGAAGTTATCGTATGTAGGATAATGACTGAACGCCTCCAAGTTAGAATCCATGCTATGATGCGCTGCTTAGTCCTGTCATTCACTTATAGTAGGGGCTTGGCACCCCAAGGGCACATAACCACAGAATAGTCTAGTGTTGCAGAAAGTTATACGACACGGGCACCGCAAGAAATGATAGTTAACAATGAACAATAAGTAGAATCCTTTGCAGACGACTTAAATTTGTTACAGTACATTGTAAGTGACAGAGTGGCCTTTCTATCACGATCCACTGAGATCAAACCCTATGTTGCTATAGATTCATCTCCCCCTCATATAAAAGGTTCAAGTCATAGGAGTTTTTAATGAGCAAAAATACAAGCTTGCTCACTTGCTCTGCTTGCTCTCAATAGCTCACCTTATTATGATACTTTATCCGAATACTTTTGTGCAAGTACTATGCAACTGGCTTTGTGATGCACCCCTTAGTGGCTCAACCTAGGTGTGAGGCTTATGCCATACTTCGCAATATTTAATTTGTAGATTCATGGAATGACCTCCAAAGCTATATAAAAAGATGAAAAACTTTTGCTGGCTTCAATGCCCACTTTTTTAAAGAAATGCTTATTTTTGTTTTACGAGCATGCCAATTTGCTTTGGGGCTCTTGTGTGTTGGGCTGAGACCCTATCCCAGTGCGGCTGGGGCAACATGCCTGTCATAGTGCTGAGTGCACTGCATCATAATGCATGCGTTGCAATCTGTCTATGCGCACATGTTGCAGACAGTGGGTGCTCGCACGCAAGGGCCTTTTTGAGCATGCGTAGAGGACTATCCAAGTATGCAAGAGGGCCCTGTTTCATGCGTTCACATGCCTAGTTCTATTTGAGTGCACCTTGGGGCCTGTCTGTGCTCTTGGTGGCAACCTCCTTAGGCTTCATGCAGGGACCACAAAGTGTGCATTTTTTGGGATTCAATGCACTATAGGCCGCTGCCGCATGGATAAGATGATAAACTAGTGGTACTCTTACCTCTTGATATAATTGTCGCAACATACAATCAACAAGTAGGTATGCAAAATGAATTATGACCTGCAGAAATGTCTAAGATAATTTGTGCAATACGTAATATGGCTAGTGCAATGTGCATGTTGTCTGAATAGGTGCATGAGCGGTGGCCTCCTTCCATGCAAGTGTGATGGTCAACCTCTGCGCGTGTGCTGTTTTGTGTCTATGTAGATCTAAGGGCCATTTTGTTGGCACACAGTTTTAACCTGTGCCTACTTCATGTGGACAAAAGACAAACATTTTTTGGAGATTTTTTATCACTGCTGACTGCTACAGCATGGAAAAAGTGATTACCTAATGGTAGTCTTGCCTCCTTGCTCGACAAAAAGTTCACAATATACAACCCACAAGTTGGAATGTGTGACGCTGTGTGACCTGCAGTAAAGTGAAAGATGGATGGTGTAAAATGTTCAACGATTTACTCATTTTGGTATGTATTCCTTACAGAGTGCTAATGGTGCTGTGCATAGGCATGTGCGCTGCGTGCGTGCATGCGGTGGCATATCGGTAGGCACGCATGTGGGGGCTAATTTATGCGTGTGCACACAGGGGCTTGTCGGTGTGCTCACTCGTGGGGGACTCTCAGTGCATGTGTTTGAAGTGGCCTGTAGGTACATGTTGATGTGAAATGTGCACTACATCATTTAGCTGAAAAAAGTGTAACTTTTTCTAGAAGTTTAGCAATGTGGGATGCTGCCTCAGGGATATGCCAATTACCTATTAGTAGAATTGCTTCATTCACCAATAGATTTGTCGCAGTTTATAGTCTGCAAGTGCGAATTATGATGCAATGTGTTCTACAACGAAGTGAAAGATGGATGGTGCAACATGTGCAACGGTTTATGCATTTTAGCTTGTATCCTTTGCAAAGCACTGATGGTTTTACACACAGGTATGTGCATCACTCACACACAGTGGCCTATTGCTATGCATTGAGCTGTAACATGCACCCACGTCATTTGGCTTCAAAAAAGTGTAACTTTTATCGAGAATTTTAGCTCTGCGGGCTGCTGCCCAAGGGATCGGGTGATTACCTATTGGAAGCCTTGCCTTCATTTGTGATGGAAATTTCAAAAATATACACTTCACAGGTGCGGCCTACAGACTAGTGTAAGATTTTTTTTTCCAATCTTTGGTATGGTTTAATCACATGTGATAAGACACATATGGTGCTGCGTGCATGCACCGCACATACATGTGATGGCCTATCTGTGCATGCTAAGGTTCAACGTGCATCCATGTCATTTGGCTGTAGAAAAGTGTAATATTTTTTTGGATTTTGAGCTCGAAAGGCTACTACCAAAGGGATAAGGCAAATACCTATTGATAGACTAGCCTCATTGGTTGATAGAATTACTGCAATATACAATCCACAAGTGGGCATGTGTGACACTGTGTGACTTACAGTGAAGTGAAAGATGGATGGTGCAACATTCACAATTGTTTAGGTGTTTGTGGTTGTATCCTTCATAGGGAAATGGTCTTGCTATGCATAGGTAGCTGCACCCTGCACATGCGGGATGACCTATCGGTGCGTGTCGAGGTGCAACGTGCACCTGCATTATTTGGCTGTAGGAAAGTGTAACTTTTTCCAAGATTTTTAGCTCTGCGGGTTGCTGTCGTAGGGATACAGCGATTACCTATTGGTAGACTTACCTTATTCGTCGACAGATTTGTCGCAATATGCAATTCGCAAGTGGGAATGTGTGACGCTGTGCAGCTTGCAGCAAAGTGAAAGATGTATAGTGCAATTTGTGCAATGGTTTACACATTTTTGTTTGTATCCTTCGTAGAACACTAACGGTGCTGCATGCAGGTACATGAACCGTGCATGTGTGAGTTGGCCTGTCAACAGTTTCTGAGGTGCAATGACTATCTGTGTCATTTGGCTTCAGAAAAGTCTAACTTTTATCAAAATTTTTAGCTTAGCAGGTTTCTGCCGCAGGGATAGACCGATTACTTTTTGGTAGAGTTGCCTCATTCGTCGACAGATTTGTCTCAATATACAATCCAGAAGTGGGAATGTCTATGGCCATCAGTGAAGTGAAAGATGGATGGTTTTGTAAATGGTTTAAGCATTTTGGGTTGTATCCTTCGCAGAGCATTGATGGTTCAACACATAAGCATATGCACCACATACCCACACTCTGGCCTATTGTCGTGCACTGAGGTGCAACGTGCACCCACGTAATTTGGCCTCAAAAAATGTAACTTTTATTTAGAGTTTTAGCTCTGTGGGCTATTGCCCCATGGATCGGGCGATTACCTATAGGGAGGCTTGCCTTCTTCCATGATGGAAATTTTGCAAATATACACTTCACTAGTGGGAATGTGGGACATTTTGTGGCCTGCAGACTAGTGTAAGATAGTTGTTCTATTCTTCGACATGGTTTAATCATATAGTTCAAGTGTACTAATAGTGCTGCATATAGGAATGTGCACATTGATCACGTGCAGTAGCCTGTCCGTGCAGACTCAGGGGCAACGTGCACCCACATCATTTGGCTATAGAAATGTGTAGCTTTTATTGGCATTTTTAGCTCCGCGGGCTACTATGGTAGGGATACGATGATTACTTATTGGTAGACTTGCCTCATTCATTGAAACAATTGTTGCAATGTACAATCTGCAATTGGGCATGTGTCACGTTTTGTGACTGGCAGTGAAATGAAGGATAGATGGTGCAACATTTGCAATAGTTTAGGCATTTTTAGTTTTACCCTTCACAAAGCACTGATGATTCTTCAAGTAGGCATGTGGATCGCACATGCACGGTGGCCTATCGGTGTGCACAAAAGTGCAATGTGCGCCTGCATCATTTGCTAGTAGAAAAGTGTAACATCTATCAAGATTTTTAGCTCTGTGGGCTGTTACCAAAGGGATGTGGAGATTACTTATTGGTAGACTTGCCTCAATCGTCTATAGATTTGTCACAATATATAGTCGGCATGTGGGAATGTGTGTTGCTGTGTAGTTAGTAGCGAAGTGAAAGATGGATGGTGCAAGATGTGCAACGATTTACACATTTTAGGTTGTATCATTAGCAGGGCACTGGTGGTGCTAGACGTAGGCATGTGCAACCCATGTACGTGGTGTGGCCTATCTATACATGCTGAGGTACAATGTGTGCCTACATCATTTGGTGATAGAACATTGCAACATTTATTTTGATATTTAGCCCTACATGCTACTACCCAAGGGATACCAAAATTACCTATTGGTAGACATGCCTCATTCATCGATAGATTTGTCACAGCATACTATCTACAAGTGAGAATGTGTGACACTGTGGCAGTGAAAGATGGATGGTGCAATAGGTGCAATGTTTTATGCATTTTTGATTGTATCCTTCACAGAGTACTGATGGTGTTGCATGCAGGCATGTGCACCATGTGCACACAGTGGCATATCGACATGCACGTGCATAAGGGCCTATCTTCTCCTACACGCATGGGGGATGATCCGTATGCATATGAGTGGTGGCCTATCAGCATGCACTGAGGTACAATGTGTGCCCGCTTCATTTGGCTGCAGAAAAGTGTAACTTTTATTGGGATGTTTAGCTCTATAGACTACTGCTACAGGGACATGGCAATCACCTATTGGTAGTCTTGCATCATTCATTTATAGATTTGTCACAATATTCAATCTGCATGTGGGAATGTGTGATGCTTTGTGGCCTGTAGTGAAGTGAAAGATGGATGGTGCAACATCTGCAATGATTTATGCATTTTTGGTTGTATCCTTCACAGAGCACTAGTGGTGCTGTGTATAGTCATGTGCATCGTGCCTGCATGTGGTGGCTTATTTGTGTGCCTAAAGTGCAACGTGCTTCCGCATCCTTTGGCTTCAAAACATTATAACGTTTATCATGGTTTTTAGCTCTACGGGCTGCTGCCCGAGGGATCAGGTGATTACTTATAAATAGCCTTGTCGTCCTCTGTGATGGAAATTTTGTTAATATACACTTTATAGGTGGGAATGTGAGATTTAGTGCAGCCTATAGACTAGTGTAAGATTGTTGTTCTAGTCTTCAATATGGTTTAATCACATAGTGTTAGCCCACTGCATGCACGAATGGTGGCCAGCCTACCCTTGTGTATGGGGTGCCTATCCACACGCTCTTAGAAGCAACCTGTGCATACGATGTGTGAGGACACCAATTTGTAAACCTTTGGGTGTATTTTTGCTACTGTGAGCTGCTGAAGCATGGTTAGCATGATTACCTATTGGTAGTCTTGTCTTCCTTCTTAATAGAGTTAATGCAATATGCAAGTAGGAATATTGTAGGCTATATGGCCTACAACAATATTGGATGTTGGATGGTGTATTATGTGCAAGGGTTTAAGCATTTTGGGTCTTATGCCAATGCCTAGCTTTGATGGCATGGCTTGCACTGCCCGCTTGTGCTGGCATTTGTCTACGCCTGTTTGGGGGCTTGTCTGCACATGCTCACTAGCAATCAAAATGTGTGCATGTTGAACACTATTCAGCTTACCGAAAAGTCTACGATTTCAGGTTCAATATGAGGTATGATTTAATCATATGTTGTACCAATGCACTACGTGCACATGAAGTGGCATTCCTACTCACACATGTTGGGTGCCTCGTCCAAGCACTCTTAGGTACTACACTCGTGTGTGTTATGTCGGTTCCAGAAGTGAAAGTTTTTACAAGATGTTTTTCCTTGAGTACTCCTGGTGCATGGATAAGTTTGATTACCAATTGTAATCTCACCTTGTTCAGAATTATCATAATAAATAATCTGCATGTACGTAGGTTGATGCAGTGCTGTATGTGCCAAAGCAGAAGGTGGATGGTTTGATGTGTGCAAAAATTTTAAGCCCTCTTGGCTGTAGCCGTAGCCTTGTGTTGTCAGTGCAGCATGCATACTAGTGCACTGCTCACCCATGCTCAGTAGCAACCTGCAAGGGAGACTTGTTTGGACCATAAAGAGTAGCTCTTTTTTAGATTTTTAGCACTAAGGGCTGCTGCTGCATGAATGTACAATATTCGTTAGGGTTTAAGCATGTAGGACTGTTGCCCAAGTAGTGCATTACTATGACAGAGTGTGAGGCCATGCACTGTTTGAATTGTAGCTCTTTGCCTTTTTCTTCAAACATTGTGTCTCAATGAATGTTCTATGGTTCCCTTATCACTTGGACAAGTCCTTGTGTTCTGTGCTCAATCCCTTCTTGGTACTACGTGTTATGTCTTTCCTCATGCGACGAAATTTTGTTTGAGAAATGTGCAACTCTTTTTGATCTATCATATCTTGAGAATGCCAATATAGAAATGAGGGGTTGCTCAAGTGGCATCTTCAAGAAGTGCAAGTTATGCGTGTCTTTATGTCAGTTCAACGGGTTCTTCCCTTTGCATGTTTTGCCAAGTATTGCTTGTCATGCCATGCAGGTTCTAGCTAAGGCCTTCATCCCTAAGTGGAACCTTTGTGCTTCTTTTTTGTACTTCTTTGAGGCTCTTTGGGCTAATGGAATTGGATCGGCATGAGACCGTTTTTGCACAAGAGATGTTTTTCGCAGTGCTCCTTCATATGGCTTGGCTACCTCATAATGTTGTTAGCTATTATATGAGTAGGGCTTTGTCACTTGATCGAGCCTTCTTTTTGAGGAAGTTTATATGTTGCTTGCTTATCTATCAGATGGGTAGTTCTGTTCAATTTTTTTTATGATGCCACAGTACTCTAGTATTGGAACTACAGTGTTTCATAATGCTGTTGAATGCATGATCATCCTTGCTCTCTTATTGGCACGGACTTGGAAATAACTTATTTTGATCTTTTCATTATCTGCCAAAGAGGGTTGTCCTTTTCGAATGCAATTGTCGAGAGGCAATGTTTCGAAACTTAGTAGATGTTATCTAACTTGGGAGTGTTTTCTATTCCATTGTGTGAGTTATCACCAGACATGATGAACGTGTTAATTCTGATATTGGGTTTTGCCTGCTGCTTTATCATTGTAATGTTACCTTGTTGATCCTGCAAGTAGTCATATGCTAGTCTCAAAGATTAAGCCATGCATGTGTAAATATGAAATATTTCATACTGTGAAACTACAAATAGCTCATTAAATCATGTATAATTTGTTTGATGGTGCTTACTACTTTGATAACTATAGTAATTCTAGAGCTAATACGTGCACCAAACCATGACTTTTGGAAGGGATGCCTTTATTGGGTAAAAGGTTGATGCGGGCTTTCGCTCAACTCCTTGATGATTCATGATAACCTGTCAGATCGCACGGCCCTCGTGCCGGAGATGCATCATGGGAATTTTTTCCTGATCAACTTTTGATGGTAGGATAAGTGCCTATAATGGTGGCGATGGGTGACAGAGAATTATGTTTAGATTCCAGAGAGGGAGCCTGACAGATGGCTACCACATCCAAGGAAGGTAGCAGATGCACAAATTACCCAATCCTCACACGAGGAGGTAGTGACAACAAATAACAATAGCTCGATGATTTTGGTAATTGGAATGAGTAAAAGCTAAATCCCTTAATAAGGATCCATTGGAGGGCAAGTCTGGTTCCAACAGTCGTAGTAGTTCGAGCTCCAATAGCATATGTTTAAGTTATCACAGTTAAAAAAGCTCATAGTTGGACCTTGCTTTGGATCAATCGGTCCACCTTTTGGTGTGCATCACTCACCCTGATCGTTCTCCCAAAGCAAGCCCATGCTCTGGATATATTAGCAAGGTATAGCATCATAGGATTTCAATCCTATTGTGTTGGCCTTTGGGATCAGAGTAATGATTAAGAGGGACAGTCATGGGCATTCATATTTCATAGTTATTTGTGAAATTCTTTGATTTATGAAAGACGAACCACTATGAAAGCATTTTCTAAGGATGTTTTCATTAATTAAGAAAGAAAGTTGAGGGCTAGAAGATGATTAGATACTATCCTAGTCTCAACCATAAACGATGCCGACCAGGGTTTGGTGGATGTTGCCATTTAAACTCTGTCAACACCTTATGAGAAATATAAGTCTTTGGGTTCCAGTGATAATTTATTAATGGACGAAGCATACAAAACATTCTCTATATAGGATCAAACAAAAAGGTCAAAAACAACATCAAAAGTAGTTTGGGAAAGGGCATACCCAAGTCCCAAGTTAAATTAGATGAACATGCATAATGTGTAGCCTAGTCTACTAGAGCATTTCCTTGCCTATAAATACACATTAACTGAATGGTATCCATGCCTCGATTCTAACTGAATCTCGACAGCATCATAAATAAAGAACTTTGACCTGGGCAATGTCAAAGCCTCCAGAATGGCATGCACCTCCATGGCTATGCTTGATTGAGAAGCAACCCTCCTTCCAACAACAAGCAATGGCTTATCGAGGTGGTCTCTGACAAAAATTCCCAGCACCATAGGAACATCCCAAACTACCACATCATAATTGATTTTGATCCATCCAGTTGGAGGATGAGCCAAAAATAAAGCTACATTCAACTAATGTGAGTTGTGTGGACTCCCATGGGACATGGATGAAGCCAAGTTGTATCTTTTTTATTGCAACCACTACATCAATTTGAATCTTTCTCAATATGACAGCATTACTTATGACTTTCTCCTTATATTTTATTATATTATTATTAGTCCAAATGTTATAAAGAGATGTAGCAACAAAAGCAACATGCTTAATGATGTCCCCACACTTCAAATCATTTGCCACCAAAGTGCTATATACATGCTATAATGTAAAATTGCTGCTGCTTCTTCCACTGCTACTTGGAATAAGAGCTACAATAGTGTCCTTCATATACTGCACATTCCAAACCTCTTTGGCCTTCCATCATTCACACAACTGATGATGTGAAATTTTAGCTCAGTTATAACCCCAAATGCAACTACTACACTCCACATTTTCCTCTTAAACAGCCATTCAATGATAAGAATACAATTTTTAATTAATCTCCAATAAAAAATCCTCATCTTCGGTAGCATCTTAAGATTCCAAATCCAACTATAGTTGCTTACAATAGTCATGACCCTCCAACATTTTCCACAATTCCAACATGAACCATTGTTGAGTAGAGCTTAGTGTTATGCACCTCCATGGACTCAGTTTGTAATTATAGCAGCTAGTCCATGCTACTATTTAGTGTCCAAGAAAGATGCAGCACCCTATTAAGCAATAATTCACTAGCCCAAGCTTTATGACTACACACATCCCATTCCTTATGCTCAGTGATGCATTCATTAACTAATTTTAGGCATTCTATCTCCATATTAATGTAAGTAGGCCCCCACTTGAATGGAAGAAACCCCAGCTTGTTGTCTTCAACAAAAAGTACATTCTTACCCTCTCTAATTCTCTACACACAGTTTGGTACAACCTATGGCACTGTCTCCTTAATTAGTCTATTTGCCTGCAAAGCCTCCCATGGAAGACCCCCATTTTTCTCCTATCAAGTATTTATTCCTCATCACCTCCACCCACACACAGTTTTCTCTTCCCAAGATTATCCAACATTGCTTCATAATCAAGGCCTATTGCAAAATACTAAGATCACGGATACCCAAACCACCCTCCTCCGATAAAGTGACAGTACTCTAGTCTGCATAATGCATTGCATTTCCTTCATTAATGCCACACCAAAAGTATCTTCTAAACAACCTTTCAAATAAATTGATCCCTTTGGCACCACACAATGGCTCAAGTAGAAATTAGGAATCACTGTTAGGATAAAGTTGATCATAACAATCCTGCTCGCCAAAGAAAGAGGCCTATTTCTTCATTTTGCAACTTTTTCTTCCACTCTTTGAATGATAAAGTTAATGTCTCCCTTGTTTAGCAACTTTGATGAAATAGGTATCCCCAAATAACTAAGATTTTTTGCTTGGGTCATAAGAACTTTGCTAGCCATAATCTTCCTTCTCTTTCTCCCCATCTGCTTGCTAAAATAGACTATTTTACAATATTTACCTTCTACCCATAATACTTCTCACAATCCTCCATAATCTTTCTTACTACCCACACAGCAACACATGTAGTAGGAGCATATAGAATGACATCATTAGTATATAACAAGTGAGAAATGATTGGATTGACCCACACTAAAATCCCATTAATGTCATAGCTTCATATTTCCTCACAAGCCCAGATAAAAATTCAAATGTAATGGTGAATAGATATGGTGACAATGGGTATCCTTGCCTTAATCCTCTCTTGGCTTCAATCCATGGGATTCTAATCCCATTCAATAACACCCAAACCATGATACTAAGATAGAAGCACTCACCTACTCACACCATAATGCTGGGAATCCCAAGAAAGTCATCATGTCAATGACAAACTACCATCTCACCTTATCATATGCTTATTCTATGTCCACTTTAATTGCCATAAGACCCTCTTTGGAGACCAAAGAGTACATCCTTGTTGCCATTTCTTTTGCAATAAAAATAATATCTGAGATAGATATGCCCGATACAAAAGTACCTTGTTCCTTCGCAATTAGTAAAGGTAAGACCAACTTTAGTCTTGCCATCAAGATCCTTGCCACTATTTTATAAATAATATTGCACAAACTTATGGGCCTAAACTGTTCTGATTTGCTTGTGCCACACACTTTAGAATAAGTACAATAAGAGTATCCTTCCAAACTGTTGGCATATGTCTATCATGAAAAAATTGTAACACAACTCTAACAAAATACCCTTGAGCAATCTTCCAATACCTCTGTATGAACTCCGCAGTAACCTCATCCATCCCTGGTGCCTTGTTCTTTCTTATAGATCTGATAGCTTTGATGACTTCTTTCTCAATAGCTTGCATGGTGAGCATTCTTTCCTAATCCACTCCAATGCATCTATAAGGTTCGTATTATAATGGAGGATAGTCGACATCAGTATTGCACCACTTTGACTCAAAATGGTTTACCAAAAAGCTTTTTATTTTTTCTGTGGAACTAACCACCTCCCCCTTATCATCCTTTCACTACAAAATATGCTTATCCCTCCACCTCAAAGTCATAGTAGCTTAGAAGAAACTGGTATTGCAATCCCCTAGTTGAGCCCATTGGACCTTTGCATGGTGCCACTGACATCTCTCCTCAAGTGCAATCATCATATGAAAAGAAGAAATGAGATGTCCAAGCTGGATATGCTCTTGATCATTAAGACCCACCTTAGATTCCTTGAGTTGCAGACATTGGATTTCCTTTTTAAGTTCACTATTCATGTCTATGATATTGAACATCTCGGACTTGCTCCACCTACTCAAAGTAGCTAGGGATCTGTAAAATTTTGTAGACTCTCTATGGGATTTCGTCTTGTTGATCTATTCCACACTCTATGTATAACCCCATGAGTCTAGGGAAATATTAGCAAACACTCTCAAATTGATTTCTCTTCCAGTAGTTATCCCCTAACATGTCCCTACCTCAATAAGTAATAGGCAATCATTTGACCTAATGCATGACAAATGAGTAACTATAGTTCTGGGAAAGTCTTGCATTACTTGGAGATTCATTAGCACTCTATCTAGCCTATCCAATTCAAGCACCTCCTTCTATCCCATTGCACCAAATGTACCTATTACCAACATATCCTAGGTCAATCAAATTTAGTTCTTGCATTATTTTAGAAAACTTATGCTGTCCCCACCCACTTTTAAACCTCTTCCCTCCTTTTTTCTCCTCCTACGACATAATAACATTGAAGTCCCCTACCAAAATCATGGGTCCCCCACTCGTAGCCTCCTCCCTTAGGATATCCCAGAAAACATTCCACTTGATAGGGTCCTTGGAAGCATGCACCACACAATATTTTATCAGCCTTTCCTCCCCCACCCTTGCCTACACTACAAGCACCTGCGATGAAATCTTCTTGACTTTCAAGTTTACCTAGCTCATCCATAGAACAAAATTCCCACCATACAATCAAGCTAATGGTCGCACTATGAACTCCCAATCTCTACCAAGAAGCAAATCTACATCTTTCCTACTGAATTTCTCCACCCTAGTTTCCACAAGAGCCACAATTGCAATACCCTTTCTTCTTGCAAACCACTACAGGTAACCCCATGTTTTCTTATCCCTTATTCTCTAAATATTACATACAGCAAACATAATCATTTTTTGTTAGAATGAAGCATAGTAACATCAAGAAAATCCACCCAATAGCACCTGGCCTTCCAACACATTAGCAGCACTTCCACATGAAGTATACATCCAATTCTTGCTCCAGCAAAGAATTTCCACAAGCTGTAAACACATACCTCCAAACACCTTACCCAACATTGAGTAGCCAATCCATCATAGCATTTCAAGGAGTTTTACCATTCTTATTTGGACCATACACAAGTAGCAGGGAAAGCCCATAGCTTGTCTTATCTTTTGGAACTTCCATTTGTTTTCAGAATTTTGACCAACTTCCCATCTATAATGTTCCCCCTCGTCCTTGCATTTAGCCATTTTTTTTGGTCTCCATATAGTAGATTCCCTACCACAGTAGACTCCATAAGCACCATTTCAACAACAACATGTCTCCACCTACATCCTGTATCCTCATATTTCTACTACACATGACATGCCACCAAGCACTTCTCCAGCACCTCATCAACAGCAAACAAGCTCCCAAAAAAAACCAACATGGCTTAAAGAATTCATAACAATAGCCAAATTCATAATAGCACCTCACCTAAAGTAATCCTCTAGTAGTAACTTCACCTTAAATAAGGAATCCAAGTACCAACCAAGTGGCCATCCACATAATAAATGAACCCATATCTAGTGCTATAGAGGAGAACCTAAAACAACAACAAAAATTGCAACTATAGCAATTGTGTTTGCTACTATAGTAATTTCCATTGCATTTACTACTGCATCAATTTTAATTATATTTTTTGCTATAGTAGACCTAGAACAACACTACCAAGGAACCCCCTCTCTCGCACAAACCATATTTGTTAGTCACCATATAGCAAGTTTCTTGCTACAATAAGCTCTACCAACACCATTCCAGCAACAGCATGTCTCCACACAAAACTGCATCCTACATCCTCATGTTCCTACTACACATAATATGCAACTGAGCACACCTCATTAGCAGCAAACAAGCTCCTCGTAGAATGCCAGCATGGCTTAAGGAATTCATAACAGCAACCAAATTCCCTATAGGTTTTGATATTCCACTACACCAACAATCCTTCAGTAGCAACTTCACCTCCATATATTTGCCCTCTTACACGCTCTCTCCATGCCATCCTCAATTTTATTTCTACATTTAGCATAACTTCATCCTAATGCTACATCCTCATTTATTTCCTTCTTCCTGACATGCTTCACCCAATTGAAAGAAGCAACAACACCTTGCCAAGTAACTCTGTTCATTTCCATCAATTCTCTCATCTTCATTTCTAGCACCCAGTTGGATTCCCCATAGCCCATTACCCATTATGTGCTGAAGCATTGTTCCATGAAGGATTACAAGGCCCTTTACTATAGTAGTAAGCATGTCTGAAAGCATAATAGTAACTAAAGAGAGCATCCACTTATTTTAGCCACAAGTATTTACTCTAAACACCATACTTAGAATCATGAACATAGTCCTTGCACCTCTCACTATAGCTTGTAGCTCTAAACTTTGCCACCAACCACATTCCATTAAAATTGCTGTAGCCCACAAACTACAACTGAGAGGTTCCCCTCTCTCTCAACTTAGTTTTGCATAGCCAATGGCCTGAACCTCCCCCAATAGTATCACTATTCTACTACAATCTTCCTTTCCTATTGGTGTCCTCCTCTTTTGACCTCCTCTCAGGCTGGCCTCCTTTGGTATATTGAGTCACTTACATTGTAGCCTCCTTCCCCAATGTATCCTTTGGGGTCCATACTTGCCTGAAAGTTTCTCTAACCCCTACAATAAAGACACTTCTATGCCTCTTTCGATACTTTCCAACTTCAACATTATTAATTACCTCCCACAGGTCCCTCTGAAAGTTCTGAGTAGCTATATGATTTTGAAATCTTCATTGCACTGGCATGATAGCCCTTTTTTCTTAATTACACTAGCATCCAAGGGCCTAGCCCTTTCATTATTCCCTTATTCTCACCACACTGAGTTCTTGGTTGTTGAGATTCCTGGCTTCTTTGTGATGTTTTATCAGTCTCCTCTTTCCCACCTACTAAATTCCCCTCCAGATCATCTATCACATCACCTGTTTCTTACAAGTAATGCATTCATCTTTGTAGTGACCAACATGGCCACAAGAATTGCACATCTAAAGAAGGCCCTTATACTCAAAATATTGGAATATCTTCCCCAATTACCCACTAAGCCACATTCTTGGTTTCAAAGGCTTTGAAAGATCCAACCTCACACAGACCCTCACGTATGAAGATCGTTGCAAATCAGCAGTCCATCCATCTAGTAGAATTGGTTCAACAATTGCATTAGCAATGTGAAAAATATTTTTGTGTACCAATATAGAATTGGAAGTGTGGGGAATCTAACCCACACGGAGGAACAATTCACTGTCATGCCATTTGGCCTAAACTCAGAGGTCTAAACATCCAACCCCATAGTGTGTCCCACTACCTGCTAGAGTCCCCCAAGCCAGATAGCATTCTCGTCCTCAATCAACTCAAAATGAAGACAATAGCACAATGATAGATCCAATATTCTAAAATTTTTTAAGTGCCCTCACCTAAGCTGTAAAAGTCATATAATATTGAAAAATAGGAGGCTATTACCATAGACTCTTCCCACTAAATCATACTAATGAAATTCCTTGTGCCTACTCCATGCTAAATCTGACATGATAATCTCATCCTGGATAATATAATCCATCATCTACTACTCAAATTCCTTGCACCTATTACACACTGAATTTAACATGATAATCTTATCCTGGATAATGTAATCCATCATCTTAGCAGCAACATCTTTGACATCAAGATAAGGAGGCCGATTAGTGGTTGTTGTAATTGTTGTATTTGAGTTTCTTCTCGCTATCAGCACATCCTCAAAGCTTACTTTGTTGGAGATGTCCTATTTTTCACCCTTACCATGTCCCACTCCCTGCATCACATTATCCTACCCATCTTTATTCTGGCCATCCATGGCATGATTATGCTGTCGATTTTCACCTTTTGGGTTGTCATTCAACACAGTGAATCACTAGGGCCCTTTCCTTATTCTTTTCAACTACACTTTCAGTGTTCCCTTACCCAGTTACTCCCTTATTCAAAATGTTGTCACTATCCCTACTATCATTTGTTGTGACCTGTGTAGTGTCTATCTTTCCATCCTCCTTTATAGAAGTTGGTATCCTCCACCACTCCAGTAGCTTCCACACTTGTGCCACTCTCAGTTGATACAGAGTCTACTGATATTTCACTTTTCTTCAACTCAACTCCCACCTCACCGTCAATTGTAGAGATGGCCAGTACAATATCCCTGATTGGTGTGTCAACAATGTAACTGCATTCCCCCACTAGCATCTCTCACATGGGGGATGCATGTTCACAACTCTTGCCTTTCTTGTTGCTCTTCTTTGACTTAGTGCCAGCCATATTGTAGATATCAACCAACACTTGCAACACAACAACACCATAGTAGTTGCAAAGTAATTTCACAGCACAGTAGCAATTATGATGACCACTTCAAGCAGTAGAAATAGAGGAATACTATAGATATCAACCTATAATTGTAGTACTTCCAAACAAACAACACAGCATAATAGTTGCAATGTAATTATACAGCATAGAACTTGCAACAATTATTTCAACCACTTCTAGCAGCATCAACAAAGTAATACAATAGATATCAACCTACACTTGCAGCACTTCCAGCACAACAACACACCACAACAATTGCAATATAATTGCACAGCTCAGCACTTGCAGCAATTCTTCCAACTACTTCAAGTAGTAGCAACAAAGCAATACTATAGATATCAACCTACACTTATAGCACTTCGAGCACAACAACACAGCAAAGCAATTGTAAAGAAATTTCATAGCACAACACTTGCAACAATTATCAGCAACAAAGCAATGCTATAGATATCAACCTGCACTTACAACACATCCAACAAAACACAGCACAACAATTGCAAAGTAATTTCATAGCATAGTGCTTACAGTAATTAATTTAACCACTTCAAGAAGCAACAATAAGGCAATCTATAAAATAGAACAATATGTAATTTCAAAGTTGGGAGTGTAGAAATGACCTTAGCAATTGAATTTTGATGCCATGTTGTAGTAGAGTATAGAGGAAATGATGCTCTGCCACAATCACGTATCAATTTTGCAGCATCAAGATTATGTTATGCATGTGCCAAAGTGAACTCTGCTCAATTTCAAGTTTGCTGTGCTCTGCTCTTCCCAACAAAATTCGATGAATCACAATAAATCAAGTTTAATTTCATTATGTGCATGCAAGTGCAACACCTGTTGTGCTTTGCTCTGTGCTTCGTACACTTTGCTATGCATGTCATGCTATTCACGTCACCATGCCACCTCCTTTTAACATGTAAACCCTTTTTAGTGCTAATTTGAAGTCATAGATGTTCACATCTTTGTGTGCATGACCCAAACCCCTGCGTGTAGGCGTAGTAGGAGCTACACAAGCTCCCACATCCATCGTTGTGCTGGCCTTCCTCTGCAAAATCTCTTTCAATGCCAATGTCTGAGTTCCATTTATAATATAATAATGGTCAAAGCCTATAAAAATTTCTCTATGGAGAATCAAACAAAAAATCTAAAAATAGCAACATCAAAAGTGGTTTGGGAAGGAGCATACCTCAGTCTCAATGAAAATCAATTGAACATGCATAATGTATTACCCAGTCTATTGGGGAATTTTCTTACCTATAAATATGCATTAATTGAATGGTACCCATGCCTCTAACATTTTGAAGAGAGTCTTTGAATCTTCCTCCAAGGGAAGGGTGTCGTAGAAGATTGCCAACTCTTGATTAACCATAGAAGAGTCTGACTAAATCTCAACAGCATGATAAATAAAGAACATCGACCTGAGCAATGTCATGGCCTCTAGAATGGTCTACACCTCTATAATTATGCTTGATTTAGAAATAACCTTCTTTTCAACAACTAGTAATGGCTTCCCAAGGTGATCTCTTACAACAATTCCAAGCCTCACAACATCATCCTAAACTATCGCATCACAATTGATTTTGATCCATCTAGTTGGAGGAGGAGCCTAGAATAAAGCTACATTAAACTCATGTGAGTTTTGTGGATTCTGATTTGGATAAGATGAAGTAAAGTTGTATTTTTTTATTACAGCAACCACATCAATTTGAATCTTTCTCAATAGAATAGTATTGCTAAATAGTTGCTCCTTGTGTTTTTTTAAGATCCTGTTAGTCCAAATGTAGTAGAGAACTATAGCAACTACAACAGCATGCTTGATCACATCCCCACACTTCAATTCATTTGCCTCAAAAGTGCTGTAGAACTTTTGTAACGTAAAATTGTTGCAGCTTTCACTACTACATGGAACAAGAGTTGCAGCAGTGTCCTTCATGTGCTACACATTTCAAACCTCTTTTGCCTTCCAACAATCTCACATCAGATGTTGTGAAGTCTCAACCTGATTACAACCCCAAAAGTAGTTGCTGTACTACACCAATCTCCCTTTGAAATGCCATTCAGTAGTAGGAATATAATTTTTAACCAATCTCCAAATGAAAATTCTCACCTAGGGCAACACTTGAGCTTCCAAATCAAGCTATAATGACTTACAACAGCACTTGAACCCCTAGCATTCTCTATAATTCCAGCTTGCACCATTGTTGAGTAGAGCTTGGAATTGTGCACCTCCATGGATTCAGTTTGTAATATCAAGAGCTGGTCTATGCTATCATTCAATGCCCACGAAAGATGCAGCACCATATCAAGCAACTTCACTGAAATAGATGTCCATTTTGCAATTTATTCTTCTACTCTTTGATTAATAAAATTAAATTATCCCTTATTTAGCAACTTTGCTGAAATAAGTGTCCCCAAATACTTTAGATTTTTCCCTTGGGTCATATGAACTTTTCCAACCACCATCTTCTTTCTCTTTCCCAGCATCCCTTTGTTAAAATAGACTCTTGATTAGAAAGATTTATCTTTTTCCTAGAATACTTCTTATAATCTTTCATAATCTATCTTACGACCTTAGTAATAGCACATGTAATAAGAGCATATAGAATGACATCATAAGGGTATAAGAAATGAGAAATGATTGGAGAAGTTGGCCCACATCAAAATCTAACTAATGTCATAGCTTCATACTTCTTCACAAGCCCATATAGAAATTCAAATGTAATAGTGAACAAATACAATGACAATGACCATCCTTGCCTGAGTCCTTTCTTAACATCAATCCAACGGATACTGACCAAATTTAGTAACATCCCAAACCTTGGTGCTAAGATACATGCATTCACCTACTCACACCACACTGTTGGGAAGCCCAAGAATGTCGTAATATCAATGACAAATTGTCATCTAACCTTGTCATATGCTTGTTCCATATCTATGTTTATTACCACAAGACCCTCTTTGGAAATCAAAGAGTGCATCCTGTTTGCCATTTCTTGAGCAATAAATATAATATATGACATAAATCTACTTGATACAAAAGCACCTCGTTTCTTCATGATTAGATCATTTAATACCATCTTCAGTATTGGCATAAAGATCCTTACCATTATTTTGTATATAACTTTGCACAAACTTATGGGCCTAAATTATTCTGGTCTTTCTACACCTTGTAATTTTGGAATAAGTACAATAAGATTATCCTTTCAAGCTGTTGGCATCTATCTATCCTAAAAGAATTTTAGCACAACTCAAATAATATCCCCCTGAGTAATGCCCCAATACCCCTGTATGAACTCTATTGTAACCCCATCCATCCCTGGTGCCTTGTTCTTCTTTATAGATCTGATAACTGTAATGACTTCTATCTGAGTAGCCTACAAGATGAGCATTCCCTCTTGTTCCAATCCATTGTATCTGTAAGATTGGTATTATAGTGAAGGATAATCAACATTTGTATTACACCATTTTGACAAAAAATGATTCAACAATAAGATTTTTATTTTGTCTTTGGAACTAACCACGTCCCTGATGTCATCATTTAACTACAATATATCCTTATCCCTCAACCTAGAAGTGGCAATAGCCTGGAAGAAACTAGAATTGTTATTCCCCAGTTGGACCCATTGCACCTTCGCTCTTCGTCGCCATCATCTCTCCTAAAGTGCACTAGCCCTATGAAAAGAAAAAATGAGTTGTCTAAGCTAGATGTGCTTCTGATCATTAAGACCCACCTCAGATTCCTTGAGTTGTAGACTTTGAATTTTCTTTTCAAGTTCACCATTCTTGTCAATAAGCTTGCGCATCTCAGCTTTGCTCCACCCGCTCAAAGTAGCTATAGATCTATAGAACTTCATAAGAAGCCTCTCCATGGGTTTCCTTTTTACTGATCTATTTCAAACTTTCTATACAGCCCCTATAGTCTGAGGAAATGTGAGCCAAGCACTCTTAAATTGATTTCTTCTTTAATTGGTCATCCTCTGACGTGTCCCCAACTCAATAAGTAAGGGTAGTGATCTGACCCAATGAATGACAAATAAGTAACAATAGTTGTGGGAAAGTTTTATATTCCTTGGAGATTCATTAGCACTCTATCCAGCCTTTGCAAAATTCGAGGATCACCTTCTTTCCAATTACACCAAGTGCACCTATTGCCTACATATCCCAAGTTAACCAACTCTAATTCTTGAATGATTTCAAAAAACTTCTATTGCCCCTACCCACTTCGAAACCTCTTCCCTTCCCTCTTCCCCTCCCATGACATAACAATGTTGAAATCCCCCACCATTATCATGGGACACCAACCTCTAGCCTCCTCCCTCAGGATATCCTGCACAACATTCCTTTTGATAGGCTTGGAAACATACACCACAATATTTTATCAGCCTTTCCTCCTTTACCCTTTCTTACACTACAAAAACTTGCAATAAAATATTTAAATTTCCAAGTTCATCCCACTCCTCCACAGAACCACAATCCCTTCAAAAAATCCAATTGATGGTTGTACTACAAACTCTCAATCCCTACCAAGTAGAAAATCTACATCACTTCTCCTAAATTTGACCACCCTAGTTTCAACAAGAGCCACTACTGCAACACCCCCTATTCTTACAAATTGCTAATGGTAAACCCTCAATTTCTTATCCCTTATTCCCCGAATGTTCCATACAGTGAGCTTAATCATTTTTGGTAATAGTAAAGCAAAACAATCCCTAGTATCTCTCATCAAAAATACCTGGCCTTTGAACATACTGGTAGCACTTCTACATCAACTGTACATGCAATTCGCACTTCACACAAAGCATTTGAGGTAGCTGTTACAACCACATAACTCCACACACTGTGCCTAGCATTTTATAGCCAAAACATTTTATCATTCCAAGAAATTTAGCAATCCAATTCAAACCATATATCTAGTAGCAAGGAAAAACTTCAACTTGTATTATCTCTTTGAACTTCCACTTGTTTCTAGAGTACTCTACAGCTTCACATCTATAGCGTCCCCCTTCATTCTTATACTTATCATTTTTTTGATTCTTCATATAGCAAGCTTCCAACCTCAGTAGACTCCACCAACACCATTTCAGCAACATGTCTCCACAAAAAATTGCAACCTACATCCTCACATTCGTACTGCACATGATACAACACCAAGCACATCTCCAGCACCAGCACCTCGTCAATAACAAATTAGCTCCCAGTAGAATGCCAGCATGGCTTAATGAATTCATAGCAGCAGCCATATTCCATATAGCTCTCCATATTCCATCGCACTAGCAATCCTCTAATAGAAACATCATCTCCAACAATTGTCCCTTCTGCATCGCCCTCTCCATGCCATCCTCAATTTTTTTTTTGCATTCAACATAACTGCATCCCAATGCTGCATCCCCATTCATTTCCTTTTTTCTCACATGCTTCCCTAAATTGAAAGAAGCAGTAGCACTTTGCCAAGTAACTTTATTAATTTCCAACAAGTCTGTTATTTTAGGCACCCTGTTGGATTGCCCCTTCGCTCACTGGCCACTATGTGTCGAGTCATTGTTCCATGAAGAATTACAAGGCCTTTTACAACTATAATAAGCTCGCCTCAAAGAAAAATAGAAACCAAAGAGAGCATCCACCCATTTCAGCCAAAAGCATTCACACAAAACACCTTACTTAGAATCATGAATGCAATCCCTGCACCTCTCATTATAGCTTACAAGAGATTAGTCTCCTCATGTAAGAGTTAGTCTCCTCCACATCTTTTGTAGGTCCCATGCTTGTGCCACTCACACTAGATACAGAGTCTACTAATATTCCACTATCTTTCAAACCCACTCCCACCTCACCATCAATTAAGGAGACGACCAATAACACATCCCTATTTGCTGTGTTGGCAGCATAACTACATTCCCCAATCAGCAATTCATTAAGTGTAAGGGACACATTTTCACAACTTTTCCTTTTTTTGCTACTCTTCTTAGATTTAGTGCTAGTCATACTATAGATATCTACCTGCACTTCCAGCACTACAATAACAACATAGCAAAGAAATTATAGTAATTATTTCAACCAGTAATTCTAGCAAATATTCCAACCAAAAATTACTTCAACCAACATAGCTTGTGCAATAAATTCTGACACTTCCAACACCACAATAACAATACAACAAAGCAATAGTAGCAGTTATTTCGACCAGCAATTCTAGAAATAATTTCAACAAGATATTATTTTTAGCCAACACAACTTGTGTAATTAATTCCAACACTTTCAGCACCACAATAACAACACAGCAAAGCAATAATAGTAATTATTTCAACCAACAATTCTAGAAATAATTTCAACTAGAGATTACTTCAGCCAGCACAACCTGTGCAATTTATTTCCAGCACGTCGAGCATAATAAATAGCAAAGCAATTGCAATGTAATTACACAGCATAGCACTTTCAATAATTAATTCATCCATTTCTAATAGTAACAACAAAACAAAAAAAAATAGAGTTATATTTGAAATTTCAAAGTTCTAGTTTTAGATTTGACCTTGGTAATTAAAGTTTTGCTTTATTTTTGTTACAGAAAAACTAAAGAAATTGTTGCACAAGAAGCCACCCCAATCACATAGCATACCTCATAGTGCCCTGGATGAGTTATGTGCATGCCTAGGATGGGTTCATTTCTACTATGCATCGCACTGCCCTATGAAATTCATTTAAAAATCAAGATTGGTCTTCTTTGGGGTGCACTAGTGTTGCTTGCAATGAATCGCTCTATGCATCACACACTTTGCTCTGCACGTCACACTGTTCATGTCACCACATTGCCTCATTTACTTTAACTACTAATCTTTGAATTCTTGAGCATTCGCAGCTCTGTAGAAATTTCCATGTCATCGCCTACTGTGCGTGCCCCCAAACCCCAACACACGTTTGTACTAGGAGCCATGTGAGCACTTGTGCCATGCTTTTTGCACACTGGCTAGCCTTCCTTCTGCTAGAGAAAATGGAATCCCCACCTTTCCTCATGAAAGCTCCCTCATGAAAGTCATTGGGTTCCATTGGTAATATAATAATGGCCAAAGACTACAAAAATTCCTCTATGGAGGATCAAACAAAAAATTTGAAAACAAGAGTATCAAAAGTAGTTTGGGAAGGGGCATACCCCAATCCCAAGGAAAATCAATTGAACATGCATAATGCATTGCTCAGTCTACTGGGGAATTTCCTTTCCTATAAATATGCATTAATGGTGTGAGTAACTATGCTCTCTTAAGGTAGCAAAATGCCTCATTATCTAATTAGTGACATGGATTAATGGATTAACGAGATTCCTACTATCCCTATCTACTATCTAGTGAAACCATAGCCTAGGGAATTGGCTTAGAAGAATCAGTGGGGAAAGAAGACCCTATTGAGCTTGACTCTAGTCTAACTTTGTGAAATGACTTGAGCAATATAGCATAAGTGGGAGTCAATGTGTTGATGGAATTGAAATACCACTACTTTTAATGTTATTTTACTTATTCTGTGAGATAGAGGTGGGGCCCAGCCCCTCCTTTTGGCTCCAAGTTTCACCTCGACTAGTCAATCCAGGTAGAAGGCATTATCAAGTGCAGAGTTTGGCTGGGACGGCACATCTATTAAAAGATAACGTAAGTGTTCTAAGATGAGCTCAACTCGAATAGAAATCTTGTGTGGAACAAAATGGTAAAAGCTCATTTGATTCCAATTTCTAGTATGAATACAATTTGCAAAAGCATGGTCTATCGATCCTTTAGGCATACAGTGTTTGAATCTAGTGGTGTTGGAAACGTTACCACATGAATAACTGGCTTGTGGCATCCAAGAGTTCATAACGATTTTGCTTTTGGACCCTTAGATGTTAGCTCATTATATCAATGAGAAGTATAATTCATTGAATTTTGGATTGTTCACCCACTAATAAGGAAAGTGAGCTAGGTTTACATAGTCATGAGACATGTTAGTTTTACCCTACTGATGAATGTGTCGTGATAGTAATTCAACCCAGTATGAGAGGAACCTTTTATTCACACAATTGATCATCATGCTTGCTTGAAAAGCCAGTGGCATGAAGCTATCATTTTTAAGATTATGATTGAATGCCTCTAAGTCAGAATCCTTGCTAAGATATGATGCTTAGGCTTATCATTCGCCTATTGGCCTATAGTAAAGGCTTGGTACCCCAAGGGCACACAACCATGGGCTAGTCTAGTGTCATAGAAAGTTGGACGTCATGAGCATTGCAAGAAATGATAGTTAAGAATGAACAATGGGTAGAATCTTTTGCAGATGGCTTAAATTTGTGATGGGGCATTGTAAGTGGCAGAGTGGCCTGGCAGTCACGATCCACTAAGATCCAACCCTATGTTACAGTAGATTTGTCCCCCCACTTATGAAAGGTTGAAGTCATAAGAATTTTTAATGAGCAAAAATATGAGCTTGATCACTTGCTTTTGCTTGATCTCGATAACTCGACTTAGCTCTACTTATTGTGTTACTTTGTGGGAGTAATGTGCAACTCGCTTTGCGATGCACCCCTTGGTGGATCTACCTAGATGCAAGGCATATGCCTCACTTCGTAAGATCCAATTTGTGGATTCATGGAATGACTTCCAAAGCTCTATAAAAAGTTTGAAAAATTCTGCTAGCTTTGTCACTCACATATTTAAAGTAATACCTTTTTTTGTTTTATGAGCATGCCAATTTGCTCTAAGGCTGAAGTGTGTTGAGTTGAAACCTTATCCTAACACTGTAGGAGCAGCATGCCTATCATAGCGTTAAGCACATTGCATCACAGTGTGCGCATTACAATCTACCTGTGCATATATATGGAGGACGGTGGGCACATATAAGGAGGCCTTGGGGTCTATCTATGTTAGTGTGCCTGGTTCTATTTGAGTGATCCTTGGAGCCTGTATGCATGCTTAGTGGCAACCTCCATGCACTTCAAGTAAGGACCACAAAGTGTAACGTTTTTTTGGATTCTATGCACTGTTAGCTGCTGTGGCATGGATAAGGTGATAAACGATTGGTACTCTTACCTCTTGGTAGAATAGTTGCAACATACAATCTGCAAGTGGGTATATGGAATGCAGTGCAGCCCACAGAAATGTCTAAGATAATTGGTGCAATACGTGGTTTGGCTATTGCAAGGCATGCGTTATTTGAATGCGTGCATGAGCAGTGGCCTCCCTACGTGTGCGCATGATGGTCTACCTCTTCACGTGCATCGTTGTGTGTCTGTGCAAGCCTGTTTCAGTGCAAGCCTGTGTTGGCGCAAGCCTGGGCTCCTTTTTGAGGGTGCACAGTGGCTACCTGAGATCACTTCGTGTGGAAAAAAAAGAGTAACATTTTATGGAGATTTTTATCATTGTTAGATGTTGTGACATGCAAAATGTGGTTAACTATTGGTAGTCTAACCTCCTTGCTTTATAGAAATTTCACAATATACAATCCGCAAGTGGGAATGTGTGATGCTTTGTGGCCTGCAGCAAAGTGAAAGATGGATGGAGCAACATGTGCAATGGTTTAACCGTTTTGGGTTGTATCCTTCTTAGAGCATTGTGGGATCTGTCAGCATGCATGCATATGGGGTCACGTCGACGCACGCATTTGTGGTGGCCTATTGGCAAGGGCTGAGGTGCAATGTGAGCCAATGTCATTTAGTTGCAGAAAAGTGTAACTTTTATCGAGCTTTTTAGCTCCATGGGCTACTGTTGCAGGGATACGATGATTACCTATGGTAGACTTTCCTCAATCAGTGATAGATTTGTACTAATATACAAACTACAAATGTGAATGTGTGACACCGCACGGTCTGCAGTGAAGTGAAAGATGGATGGTGCAACAAGTGTGATGGTTTATGTTTTTTTGGTTGCATCCTTCACAGAGCAATGATGATGCTGCATGTAGGTATGTGCACCACATGCACACGTGGTGGCCTATTGGCCTGCATTAAGTTGCAACATGGTCCCACATCATTTGGCTTTAAAAAGGTGTAACTTTTATTGGGATTTTTGGCTCTACGGGCTGCTGCTCCTAGAATCAGGCAATTACTTATAGGTAGCCTTGCCTTCTTCCATTATGGAAATTTCACAAATATACACTTCACAGGTGTGAATGTGGGATGTAGTGTAGCCTACAGACTAATGTAAGATCGTTGTTTCAATCTTCGGTATAATAATCACATAGTGATAGAGCACAGATGGTACTACATGTAGGCATGTGCACTACGCATGCACGTGGTGGCCTATCTATGCTTGCTCAGAAGCAAAGTGTGTCTGCATCATTTGGCTATGGAAAAGTAACTTTTATCGGGATTTTTAGCTCCACAGGCCACTGTCGCAGGGATACAGCAATTACCTATTGGTAGATTTGCCTCATTGGTCAACAGAATTGTCTTAATATACAATCTACAAGTGGGCATGTGTGACTTTGTGTGACTTGCAACGAAGTTAAAGATGTATGGTCCAACATTTGCAGGGGTTTAGCTATTTGTGGTTGTATCCTTTGTAGGGCACTGGTCTTACTACACGCAAGCATGTGCACTTTGCGCACGTTCGGTGGCCTATCGGTTGCCATCAAGGTGCACCGTGCACCCATGTCATTTGGCTGTAGGAAAGTGTAATTTTTATCAAGCTTTTTAGCTTTGCGGTCTATAGCCGTAGGGATACGATGATTACCTATTGGTAGATTTGGTTCATTTGTAGATAGATTTGTCACAATATAAAATCCATAAGTGGGAATGTGTGACGTTGTGTGGCTTGCAGCGAAGTGAAAGATAGATCGTGCAACATGTGTAATGTTTTACATGTTTTGGTTTGTATCCTTCATAGAGAACTGATGGTGTTGCATCTAGGCATGTGCACTATGCACACACGAGTTGGCTTATCGACACTTTCAAAGGTGCAGTATGTGCCCGCGTCATTTGGCTTCAGAAAAGTGCAACTTTTATCGAGATTTTTAGCTTAGTGGGCTACTACTGTAGGGATAGGGTGATTATCTATTGGTAGAGTTGCCTCACTCTTTGATAGATTTGTCTCAATATAAAATTTGCAAGTGGGAATGTGTGACACTATGCAGCTTGTAGTGAAGTTAAAGATGGACAATGCAACATGTGCAAAGGTTGACACGTTTTGGTTTGTATCCTTCGTAGAGCACTAATGGTGCTGCATGTCGACATGTGAACAACATGTGCATGAGTTGGCCTATTGATGCTTTTTGAGGTGCAACATCTACCCATGTCATTTGGCTTCAGAAAAGTGTAAACTTTATAGAGATTTTTACATCAGCAGGCTATAGCCGTAGAGATAGGGGGATTACCTTTTACTAGAGTTGCCTCATTCATCGAAAGATTTGTTGCAATATACAATCTGCATGCGGGACTCTGTAATGTTGTGTGGCCTACTGGGAAGTGAAAGATGGATGGTGCAACATGGGCAACAGTTTACACATTTTGGGTTGCATTATTCACTAAGTACTAGTGGTGCTGCATGTAGTCATATGCACCATGTCCGTGCACGGTGGCCTATCGACACATGCTAAGGTGCAATGTGCGCCCACGTCATTTGGCTTCAAAAAATTGTAACTATTATTAGGATTTTAAACTCTGTGAGCTACTGCTCTGGGATTGCCCAATTATCTATAGGCAGCCTTGCCTTCTTTTGTGATGGAAATTTTGCAACTATAAACTTCATAAGTGAGAATGTGGGATGCAGTGCGACCTATAAACTAGTGTAAGATTGTTATTTCAATCCTCGGTATGTTTTAATCACGTAGTGCCAGTTCACCACACACCTGAACAGTGGCCTACCTACTCTTGCAAGTAGGGTGCTTGTCCGCATACTCTCAGAAATGACCTACACACTTGGCAAGTGGGGACCCAAAATTCTAACCTTTTTGGGGTATTTTTACTACTGTGACCTGCTGATGCATGGTTACGATGATTACATATTGGTAGTCTTGCCTTATTCCTTAATAGAGTTGAAGCAATATGCAATCCATAAGTGGGAATGTTGCAGGTTGTGTGGCCCGCAAAAATATTGGAAATTTGATGGAGCATTATGCGCAACGATTTAAGCATTTTGGGCTGTAAGCCAGTGCTTAGCTCCAATGGCATGGCTTGCACTTTGTGCTTGTGCTGGCATCTGTCTACGCCCATCTGTGGGCCTATCCAGATGTGCTCACTAGTAATCAAAATGTGTGCATCTTGAACACTATTCAGCTCGTAGAAAAGTCTATGATTTTGGGCTCAATATGAGGTATGGTTTAATCATATGTAGTGCCAGTGCACTGCACGTGCGTGCAATGGTATGCCTACTCACATGTAGTGGGTGTCCTGTTTGAGCACCCTCACATGCTGCCCTCACATGTAGAATGTCAATTCCAAAAGTGTAACTTTTTATGAGATGTTTTGCCCAGCACAGTCCTAGCACATGGATAAGTTTGATTACCTATTGATTGTCTTGCTTGTTCAGAATTATCATAATAAATAATTTGCATGTGTGTAGGTTGATGCAGTGCTACTTGCACCAAAGTGGAAGGTGGATGGTTCGATGTGCAAAATTATTTAAGCACTCTTAGCTGTAGTCATAGCCCTACACTGTAGGTGTGGCACACATGCCAGTGCAATGCTCTTCTGTGCTCAATGGCAACCTACATAGGAGACTTTTTTGGACCACAAAGAGTAGCTCTTTTCTAGATTTTTAGTACTACAGGCTAGTGCCACATGGATGTGCAATATCCACTAGGGTTTAAGCATGTACAACTGATACCCAAGCGGTGCGCTGCTATGGTGGAGCATGAGGCTGTGAATTGTTCAAATTGTAGCCCTTTGCCCTTTTCTTTAAGCATTGTGTCTCAGTGAAGGTTCTATGGTGCCCCTAGCACTTGGACAAGTCATTATCTTTTGTGCTCAATCTCTTCATGGGACTACCTGTTGTGGCTTTCCTCATGCGGCTACATTTTGTTCAAGAAATGTGGGACTCTTTTTGACCTATCATATCTTAAGAATTCTAATGCAGGAAGGAAAGGTTGCTTAAGTGGCACCTTCAAGTGTTACAATTGTCGAGAGGCAATGTTTCGAAACTTTGCAGATGGTATCCCAACTTGGGAGCGTTCACTCTTCCATGTGTGGGTTATCGCCAGACACGATGAACGTGTTAATTTTTCCATTGGGTTTTACCTGGCACTTTATCATTGTAATGCTACCTGGTTGATCCTACCAATAGTCATATGCTTGGCTCAAAGATTAAGCCATGCATGTGTAAGTATGAACAATTTCAAACTATGAAACTGCAAATAGCTAATTAAATCAGTTATAGTTTGTTTGATGGTACTTGCTACTCAGATAACTATAGTAATTCTAGAGCTAATTCGTGCACCAAACCTCAACATTTGGAAGGGATGCATTTATTAGGTAAAAGGTCAATGCAGGCTTTCGCCTGGCTCCTTGACGATTCATGATAACTTGTCAGATCGCACGGCCTTCTTGTCAACGATGCATCATTCAAATTTCTTCCCTATAACCTTTTGATTAGAGGTAGTGACAATAAATAACAATACTGGGCTTTACCAGTCTAGTAATTGGAATGAGTGCATTCTAAATCCCTTAAGGAGGATGCATTGGAGGGCCAATCTAGAGCTAGCAAGGATGGTAATTCTAGCTCCAATAGCGTATATTTAAGTTGTTGCAATTGAAAAGCTCATGGTTGGACATTGGTTTGGGTTGGTTGGTCCTCCTTTTGATGTGCACCACTCGCCATGATCCTTTTATTGAAGATGCAGTCTTGCCTTAGTTGGTTAGTCGTGCCCTCGGCATTGTTACTTTGAAGAAATTAGGTGCTCAAAGCAAACCCATGCTCTGGATACATTAGCCTGGGATAACATTACAGGATTTTGATCATATTGTGTTGGACTTTAGGATTGGAGTAATGATTAAGAGGAACAGTCATCGACATTCGTATTTCATAGTCAGAGGTGAAATTCTTGGATTTATGAAAGACAAACCAATGTGAAAGCATTTGTCAAGGATGTTTTCATTAATTAAGAATAAAAGGTGAGGGCTCGAGGATGATCAGATATCATCCTAGTCTTAACCATAAACAATGTAGACCAGGGGAGGATGTTGCTCTTTGGACTCCATCAGCATGTTACGAGAAATCAAAGCCTTTGGGTTCCATTAATAATTTATTAATTGCTAAAGCCTACAAAAGGTCCTCTATAGAGGATCAAACAATCATATTGAAAAAAATAGCATCAAAAGTGGTTTCAAAAGAGGCATACCCTAGTCGCCAGTAAAATCAGATGAACATGCATAATACACTGACTAGTCTGTTGGAGTATTCCCTTGCATACAAATATGAGTTTACCAAAAGGTATCCATACCTCAAACATACCAGAGTGAGTCTTTGAATCTTCCTCCACGTGAAGGGTTTCATTGAAGATTGCCAACCTGTATAATAGCCATAGTAGAATCTGACTGAATCTCAACAACATGATAAATCAAGAACTTCGACCAGAGTATTGTCAAAGCCTCCATAATGGTGTGCACCCCCATAGCTATGGTTGATTGAGAAAAAACCCTCCTTCTAGTAACAACCAATGCTTTACCAAGGTGATCTCTGACAACAATTCCCAGCCCTACTGCATTTGCCTCCAAAGTGCTGTATACATCTTGTACTGCAAAATTGCTGCTACTTCTTCTACTACTGCTTGGACTAAGAGTTGTAGTAGCGTCATTCATGTGCTGCACATTTTGAACCTCTCTTGCCTTCTAGCATTGATACAATAGATGTTGTGAAGTTTCGTCCTGGTTACAACCCCAAATGCAACTCCAACACTCCACCATTCTCCTCTTAAACAACCACTTAGTGGTAGGAATATATTTTTTAACCAATCTCCAATGAAAATCCTCACCTTGGGTAGCACCTTGTGCCTCCAAATCTAATTATAATTATTTATAGTAGGCTATGAGCTTCTAGCATTTTCTACAATTCCAACATGAACCATTTTTTAGTAGAGCTTGGTATTATGCACCTCCATGGACTCAATTTGTAATTGTAGCAGCTGGTCCATGCTATTCTTTAGTACTCAAGGAAGATGCAGTACTCTATAAAGCAATAATCCTCTAGCCCAAGCTTTAAGACTACACACATCCCATTCCCCATGCCTAATAATGCCTTCACTAACAAATTTTTGCCGTTCTACTTGCAGATTAATGTAAGTAGGCCACCACTTGATTGGAAGAAATCTCAGCCAGTTGTCTTCAGCAAAAACTACATCTTTACCCTCTCTAATTCTCTGCACAAAGTCTGGTACAGTCCATGGCATTGCCTCCTTAATTAGTTTGCATACCTACAAAACCCCCCATCAAACACCCCCATCTTTTCTCCAATCAAGTATTTACTCCTCATCACCTCCATCCACACATAATCTTCTCTTTTAAAGATCCTCCTGCATTGCTTCATAATCAAGGCCCATTGACAAATACTAAAATCATGGATACCAAAAACACCATCCTCCTTTGATAAATTGACAACACTCCAGTCTGCATAATGGATTGCATTTACTTCATTAGTGCCACACCATAAGTATCTTTTGAACATCCTTTCCAATACATTGATCACCCTCTTTGGTTCCACACAATGGTTCAAGTAGAAATTAAGAATCGCTATCAGTACAGAGTTGATCATAACAATCTTGCCCGCCAAGGAAAGAGGCCTGATTCTTCATTTTGCAACTTGTTCTTCCACTCCTTGAATGATAAAGTTAAAGTCTCCAATGTTTAGCAACTTTATCAAAGTAGGTATCCTGGAATAATTAAGATGTTTTTCATGGGTCATATGAACTTTGCCAGCCACCATCTTGCTTCTCTTTCTCGTCATCCCTTTGCTAAAATAGACTCTTCATTTAGTAAGATTTGCCTTTTACATCGAATACTTCCCATAATCCTCCATTATCTATCTTACCACCCTAGCAGCAGCATATGTAGTAGAAGCATAAAAAATGACATCATCAGCATATAATAAATGAGAAATGATTGGAGAATTTGGCCCACAATGAAATCCCACCAATGTCTTCATACTTCCTCATATGCTCAGATAGAAATTCAAAAGTAATGGTGAATAGATATACTAACAACTGACATCCTTGCCTAAGTCCTCCTTTAGCCTAAATCCATGGGATTTTGAACCCATTCATTAAAACTCCATATCTCAATGCTATGATACAAGATTTCTTCCACACACACCACACTACGAGGAATCCCAAGAATGTCATCATATCAATGACAAAATACCACATCACCTTATCTTATGTTGTTCCATATCCACCTTTATTTCCATAAGACCCTCTACGAAGACCGAAGAGTGCTTCCTTGTTTCCATTTCGAGAGTAACAAATATGTTATCTGAGATAGATCTACCCAATACAAAAGCACTTTTTTTCTTCGCAATTAGGTCAGGTAAAACCATGTTTAGTCTTGCCACCAAGATCCTTGCCACTATTTTGTATATAATATTGAAAAAACTTATGGGCCTAAACTATTATGCTCTATCTGCACCCAACACATTTAGAATAAGTATAATAAGCATGTCTTTCCATTCTTTTGGCATCTGTTTATCATGAAAAAATTATAACACAGCTCTAATAATATCCCCCTAAGTAATCTCCCAATACCCCTATATGAACTCCATTATAACCCCATCCATACTTGGTGCCCTGCTCATCCATATAGATGTGATAGCTCTAATAACTTCTTTAGTAACCTACATAGCGAGCATTACTTCTTCTTCCAATCCAACGCCTCTGAAAGGTTGGTATTGCCTTAAAGGATAATCAACATCAGTATTGCACCACTTTGACCAAAAATGGTTCACGAAGAAGCTTTTAATTTTATCTATAAAACTAACCGACTCCCACTTGTCATCCTTCAAATATAGTACATGCTTATCCCTTCATGTAGAAGTCACAGCAACCATGAAGAAACTAGTATTTAGTCCCCTAGTTAAGCTTATTGAAGTTCTGCTATTCTCCAACACCATCACTCCTCAAGTGCACTGGCCTTGTGAAAACAAGAAATGAGATGTCCAAGCTAGGTGTGTTCCTGATCATTAAGACCCACCTCAAATTTCTTGAGTTGTAGACCTTGGATTTCCTTTTCAAGTTCACCATTCCTATTTGTAAGATTATGCATCTCAGTCTTGCTCCACCTACTCAAAATAGTAAGGGATCTATAGAATTTTGTAAAAAGTCTCTCCATGGGATTCCCTCTTGCTAATCTATTTCACACTTTTTGTATAAACCTTATAGTCTAAGAAAATGCTAGCCAAGCTCTCTTAAATTGATTTCTTCTTTTAGTGACCATCCCTTGATATGTCCCCAACTCAATTACTGATGGGCAGTCATCTCACCCAATGCATGACAAATGAGTAACTGTAGCTGTGAAAAAGTCCTGTATTCCATGGAGATTCATTAACACTCTATCTAGAGCACCTCCTTCTTTCTTGTTGCACCAAGTGTAATTGTTACCTACATATCCCAAGTAAATCAATTCCAATTCTTGCATGATTTTAGAAAACTTCTGTTGCTCCCACCCACTTTTAAACCTCTTTCCTTCTCTGTTCTCCTCCCAAGACAATAAAATATTGAAGTCCACCACCACAATCATGGCTCCATCACCTCTAACCTCATCCCTTAAGATCTTCTACACTGCATTCCTCTTGATATGCTCCTTGGAAGCATTCACCACACAACATTTTATTAGCCTTTCCTCCTGTACCCTTACTTACATTACAAGTACTTGCAACGACATCTTCATAACTTTCAAGTTCACCCAGCTCCTCCATAGAACCATAATCCCTCCAAACAATCCAACTGATGGTCGCACTACGAACTCCAAATCTTTGTCAAGTAGCAAACCCACATCTCTTATACTGAATTTCTCTACCCTGGTTTCAATAAGAGCCGCTACTGTAACACTCCTTATTCTTACAAACCATTGTAGGTAAACCCCTCGATTCCTTAACCCTTATTCCCTTTATATTACATATAGTGAACTTAATAATTTTTGGTAATTATAAAGCATAGCAACCTTCAGTATCTCCCATAAATAGCAGTAGGCCTTCCAACATATAGGTAGCACTTCCACATCAAGTGTACATCTAATTCCTACATCCAACAAAGCATTTGAAGAAGTTGTAACCACATAACTCCACAAAGCAGGCCCAGCATTTAATAGCCCAAACATCTTAGCATTGTAAGGAATTTAGCAATCCCATTTGGACCACATAGCCAACTATAGGGAAAGACCATAGCTTGCCTTATTTCTTTGACCTTCCACTTGTTTTGAATATGCCCTCCAACATCACATCTATAGCATTCCCCTTCATTCTTGCACTTATCATTTTTTAGTGTCATCATACAGCAAGCTCCCTGCCTTAGTAGACTCCACCAACACCATTTCAACAATAGCCTATCGCCTCACAAAAGTGTTGACTGCCTCCTCACATTCATACTGTTTATGATATGCCACCAAGCACATCTCTAGCACCGCTCTAGTAGCAATCGATATCTCAGTAGAATGGCAGCATGGCTTAAAGAATTCATAACAACAACCAAATTCCCTACATCTTGCCATATTCTAGTGCTTCAGTACTCCTCCAGCATCAACTTCACCTCCACCAATTAGCCCATGCCATCCTCATTTCTATTCATGCATTCAACATAACTAATTCCAAATGCTGTAACCCCATTCATTCCCTACTACCTCAAGTGTATCTCCCAATTAAATGGAGCATCAGCACATTGCAAAACCACAATGTTGTTTTCTCGTAAACTTCTCATCTTCATTTCCAACTCTTTGTTAGATTCCCCCTTAGCCCATTGCCCACTTTGTTCCCAGTCCTTAGTGCATGAAGAGTTACATTGCCTTCTAATATAGCAATGAACACGTCTCGAAGCAACATTCCAGCTCCCTATTAACAAAAATTCCTAGCAACTATAGAAGCAGTAACCAAGGAGAGCATCAACCACTTTCAGCCAAATGCATACACAATAATCATCCTTCATAAAGACATGAACGTAGTCCCTGAACCTTTCACTATAACTTCCACCTCTATACATCATTGCCAAACACATTCCATTGCAAATGCTATAAACCATGAACTATAATTGAGAGGTTCCTCTCTCCCTTCATTTAGTTTTGTACAACCACAGGGCTAGAAACTTCCCTAATCGTATCACCACCTTGCTGCCATCTTCTCTGCACATTGGTGTCTTCCTCTTTTGACCTCTTCTAAGGCTAGCCTCCTTCAATAGATTAGTCACTTGCTTTGTAGCTTCCTTCCCCAATGTATCTTTTGGGGTTCATGCTTGCCTGAAAGGTTCCCAACTTTTTGCAATAGACATACTTCTATGCCTGGTCCCTCTAAAAGTTCAGAATAGTTGTATGATTTTGAAACCTTCCTTGCACAAACTTGCAACCCTCCTTATTCTCAATTGTACTAGCATCCAAGGGCCTAGCCCTTTCATTGCTCCCTCATCCTCATCCCAATGAGTACTTGGTTGTCGAGGTTCTTGGTTTCTTTGTGATGTTTCTTTAGTCTCCTTCTTCCTATCTGTTGTATTCCTTTCTGCATCCCCTATCAAATCAACTCGTTTCCCTCTAGTTGAACATTAATCTGTGTAGTGGCCAACATGGCCATAGGTATAACACATCTAAGGAAGGTCATTGTACTTAAAAGATTGGAATGTCTTCCCCAATAGCCCACTCAGCCACATTCTAAGCTTCAAAGGTTTCGAGAGGTCCATCCTCACACAGACCCTTGCCTACAAGGATCATTGCAAATAAGTGCTCCATCCATCTAGTAAAATTGGTTCTCCAATAGCTTTAGTAATGCATAAATTTTTTTTGTGTCCCAGTATAGAAAAGGAAGCACTGGAAATCTCACCCACACTAAGGCACACATTACAATCATGACACTCGGACTAAACTCAAGGGGTTCATACATCCAACCCCATAGTTTGTCCCATTATATGCCATGGTCCCCCAAGCTACACTACATTCTTGTCCTCAATTGAAGCAAAATGAAGACAAAAGCAACCTGATGATAGATCCAATATTCTAAAGTTTTTGAAATGCCCCCATCTGTGCTATAAAATCCGTGTAATAATGCAAAAAGGGAGGGTACTGCCATAGACTCTCCTCATCAGATCGAACTGACGAAACTCGTTGCATCTATTGCATGCCAAATATGACATAATAATCTCTTCTTGTACTACGTAATCCATAGTCTTAGTAGCAACCTCTTTCATATCTATATAAGGAGGCCACTCAGTGGTTGTTGTATTGCTGTATTTGAGTTTCTTCTATTTATGAGCACATCCTTGAACCCTACTTTGTTGGAATTATCCTGTTTACCACCCACACTATATCCCACTCCTTGCATCACATTATCCTGCCCTTCTTTATTCTGATCCTCATTGGTATAATTTTGAATGTTCCCCTACCCAATGCTCCATGGTTCATAGAGTTGTCGTTATCCTTGCTTCCAACTATTATGTCCTTCTCAATGACTGCCTTTCCCTTCATCCCCATATAGGGGTTTTTCTCCTCTAACTCTCTAGTAGATCCCACACTAGTGTCACTCTCAGTGGACATAGAGTTTGCCAATATTCACTATCATTAAAATCTGCTCCCACCTCACCATTAGTTATAGAGAATACGAGTATGACTTCCCTATTTGCAGAGTTTACAATATAACTGCATTCCCCAACCAACAATTCATTCATTATAGGGGACACATGTTCACAACTTTTCCCCTTCTTGGTGCTCTTCTTTTATTTGGTGCCAACCATACTATAGGTATCACCCTACACTTCCAACAATTCCAATAATACTAACAGTAACACAACAGAGCAATTGTTTCAACCAGCACTTCTAATGATTATTTCAACCAGCAATTATTACAACCAACACAACTTGTGCAATTATTTTCTAGCACTTCCAGCATAACACACAGTAAAGAAATGCAAAGAAATCATACAACACATCACTTGCAATAATTAATATAACCACATCTAGTAGTAGCACAAAGTAATCTAGAAAAAAGAGCTATATGAAATTTCAAAGTTCTAGGTTTAGAATTGACCTTGGCAAGTGAAATTTTTCTCAATTGATATAGTAGAGTACTACATAAATTGATGCTCAAGAAGCCACCCCAAGCATCCACCAGACCTCGTAGCACCCAAAATATAGTATGTAGTCTAATTGTGTCGCTCTACCTAGCAAAATGCATCAAAATGTATTAATTCAAGATTTATGTCCTTGCATGCATGCATGTGCACTATACACCGTGCTTCACTCTACATGTCATGGGTTTTGCTCAGCATGTCACTCTATCCACATCACCGTGCCTCCTGTTTCATACATCTTAATCACTATTAGCACCAATTTGAAGTCACGAGCATTCATGCCTTTGTGTGTGCTTCCCTTTCAGTGCCAATTTAAACCCCATGCACATGCACAATAGGAGCCACGTGACCACCCACCGAACTGCCAACCTTCCTCTACAAAACGTACTTTTGTGCCAAGTTTGAAGTCGTGGGCATACACACATTCGTAACAAACCCCACTTGCACATGTAGCAGGAGCTGTGCGGGCACCCATGCTTTGATTCCTTCACCTCCACTACATCATCAAACTTCCTCCTCAGCATACAGTGATCAATAACATTCGCACCTTTGTAGATCCTAATTGAGTGTATTCTAGAACCCCCTCAGCACGTAGAGTAGGCGCCCACGCGAGCACCTGCACCTAGCTTCCTGAACACTCACCGCATAGATGATCTTCCCACTGTGAGGTGATGTCAAACCCTCACCACTCTCACAAAGTCTCTCACAAGGTCTTTGGGTTCCATTGATAATTTATTAATGGTTGAAGCTTACAAAAGGTCCTCTATAGAGGATCATATAAAATGTTCAAATGTAAAAGCATCAAAAGTGGTTTGAGAAAGGGCATACTCAAGTCCTAAGTAAAATCAGAGGAACATGCATAACACATCACCCAGTCTGTACAAGCATTTCCTTGCTTACAGATATGCATTAATCTAAGGTGTCCATTCCTCGAACATACTAGAGAGATTCCTTGAATCTTCCTCCACATGATAGAATATTACAAACCTCCTAAATAGTCATAGCAGAATCTGACTGAATCTCAACAGCATGATAAATTAAAAACTTCAACCTGAGTAATATGAAGGCCTCATGAATGGCATGCTCATCCATAGCAATGCTCTATTGAGAAACAACCCTCCTTTCAGCAAAAAGCAATGGCTTACTAAGGTGATCTCTAACAATAATTCCTAGTCCCATAGTATCATCCCGAACTACCACATCACAATTTGTTTTGATCCATCTAGTTGAAGGAGGAGCCCAAGATAAATCTACATTCAACTCATGTGAGTTGTGTGGACTCCCATTAGACATGAATGAAGCTAAGTTGTATATTTTTATTACAGTCAGCACATCAATTTTAATCTTTCTCAATAGGACAGCACTGCTCATGGCTTACACCTTATGTCTTTTTTGAATTCCTATTTGTCTAAATGTAATAAAGAGCTATAGAAACAAAAGTAGCATGCTTAATAACATCCCCAAACTTCAAATCATTTGCCTTCAAAGTGCTGTATACATTTTGTAATGTAAAATTGCTGCTGCTTCTTCTACTGCTACTTGGAATAAAATTTGCAGCAGCATTCTTCATGTGTTACACATTCCATACCTCTCTCACCTTCCAGCATTCACACAAAAAACATTGTGAAGTTTTGGCTAGGTTACAACCCCAAATGCAACTACTGCACTCCATCATTCTCCTCTTAAATAGCTATTCAGTAATGGGAATACAATTTTTAACTAACCTCCAAATAAAAATCCTCACCTTGGGTAGCACCTTGAGCTTCCAAATCCAACTATAATTACTTATAGAAGGCCATGAGCTTCCAACAGTTTCCACAATTCTTGTATAACTTTTATTGAGTAAAGCTTAGTATTGTGCACCTCCATGGACTCTATTTGTAATTGTAGCAACTGGTCCATGCTATTATTCAACAACCAAGGAAGATGTAGCTCCCTATCATGCAATAATTTACTAGCCTAAGATTTAAGACTGCACACATCTTATTCCCTAAGCTCAATAATACATTCACTAACAAAATTCAGCCATTCTACCTCCATATTAATGTAAGTAGGCCACCACTTGATTAGAAAAAACCCTAGCCAATTGTCTTCAATAATAAGTACATCCCTGTCCTCTCAAATTCTCCATACAAAGTTTGGTACAACCTGTGACATTGCCTCCTTAATTAGTCAACATGCTTGCAAAGTCCCCTGTGGAACACCCCCATCTTTTCTCCAATCAAGTATTCACTCCTCATCTCCTCTACCCACACAATCTTATCTTGCCAAGATCCTCCTACATTGCTTCATAGTCAAGGTCTGTTGCCAAATACTAATATCATGAATACCAAAACCATCCTCCTCCTTCATTAAAGTGATAGTACTCCAGTCCACATAACCAAAAGTATCTTCTAAACATCCTTTCTAATACATTGATCACCCCCTTTGGCATCACACAATGGCTCAAGTAGAAATTAGGAATCGATGTTAGAATATAGTTGATCATAACAATCCTATCTACCATAGAAAAAAGCTTGATTCTTCATTTTGCGACTTGTTCTTCCACTCTTTGAATGACAATGTTAAAGTTTCCCTTGTTTAGCAACTTTACAAAAATATGTATCCCCAATAATTAAGATTTCTTACTTAGGTCATATCAACTTTGGTAGCCACTATCTTCCTTCTCTTTCTCACCATACCCTTGCTAAAATAGACTCTTGATTTAATAAGATTTACCTTATGCCAAGGATACTTCCTATAATCCTCCATAATCTGTCTTACTACCCTAGTAGCACATGTAGTAGAAGCATATAGAATGACATCATAAGCATATAACAAATGAGAAATTATTTGAGAAGTTGGCCCACACTGAAATCCTACCAATATCATAGCTTCATACATCCTCACCAGCCTAAATAAAACTTTAGATGTAATGGTGAATTGATATGGTCACAATGGGCATCCTTACCTAAGTCCTCTCTTGGCCTTATTCCATAGGATTCTAATCCCATTCAATAACACCCCAAACCTTGATTCTGAGATACAAACATTCACTCCCTCACTCCACACTACTGGGAACCCAAAGAATGTCATCATATCAACGACAAACTACCATCTCACCTTATCATATGCTTGTTTGATATCTACCTTTATTGCCATAAGACCCTCTTTGAAGATCGAAGAGTGCACCCTGGTTGCCATTCCTTGAGTAATAAATATATTATTTGAGATAAATCTGGCTAGTACAAAAGCACCTTGTCTCTTTGTAATTAGGTTAGATAAAACCATCTTTAGCCTTGCCACCAAGATCCTAGCCACTATTTGTATATAACATTACACAAACTTATGGGCTTAAATTATTTCAATCCATCTTCAACCCACACTTTAGGAATAAGTATAATAGGAGTATCCTTCCAATCTTTTGGCACCATATATCATGAAAAAATTGTATCACAACTCTAACAATATCCCCCTGAGTAATCTCCCAATACCCCTATATTAACTATGTTATAACCTCATCCTTCCCTAGAGCCTTGTTCTTTCTTATAGATCTGATAGTCTTGATAACTTCATCCATGATAACCTGCATGGTGAGCACTTCTTTCTATTCTAATCAATTGCATCTGTAAGGTTGGTATTGTAGTGGAGGATAATCAACATCAATATTGCACCAATTTGACTCAAAATGGTTCACTAAAAAGCTTTTAATTTTATTTATGGAACTAACCACCTCCATCTTATCATCTTTTAATGATATTATATGCTTATCCCTCCATCTAAAAGTCATAAAAGCCTGGAAGAAACTAGTATTGCAATCCCCCAATTGAGTCCATTAGAACTTTGCTCTTTGCCACCACCACCTCTCCTTAAGTGTACTTTCCTCATGAAAAGAAGAAATGAGATGTTCGAGCTAGATATGATCCTGATTATTAAGACTCACCTCAGATTCCTTGAGTTGCAGACCTTGGATTTCCTTTTCAAGTTCACCATTCCTTTTAATATGATTGCACAACTCAATGTCGCTCCACCTACTCAAAGTAGCTAGAGATGTATAAAATTTTGTAGAAAGTCCCTCCATGGGATTCCCTTTACTAATTTATTTCACACTTTTAGTATAACCGTTACAGTCTGAGGAAATGAAAGCTAAACACTCTCAGATTGATTTCTTCTTTCAGTGGCCATCCCCTGACATGTCCCCAACTCAATAAGTAATGGGTAATGATCTGACCCAATGCATGATAAATGAGTAACCATAGTTGTGGGAAAGTCCTATATTCCCTAGAGATTCATTAACACTCTATCCAGGCTCTCAAACATTCAAGCACCTCCTTTTTTCTTATTGCACCATGTGTACCTATTACCCACATATCCCAAGTAAGTCAATTCTAATTCTTGCATGATTTTAGAAAACTCTTGTTGCCCCTACCCACTTCAAGACTTCTTCCCTCCTATCTTCTCCTCTTACGACATTATAAAATTGAAGCCCCCCACCACAATTATGGGTCCCCCACCTCTAGCCTCCTCTCTTAGGATTTCTCACAACCCATTCCTCTTGATAGGCTCCTTGGATGAATACACCACATAACATTTTATCAGCTTATCCTCCCCTACCCTTGCTCGCACCATAAGTACTTGCAATGAAATCTTCATAACTTTTGAGTTCACCCAGCTTCTCCACATAACCACAATGCCTTTAGACAAGCTACCTAATGGTTACACTATAAACTCTTCAATCTTTACCTAGCAGCTAATCCGTATCTCTGCTACTAAATTTCTCCACCCTAGTTTCAACAAGAGCCACTGCTGCAATACTCCTTGTTCTTACAAACCGCTACAAGTAACCCCTCGATTTCTTATCTCTTATTCACTAAATTTTTAATACAGTGAACTTAATCATTTTTAGTAATAGTAAAGCATAGCAACCTCCAGTATTTTTAACTAATAGTAGCTAACCTTTCAACATACTGACAGCATTTCCACTTGAAGTGTATATCCAACTTCCACTTTTAGCAAAGCATTTGAAGAAACTGTATCCACATAACTCCAATCACCGTGTCTAGTATTTTATTGCCCAAATATCTTAGCATTTCAAGCAATTTAGCAATCCAATTCAAACTACACAGCTAGTTGTAAGGAAAAAATGGCATCTTGTCTTGTTTCTTTGAACATGCTCTTGTTTCTAAAATGCCCTCCAACTTCACATCTGTAATGTCCCCATTCATTCTTGCACTTATCATTTTTTTGAGTCATCATACAGCAAGCTCCCTATCTCAATAGACTCTACTAGCACCATTTCAGTAGCCTCCTATCTCCACACAAAATTGCTGCCTGTCTCCTCACATTCATATTGTTTATGATACTCCACCAAGCACACGTGCAGCACCACTCCCATAGCAATTGACCTCCCAGTAGAATGCCATCATGGCTAAGGAGTTCATAACAATAGCCAAATTCCCTACCTCTTGCCATATTCCAATGTTGTAGCAGTCCTCTAGCAGCAACTTCACCTCTATTAATTGGCTTATGCCATCCTCATTTCTATTCTTACATTCATCATAGATACATTCCAATACTACATCCTCATTCATTCCCTACATTCTCAAGTGCATCACTTAATTAAATGAAGCATCAGTAATTTGCAAAACTACACTATTAATTTCTATCGAACATCTCATCTTCATTTTCAACACCTTATGGGATCCACCCTTAGCCTGCTACCCACTTTGTGCCCAACACATAATGCATGAAGAGTTGCACAGCCTTCTAATAGAGCACTGAGCATGTCTTAAAGCAACTTTCCAACTCTTTATCAACTAAATTTCCCAGCAAATAGAGTAGCAGTAACTAAGGAGAGCATCTACCACTTTGGGTCCATTAATAATAATCAATGAAACCCAAAGTGGTAGATGCTCTCCTTTGTTACTACTACTATATGGGGGGAGTATGGTCGCAAGATTGAAAAAAGGAATTGAAGGAAAGGCACCATCAAAAGTGGAGCCTATGGCTTAATTTGACTCAACACAAGGAAGCTTACCAGGTCCAAACATAATAAGGATTGATAGTTTTAGAGCTCTTTCTTGATTCTATGGGTAGTGGTGCATGGTTGTTCTTAGTTGGTGGAGCGATTTATCTGGTTATTTTCATTGACAAAAGAGACCTCATTTATTTGGTTATCTTCTTAGAAGGACTATAGCCACTTATGCCATGAAAGTTTGAGGCGATAACAGGTCTGTAATGCCCTTAGATGTTCTGAGCCACACACGAGCTACACTTATGTATTCAACGAGTCCATAGCCTTGGTCCAAAGGCCTGTGTAATCTTATGTAAATTTCATCGCGATGGGGATAGATCATTGTAATTTTTGGTCTTGAACGAGTAATTCGTAGAAAATGTGTCATTAGGTCACATTGATTATGTCCCTACCCTTTGTACACTCCACCTGTCTCTCCTACCAATTCAATGGTCCCATGAAGTGTTTGGATTACTATGATGTGGGTAGTTTGCCACGTGCAACTCATCGAGAAGTCCACAGAACCTTATAATTTAGAGGAAAGAGAAGTCGTAACAAGGTTTTCGTAGGTGAACCAGCAGAAGGATCATTGATAAGAGGTAAGAATGATGGAGCCACCTGTCCAACATATGGGTGTGCGACGACTGTTCGATGTCGCATTCTTTCATAGCATGTGCCCTTGCTTTCACATGAAGCTCAATGCTATGAGGGATAAACAATATCTTATCGGCATGGTTAAGCGCCAAGGGAGAGCAAATGTTAAGGAGATAGAGACTATGCTTTGCATCATCAGGTCCAATGAGGCTTGCAATCAAACGTATAATGACTCTCGACAATGGATGTCTTGGCTCTCGCATTAATGAAGAATGCAGTGAAATTCGATAGGTGTTATGAATTGTATAATCTCGTGAACCATCCATTTTTTGAACACATATTGTACCCAAGGATGCAAGTCCAGGGCACGCCTACATGGGTGTAATGCGACCTGTCGCACCTTGTAGAAGCCTAGAATCATTGGTTTCGATCTCGGGTCATGGTTTGGAGGAAATTGATGGCACCCTATGCTATTCCATGGCATGTTAAAGTGTTGGGTGATGGTCGACTGTCGACGTGATAAGAGCTAGAAGCTGCAGACTGTCGTGGTGTTGGGCAGCAAGAATTGATGTTATAGGATGAAAAGAAGATGACCCTCAGAGATCTAACTGCTTGATCCATGGTTTAGAACCATGACCCCACATTAGGTGAGGTTACCTGTTGAGTTTAAGAATATAAATAAGCAGCGGGGAAGGAACTTATAAGAATTCCTTTAGTAATAGTGAGCAAAATGGGACCAACCTAGTTTGGAAATCGGGCAGCCTAAAGCTTAAATTGTAGTCTGAGGCACCCTCAGTGATAGATTGGGATCAAGTCCATTAGAAAGGGGTGCTAGGGAGGGGGGCTTTTGTCAATGAGTTAGGTTGTTCGAGAATGAAATCAAAATTTGGTGGTAAATTCCATCCAAGGCCAAATAATTATGAGAGACTAAAAGTAGACTAGTACTACGAGAAAATGATAAAAAGGTCTTTGGAAAAAGAGTCAAAGAGTGCTTGAACTTTTTTAGAGAAAGGCAGATAAAGACCAGTAATGTGCCTCAGCTAGATGCAGATCATCGAATGATGGTTTGTTGCATGATTCAAAGAGCAAACCGTCTCGAGCCATCGTGGCTATCGGAGCCCAGGTGGACATCACTAGAGGAGAAATCATTGTCGTGGCCACTTACATTGCTTGCACCATCAAGGCATGCCATGGTAGCACTGTGTGCATGAGTGATGGCCAGTGGGCTCCCCATCTGACCTGTCTTGAAACATAGACCAAGGAGTCTGACATGCTTGCGAGTCAATGGGTGAGCAAGCTTGGAAGGCTCAAGGAAGTTGATTGTTGGGATCCTCATTTCGGAGGTGAGCCACCGACTGACGCAAAACTTTTGTGAAGGGTTCTAGTGAGAGCATTCCTATCGAGACCCAAAAGATGGTGAACTAATCCTAAGCGGGGCAAAGCTAGAGGAAACTCGATGGATGCCCACAATGATACTAACTTGCAAATTGTTCATCTAACTTGGGTATAAGGGCAAAAGACTAATCGAACCATCTAGTAGCTGGTTCCCTTTAAAGTTTCCCTCAGGATAGATGGAGCCATAGTAGGAGTTTTATTGGTTAAAGAAAATGATTAATGGCATTAGGGGGACAATTCACTCGTCCTATCTCAAAGTTTAAATAGGTAGGATGACTTGGCTACTTTTATGAGTTGAGCCAAGGAATCCAAGCTCCAAGCGAGCCATTTTTTGTAAGCAAAACTAGTGATGTGGGATGAACCAAAAGCTGGTTTATGGTGTCTAATTGTGTGCTAACCTAGAGCCAAGAAATGAAGTTTGTTGATTAAGGCAGTAGGATGATGGTCATAGAAGTTGAAATCCACTAAGGAATGTGTAACAACTCAGCTGCCGAATCAACTAGCACCGAAAATGGATGGCGCTTAACCGTGACACCCACACCTGTCCGTCGAAGCAATACAAGTCCGTGATGAGTAGGCAGGTGCAATGGTGCCTATAAAATATGGGGCATGAGCACACGTGGAGTGTCCATTGGTGTAGATCTTGGTGGTAGTAGCTAATATTCAAATGAGAACTTTGAAGATCAAATAAGGGAAAGGTTCCATGTGAATGACACTTGCACATGGGTTTACTAATTATAAGAGATGGGAGAAACCTATTGAAGAGTGCCAATTGGCACGAGCTTCTAAAGGTATTCGAGACAAAATTCAAAGTAAGAATGTGGTGGTCGATGGCTACATCATTTGGTCGGGAGGCATCAGTGGGGGGCCTTGGGAAGAGTTATATTTTCTACTTAATAGCCTATTGGTCCAAGAAATGGCTCAATAGAAGGTAGGGCCAAGCAGATGAAAGAGCACCACATGTTGAGCAATGTCTGATGCACCCTTGGCTACCTTTGAAAATCCAGATGGCCGAGTGCCTTCCATGCTCGATCGTACTCTTATCGGCATCAGGTCTCCAAGGTGAACAACTTCTGGTCGATGGAAAAATGTAGGCAAGAGAAGTCAGCAAACTGGATCCTTAAGTTCGAGAAAAGGATAGCTCTTAGGGTTGGGCTAGGGGGTCCAAATCACGAACCCATCGAGTCAACGCATGCCGACTGGGGGACGAATTTAGAGTGGCCCTTTTGGGGGTCTTCCTCGGGAATTTAACAATCGACTCAGAACTGGTATGCACATGGGGAATCTGACTATTTAATTAAAACAAAGCATTGCGATGGTCCTTAAGGATGCTCACGTAATGTGATTTCTACCCAGTGCTCTGAATGTCAAAGTGAAGAAATTCAACTAAGCACGGGTAAATTATGGGAGAAACTTTGACTCTCTTATGGTAGCCAAATGCCTCATCATCTAATTAGTGGCGTGCATGAATGGATTAATGAGATTCCCATTGTCCTTATCTACTATCCAATGGAACTATAGTTAATGGAATGGGCTTGACAGAATCAGTAGGGAAAGAAGACCCAGTTGTGCTTGACTCTAGTTTGACTTTGTGAAATAACTTGAGAGGTGTAGCATAAGTTGGGAGTTGGCATGCCGACAGAATTGAAATATTACAACTTTTAATGTTATTTTACTTATTCCATGAGATGAAGGAGAGGCCTAGCCCCTCTTTTTTGCTCCAAGTCTCACCTCGACGAGTCGATTCGTGCAAAAGACATTGTTAGGTGGAGAGTTTGGCTGGGGTGGCACATCTGTTAAAAGATTATGCAGGTGTCCTAAGATGAGCTCAACCACTCGTTTAATTCTAATTTCCAATACAAATATGAACAATGAAAGCGTGGCTTATCGATCATTTAGGCTTTCAAAATTTGATGCTAGAGATGTCAAAAATGTTACCACAGGGATAACTGGCTTATGGAAGCCAAGCGTTCATAACGATGTTGCTTTTGATCCTTCAAAGTCAGTTCTTTCTATCATTGTGAAGTCGAACTCACCAAGTGTTGGATTGTTCACCCACCAATAGAAAATGTGAGTTGGGTTTAGACCATCGTGAGATAGGTTAGTTTTTGCCTACTGAAGAATGTGTCATGATAGTAATTCAACCTAGTATAAGTGGAATAATTGATTCAAACAATTGGTCATCACGCTTGGTTCAAAAGCCAGTCCTGCAAAGCTATCATCTGTAAGATTAAGACTGAATGCCTCTAAATTAGAATCTACACTAAGATGTGATTCTTAGGCCTATTGTTCCCCTATTAGCCTATAGTAAGGGCCTGGCACCCCAACGGCACACGACCACGGGCTAGTCTAGTGTCATAGAAAGCTGGACAGCACGAGCACTGCAAGAAATGATTGTTAAGAACAAACAATGGGTAGAATCCTTTGCAGATTACCTAAATTTGTGATGGGGCATTACAAGTGACAGAGTGGCCTTACTGCCACGTTCAACTGAGATTTGACCCTATGTTATGGTAGATTCGTGCCCCTCCCCTCTTATGATAGGTTAAAGTCACGGAAGTTTTTAATGAGCCAAAATATTAGCTTGCTCTTACTTGCTCATTTGCTCACTTGCTCTCAATAACTCGACTTAACTCACCTTATTATGATACTTTGTGTGAATACTTTTGTCCGACTACTATGCAATTAGCTTTGCGATTCACCCCTTGGTGGCTCCACCTAGGTTCAAGGCTTATGCCTCACTTCGTAATATCAAATTTGTAGCATCATTGAATGACCTCCAAAGCTTACAAAAAAACTTTGAAAAAGTTTGCTTGCTTCATCCCTCACATTTTTAAAGTAGTGTCAATTTGCTCTATAGCTTATGCATGTTGGGTTGGGACCCTATCAAAGCATTACGAGAGTAACACGTCTGTCACAGTGATGGGCGCACTACAACACAGTGCACACGATGTAATCTGTCTATGTGTGCACACTACGAATGGTGTGCATGAGTGCAGGGGCCATTTCGAGCACTTGTGAGGGCTATGCAAGCAAGTACAGGAGCTTTTTGCATGGGTTCATGTGCCTATTTCATTCTGAGCGTGCCTTGGGGCCTATCTATGCACTCAGCAGCAACTTCCGTGTGCTTCATGTGGGGCCACAAAGTGTAACATTTTTTGGGATTCTATGCACTACGAGCTACTGTCGAATGGTTAAGGTGATAAACTATTGGTACTCTTACTTCTTGACAGAATTGCTACAACATACAATCCATGAGTAGGTATGTAGAATGTTGTATGGCCTTTAGAAATGTCTAAGATAATTGGTGCAATATGCAGTATGGCTAGTGCAAGGCAAGTGTTGTCTGAATGCGAGCATGACTGGTGGCCTCCCAACGTGCCCATGTGATGGTCTGCTTGCATGCATGCACTGTTGTGTGTCTGCACAGGCTTGGGGGCCTTTTCATAGGTGCATAGTGGCAGCCTATGCTCGCTTCGTGTGGACAAAAGTGTAAACATTTTTGGAGATTTGTTTGTCACTATTGGCTGCTGTGGCATGGAAAAGGTGATTACCTATTACTAGCCTTGCCTCCTTGCTCTACAAAAATTTTGTAATATACAATCCACATGTGGGCATGTGTGACGCTGTGTAGCTTGTAGCAAAGTTAAAGATGGATGGTGCAACAAGTGCAACGGTTTAACCATTTTGGGTTGTGTCCTCCACAAAGCACTGATGGTGCTGCACATAGGCATGTGCACCGCTTGCATGCGTGCGGTGAAATTTTGATGGGAACAAGCGTGGGGTGCTGTCGACGCTTGCTCGTATAGGGGCCTCTCAGCATGCTCGTGCAAGGAGTCGATGTGCATGTTCACAATGGCCTAACAGCACACGCTGAGGTCCAACGTGCACCCGTGTCATTTGGCTAAAGAAAAGTGTAACTTTTATTGAGAATTTTAGCACTATAGGCTGCTGCCCCAAGGATAAAATAATAACCTATTGGTAGACTTGCCTCATTCATCGATAGAATTATCACAATATATAATCCACAAGTCACGATGTGTGACGTTGTGCTGCCTGTAGAGAAAGGAAAGATGAATGGTACAACTTGTACAATGGTTTACACGTTTTGGGTTGGATCCTTTGCATAGCACTAATGGCACTGAAAGCAAGAATGTGCACCGCTCACGTGCACAGTGGCATATTGGTGCACACATGCATGGGAACCTATCAATGTGCGCACACGTCTTTAACGATCGACACACACACACGTGATGGCCTATCGGCGTGCACTGAGGTGCAACGTGCACCCGCATCATTTGGCTGTAGAAAAGTGTAACTTTTATTGGGATTTTGAGCTCTATAGGATTTTGCTACAGCTATACGGTGATTACCTACTGGTAAACTTGTCTCATTCATAGACAGATTTGTCGCAATATTTGATATACAAGTAGGAAGGTATGATGCCATGTATCCTGCAGCGAAGTGAAAGATGGATGGTGCAACATGTGCAACGATTTATGCATTTTGGGTTGCATCCTTCGTAGAGCACTGATGGTGTTCTACACAGGTATGTGCATCGTGCATACGCACGGTGGCCTATTGGCATGAGCTGAGGTGCAACATGTGCTCGTGTCATTTGGCTTCAAAAAAGTGAAACTTTTATCGTGCTTTTTAGATCTATAGGTTGCTGCCCAAAGGATCGGGGAATTACATATAGGTAGCCTTGTCTTCTTCCGTGATGGAATTTTTGCAAATATACACTTCACAAGTGCGAATGTTGAATGCATTGCTGCCTACAAACTAATGTAAGATTGTTGATCCAACCTTCGGTATGGTTTAATCGCATAGTTACCAGGTACAGATGGGGTTGTGTGCAAGCATGTGTGCCACACCCACATGCCGTGGCCTATCTGCACGCACTAATGTGCAACGTGCACCCGCATGATTTTGCTAAAGAAAAAGTGTAATTTCACAAAGATTTTTAGCTCTGTGGGTTGCTGCTATAGGGATACGACAATTACATTTTGATAAACTTGTCTCCTTGGTTGACAAAATTGTCACAATATACAATCCCCATCTGGGTATGTGTGATGTCGTGTCGCTTCCAGCGAAGTGAAAGATGGATGGTGCAACATTTGCAATAGTTTAGGTTTTTGTGGTTGTATGCTTCATAGGGCACTAGTCTTGCTATGCATAGGCATGTGCACCCTGCACATGCACAGTGGACTACAAGCATGTATCGAGGTGCATTGTGCACCAGCATCAATTAGCTGCAAGAAAGCATAACATTTATTTCAATTTTTAGCTCTACGGGTTACTACTGCAGGGATACGATGATTACCTATTGGTAGACTTGCCTCATTCATCGACAAATTTGTCATAATATATATTCCACAATTAGGAATGTGTAATGATGTGCGGCTTGTAGTAAAGTGAAACATGGATGGTGCAACATGTGCAATGGCTTACATGAATTGGTTTCAATCCTTCACAGAGCACTGATGGTGCTGCACGTAGGCATGCGCATCACGTACATGCGAGTTGGCCTATCTACACTTTCTGAGGTGCAACGTCCACTTGTTGGCTTCAGAAAAGTGTAACTTTTATCAAGATTTTTAGCTCAGTGGGCTACTACTACAGGGATATGGTGATTGTTTACTGGTAGAGTTGCCTCATTCGTCGACAGATTTGTCACAATATACAATCAAGAAGTGGGAATGTGTGATGCTGTGTGGCATGTAGCGTAGTGAAAGATGGATGGTTTTGTAAATGGTTTAAGCATTTTGGGTGGTATCCTTCATAGAGCATTGATTGTGCAACACGTAGGCATGTGCACCGCACACGTGCATTGTGGCCTATTGCCATGTGCTGAGGTGTAGCATGCACTCGCAAAATTTGGCCTCAGAAAATGTAACTTTTGTCTAGATTTTTAGCTCTGCGGGCTGCTGCCCCATGGATCGGGCAATTATCTACAAGGAGCCTTGCCTTCGCCCATGATAGAAATTTTTCAAATATACACTTCGTTGTTGGGAATGTGGGAGACAATGAGGCCTACAGACTGGTGTAAGATTGTTGTTCTATTCTTTAGTATGGTTTAATCACATAGTGCCAGTCCACTGATGATGCTACGTGAAGGCATGTGCACTTCACACTCACACAATTGCCTGTCCACATGTGCTCAGGGGCAACGTGTGCCTACGCTCGTGTGCACGCAGCTGCCTATGTGCACGCACTCAACGTGTGCCCACATCATTTGGCTATAGAAAAGTGTAGCTTTCATTAAGATTTTTAGCCCTATAAGCTGTTGCCATAGGGATACAATGATTACTTATTGGTAGACTTGCATCATTCATTGAAAGAATTGTTACAATATACAATCTACAAGTGGGCATGTGTGATGCAATGCGACCAGCCGCAAAGTGAAAGATGGATGGTACAACATTTGCAATGATTTAGGCATTTTGGGTTGTATCCTTCACAGAGCACTGATGGTGCTTCACAAAGGCATATGCACTGCAAGCACTCGGGGCCCTATCCATGCGCATTGAGGTGCAACATATACCAGCATCATTTTGCAGCTGAAATGTGTAATACTTATCAAGATTTTTAGCTTTGGGGGCTGCTGTCGGTTGGATACGAAGATTACCTATATGTAGTCTTGCCTCATTCATTGGCAGGTTTGTCACAATTTACAGTCAGCATGTGGGAATGTATGACGCTGTTCGGCCTGTAGCGAAGTGAAAGATGGATGGTACAACTTGTGCAACGGTTTACCCATTTTGGGTTGAATCCTTGGTAGGACATTGGTGGTGTTGTGCACAAGCATGTGCACCCTGCAAGTGTGGTGTGTTCTACCTACGCGTGCTAAGGTGCAATGTGCACCTGCATCATTTTGTGGCAAAAAAGTGTAACTTTTATTCGTTGATAGATTTGTCATAGTATACAATCTGCATGTGGGAACGTGTGATGCTAAGGGTCCTACAATAAAGTGAAAGATGGGCGATGCAACATGTGCAACGGTTTATGCATTTTGCATTGTGTCCTTCACAGAGCACTAGTGGTGCTACGTACAGGCATGTGCACTGCATGCACACAGTGTTGCCTATCGGCACTTGCTCAGGTGCAACGTGTGCCTATATCATTTGGCTTCACAAAAGTGTAATTTTTATCAGGATTTTTAGCTATGCTAGCTACTGCCGTAATGATACGGCAATTACCTCTTGGTAGACTTGCCTCATTCATCAACAATTTTTTCATAATATATAATCTGTATGTGAGAATGTGTGACACTGTGCGGCCTACGGTGAAGTGAAAGATGGATGTTGCAACATGTGCAACTATTTATCCGTTTTGGGTTGTATACTTCATAGAGCACTGGTTGTGCTATGCGTAGTGATGAGCACCGGCCCGTACGCGATGGTCTATCGGCACCCTCTGAGGTGCAACGTGCATTTGTGTCATTTACCTTTAGAAAATTATAACTTTTATTAGGATTTATAGCTCTATGGGCTGTTGCCCCAGGGATTTGGCAATTACCTATAGGTTGCCTTGCCTTCTTTAGTGATGGAAATTTCACAAATATATAATTTGCATATGGGAATATGGGATGTAGTCTGGCCTGTAGACTTGTGTGAGATTATTGTTCCAATCTTCTGTATGGTTTAATCACATAGTGCCAGTCCACCACACACACAAATGGTGTCAAGCCTACCCTTGCACGTGGGGTTCCTATCAGCATGCTCTCAAAAACCACATGTTCCTGTGGCATGTGGGGACCCCAATTTGTAACCTTTTTGTCGTATTTTTACTACTACGAGCTGCTGACATATGGTTAATGTGATTACCTATTGGTGGTCTTTTGCAAGTGGGAGTATTGTAGGCTGTGTGGCCCGAGTAATATTGGAAGTTGGATGAGTCATTATGCACAAGGGTTTACGCATTTTGGGCTGTAAGCCAATGTCTAGCTCTAATGGCATGGCTTGCACTACCCCCTCGTGTTGGCATTTGTATGCACCTGTCTAAGGGCTTGTTCGCACTAGCTCACTGGGAACTGAAATGTGTGCATGTTAAACACTTCTCAACTTGGAGAAAAGTCTATGATTTTAGGTTCAATATAAGGTATGGTATAATCATATGTAGTGCTAGTGCACACACTATGGCATGCCTACTCACGTGTGGTCGATGTCCTTTTCTAGTGCCCTCAGGTGCTCCCCTGGCATGCGGAATGTCAGTTCCAGAAGTGTAACTTTTTAGGAGTTGTTTTGCACTGCGTATTCCTGGCACTTGGATAAGTTTGATTACTTATTGGTAATCTTGCCTTGTTTAGAGTTATTGTAATAAATAATCTACATGTGGGCAGGTTGATGTAGTGCTCCCTACACCAAAGTGGAAGGTGGATGGTTTGATGTGCACAAATTATTTAAGCACTCTTGGCTGTAGTTGTAGTACTGCATTGTCAGTGCAGGGCACATGCCAGTGCACTGCTTGCCTGCACTTTGTGGCGACCTATGCAGAGACTTGTTTGGACCACAAAGAGTAGCTTGTTATTGGATCTTTAGCACTGCATGTTGCTATCGCATAGATGTGTAATATCTGTTAGGGTTTGAGCATGTAGGGTTACTGCCCAAGCAGTGCACTATAGTAGTGGAGCATGGGTCCATGCACTGTTCAAATTGTTGCTCTTTGCCCTTTGCTGTGGGCATTATGTGTCAATGAAGGTTCTGTGGTACCCCTAGCACTTCGACAAGTCCTTGTCATCCATGCTCAATCCCTTCCTGGTACTACGTGCTGTGGCTTTCCTCATGTAGTGGCATTTTATTAGAGAAATGTGCGACTCTTTTTGACTTGTCATATCTTGGGAATGCCAATGCAGGAACAAGGGATTGCTCAAGTGTCATCTTCAAGTGGTACAATTTTTGCATGGGTTTATGTTAGTTCAGTAGGCTATTCCTTTGCATATTATGCCTACTATTGCTTGTCGTGCCATGCGGGTACTAGCCAAGGCATTTGTCCCCAATTAGACCCTTTATCCTTCTTTTTTGTACAACTTTGAGGATCTTTGGGCTAATGGAATTGGATTGGCATGAGATAGTTATTGCACAAAAGATGTTTTTTATGGTGCTGCTTCATATGACTTGGCTACCTCTTGGTTGGTCAGCTGCTATATGAGTAGGGCTTTGTCATTTGATTGAACCTTCTTTTGGAGGAAAATCATATGTTGCTTACTTATCTATTAGATGGGTTGTTTCATTCCATCATTTTTATGATGCCACAGTACTCTAGAGTTGTAACTATGATGTTTTATAATATTGTTGAATGCATGGTTGTCCCTGCTCTCTTGTTGTCATTGACTTGGAAAACACTCGTTTTATTTTTTTCATTCTTCGCCAAGCAGGGTTATCCTTCTCGAATGCAATTTTCGAAAGGCAATGTTTCGAAACTTAGCAGAAGGTATCCCAACTTGGGAGCATTCGCTCTTCCTTTGCCTGAGTTATCACCAGACATGACGAACATGTTAATTTTGACATTAGCTTTTTCCTAGCACTTTATCATTGTATTTTACCAAGTTGATCCTACTAGCAGTCATATGCTTGTCTCAAAGATTAAGCCATGCATGTGTAAGTATTAACAATTTTAGACTGTAAAACTACTAATGGCTCATTAAATCAGTTATAGTTTTTTTAATCGTGCTTGCTACTCAGATAATTGTAGTAATTCTAGAGCTAATACGTGGACCAAATCCTGACTTCTGGAAGGGATGCATTTATTAGGTAAAAGGTCGATGCGACCTTTTGTCCAGCTTCTTGACGATTCATTATGGCCAGTTGGATTGCACAGCCTTCATGCCGACAATGCATCCTGGAAATGTCTGTCTTATCAACTTTCAATGATAGGATAAGAACCTACCATGGTGGTGATGGGTGATGGAGAATTAGTGTTTGATTCCAGAGAGGGAGCCTAAGAGATGGCAAACACATCCAAGAAAGGTAGTAGATGTGTGAATTATCCAATCCTGACATGGGTAGGTAGTGACAATAAATAACAATACCGGGTTCCACGAGCCTGGTAATTAGAATGTGCACAATCTAAATCCCTTATTGAGTATCCATTGGAGTGAAAGTCTTGTGCCAGCAGTCGTGGTAATTACAGTTCCAATAACGTATATTTATGTTGTTGCAGCTAAAAAGCTCAAAGTTGGACCTTGGTTTGGGTCAGTTGATCCACCTTTTGATGTGCACCACTCTCCCTGATCCTTTGGTTGACAATGTGGTCCTGTCGTAGTTGGCCGAGTCATGTCGTTGACATTGTTACTTTGAAGAAATTATTGTTCTCAAAGCAAGCCCATGCTTTGGATACATTAGCATGGTATAACATCACAAGGTTTTGATTCTATTACGTTGGCCTTCGGGATCCAAGTAATGATTAAGAGGGACTGTCATGGGCATTCGTATTTCATGGTCATATAAGAAATTCTTGGATTTATGAAAGAGCAACCAATGTGAAAGCATTTGCCAAAGTTTTTTTCATTAATCAAGAACAAAAGTTGGGGGCTCAGAGATGATAAAATACTATCCTAGTCTTAAGCATAAACGATATCAAACAGAGATTGCTGGATGTTACTCTTTGGACTCTGTCAGCACCTTATGAGAAATCAAAGTCTTTGGGTTCCATTGATGATTTATTAATGGCTGAAGCCCACAAAATGTCTTCCATAGAGTTTCAAACAAAAAGCCCAAAACCAAAATCATCAAAAGCAGTTTGGGAAGGGGCATACCCTAGTCCTAAGTAAAATCAGATGATGCATAATGCACCATCCAGTTTGCTGGAGCATTTTCTTGCTAATAAATATGCATTAACCAAAAGGTATCCATGCCTCCAACATACCAGAGAGAGTCTTTGATTCTTCCTCCACATGAAGGGTGATGTAGAAGATTGCCAACCTCCTGAATAGCCATAGTAGAATCTAACTGAATCTCAACAGCATGATAAATCAAGAACTTCAACCTGAGCAATGTCAAAGCCTCTAGAATGGCATGCACCTCCATATCTATGCTTCATTGAGAAACAACCCTTCTTCTTGCAACAAGAAATGGCATACCAAGGTGATATCTGACAACAATTCCCAGCCCTGTAGCATCATCTCAAAACGTCGCATCACAATTGATTTTGATCCATCTAGTTGGAGGAGGAGACCAAAATAAAGCTACATTCAACTCATGTGAGTTCTGTGGATGCCTGTAGTGCATGGATGAAGCCAAGTTGAATTTTTTTATTGTGGCCACCACATCAGCTTGAATCTTTCTCAATAAGACAACATTACTCATGACTTGCTCCTTGTGTTTTTTTAAATTCTTGTTAGTCTAAATATAATAAAGAGCTGTATCAATACTAGCTGCATGTTTAATCACGTCCCCACACTTCAAATCATTTTCATCCAAAGTGGTGTATACATGTTGTAATATAAAATGTTGCTACTTCTTCCATTGCTGCTTCGAATAAGAGCTGCAGTAGCATCATTCTTCACTGCACATTCCAAACCTCTCCCACCTTCCAGCATTCACACAACATATATTATGAAGTTTCAACCTAGTCATAACCCCAAACACAGCCATTACACTCCACCTTTCTTTTCTTAAAAAGTCATTCAACAGTAGGAATAAAATTTTTAACTAATCTCCAAATGAAAATCCTCATCTTGGGCAGCACATTAAACTTCCAAATCGAACTATAACTACTTACAGCAGGTTGTGAACTTCCAACATTTTCTAGAGTAATAATATGGACCATTGTTGAGTAGAGCTTAGCATTGTGCACCTCCATGGACTCAGTTTGCAATCATAGTAGTTAGTCCATGCTATTATTCAGCACCTAAGGAAGATGTAGCACCCTATTAAGCAATAATTCATTAGCCCAAGCTTTAGGACTACCCACATCCCATTTCCAATGCTCAATAATGCGTTAACAAACAAACTTCGACCATTCTAACTCCATATTAATGTCAGTAGGCCAGAACATGATTGAAAAAATCTAAGCCAGTTATATTCAACAAAAAGTACATCCCTATCATCTTTAATTCTCCACACAAAGTTTTATGCAATCTATGGCATTACATCCTTGATTAGTCTACATGCCTACAAATCTCCCTATAGAACACCATCTTTTCTCCCATCAAGTTTTTACTCCTCATCACCCTCACCCACACACAATCTTCTCTTGAAAAGATCCTCTTACATTGCTTCATAATCAAGACCCATTGCCAAATACTAAGATCATGGATACACAAAACACCCTCATCCTTTGGTAAAGTGATAGTACTCCAGTCTATATAATGCATTACAAGTCCTTCATTAACTCCACACCATAAATATCTTCTGAACATCCTTTCTAATACATTGATCACCCCCTTTGGCACCACATAATGGCCCAAGTAGAAATTAGGAATTGCTATTAGCATAGAGTTGATCATAACAACTTTCTAGAGGCTTAACACCTTCCAATAGCAAATGACCTTCCAACAAAATGTCAGCGTGGCTTAAGAATTTCATAATAGCAACTTTCTAGCTCCTTATCAACATAATCTTCAAGCAAGTATCGCAGCAGTAGTCAGAGATAGCATCCACCCCTTTCTGGGAAAATATTGCACCTTTAGTTCACCACCAAACACTTACCATTACAAAAACTATAGCCCACAAACTACAGTTGAGAGGTTCCCATCTCTCTCCATTTATTTTTTTGCATCCACGTGGCATGAACCTCCCCTAATTGTATCACCATCCTGCTATCATTTTCCATTCTTATTAGTGTCCTCCTCTCTTGACCTCATCTAAAGCTAGCTTCCTTCCATATATTGAGTTACCTGCATTGTAATCCCCTTTTCTAAAGTATCCTTCTAGGTCCAAACTTTCCAGAAAGGTTCCTTACCTCTTGTAATAGAGACACTTCTTCACCTAACTGGGTACCTCCTAACTCCACCATGGTTCACAACCCCACTTGGGTCCTCATGAAAGTTCAGAGCAGTTGTATGATTTTGTAATCTTTATTACACGGGCATGACAACCCTCCTTCTCAGTTGTACTAGCTTCTAGGGCCTAGCCCTTTCCTTGCTCCCTCATCCTCTTCTTACTGTGTTCTTGGTTGTTGAGGTTCCTACTTTTTGCATTGTTTTAACAGCTTCCTCCTTCTTGCCAGTGGCATTCCATGCCATCTCCCCTGTCAAATAAATTGGTTTCCCTCTAGTAGAACATTGGTCCGTGTAGTGACCAACATGGACACAAGTGTACAACATTCGAGGAAGGCACTCAAACGCAAAGGATTGAAAGTTCTTCCCCTATAGCCTACTTAGCGCCGTATTTCTGGCTTTAGAGGTTTCTAGATGTCCATCCTTATACAGACCCTGGCATATGAAGATCAATGCAAATTTGTGGTCCATCCATCAAATAATATTGGTTCTCCAATAGCTTTAGCAATACGTAAAATATTTTTTGTCCCAGTATAACAAAGGAAGCACTGGGAATCTCACTCGCACTAGGGCACACATTACAGTCATGGAGCCAGAATGTAGGGGTCCAAACATCCAACCCCAAAGTTTGTCCCACTACCTGCCAAGATCCCCTAAGTCACACCGCATCCTGCTCCTCAATTGAATCAAAATGAAGACAAAAGAAACCTAATGATAGATCCAATATTCTGAAGTTTTTGAATTACCCCCACCTATGCTATAAAAGCCTCATAATAATGTAGAAAGGGAGAGTAGTGCCATTGATTCTCCCCACCAAATCGAACTAATAAAACTCCTTACATCTACAACATGTCAAATTTGACATAATAAGCTCATCTTGTACTACATAATCAATCATCTTAATAGCAACCTCTTTCACATTTATATAAGGAGGCTACTCAGTCATTATTGTAGTTGTAGTATTTGAGTTCCTTCTAGCTGTCAGCACTTCCTTGAAGCTTACCTTGTTGGAATTATCCTATTTACCACCCTCACCATATCCCACTCCATGCATCATATTGTTTTACCGTTATTTATTTTGATCCTCATTGGTATGATTTTGAATGTTCCCCTGCCCCGATGCTCCATTGTCCATAGAGTTGTCACTATCCCTACTCCACCTGTTATGTCCTGAGCAATGACTTCCTTTCCCTCCATCCTTATATAGGAGTTTATCTCCTACAACTCTCTAGTAGAACCCATGCTAGTGTCACTCTTCGTGGATACAGAGTCTGCCAATATTGCACTATCATTCAAATCCACTCCCACTATAGCATTAGTTGCAAAAACTACTGGTATAACTTACTTATTTGTTGAGTTTACAACATAATTGCATTCCCCAACCAGCAATTCATTATGCGTAGGGGACACATGCAACTTTTCCTTTTCTTGGTGCTCTCCTTTGATTTGGTGTTAGCCATACTATAGGTATCATTCTGAACTTCCAATAATTCTAGCACAATAAAAGCAACATAGTAAAGGAATTATAGCAATTGTTTCAACAAACATTTCCATCGATTATTTCAACAAGCAATCATTTCAGCCAGCACGACCTGTGTAATTTTTTTGCAGCACTTCCAACACAACACATAGTAAAGCAATTGCAAAGAAATTGCACAACACAACACTTGCAACAATTAATATAACCAATTCCAATAGTAGCACAAAATAATCTAGAAAATATAGCTATATGAAAGTTTAAAGTTCTAGGCTCATAATTTAACTTGACAAGTGAAATTTTGCTCAATTGATATAGTAGAGTACCATAGAAATTGTTGCACGAGAAGCCACCCCAACAAGTTGTCGGACCTCATAATGCCCAAAATGAGTTATGCGCTCACTCAAAACACACAATTTGTAGTGTAATAGCATCGCTCCACCAAGCAAAAAGCATCAAAATGTATTAATTCATGATTAAATTCCTTGCATGTGCACATATGCATTGTGCACCATGCTTTGTTGCATGCACCATGCACTTTGCTCTGCACGTCACGCTATTCATGTCACCACACTGCCTATTATGTACACCTTAACTACCTGCAACACCAATTTGAAGTCATGAGTGTTCACATCTTTGTGTGCTCTTAACCTTCAGTACCAATTTAAAACCATCCACATGCTCGTAGTCAGAGCTACTCGACCATCCGCTGCATCGCTGATCTTCCTCTGTAAAATGTACTTCAGTGCCATGTTTGAAGTTGCGGGCATTAGCACCTTTGTAATGTCATCCCTGCCCCGTCAAACTTCCTTCGCCTTAATGTATAGTGATTGATGACATTCGCACTTTTGTAGATCCCAGTTCAGTGTATTCTAGAACCCCCTCCTCGTGCACAGTGAGAGCCAATGTGAGCATGTTGCACCCAGCTTTTTGCACACCCGTCGCACCAATAGTCTACCCTCCACGTGGCGACGTCAAACCCTTGCCACTCTCACAAAGTCTTTGGGTTCCACTGATAATATATTAATGGCCAAAGTGTACAAGAAGTCCTCTATGGATGATCAAACAAAAAGTTCTAAAAATATAACATCAAAAGAGGCTTGGGAAGGGGCATACACTAATCCCAAGTAAAATCAGATGAACAAGCATAATGTGCTATCCAGTCTTTTGGAGCATTTCCTTTCCTATAAATATGCATTAACCGTAAGTTATCCATGCCTTAAACATACTAGAGAGTCTTTGAATCTTCCTCCATGTAAATGGTATCGTAGAAGATTGCCAACCTTTTGAATAGCCATAATAAAATCTGACTGAATCTCAACAGCATGATAAATCTTGAACTTCGACCAGAGCAATGTAAAGGACTCCATAATAGCATGCACCTCCAAAGCTATGCTCGATTGAGAAACAACCCTCCTTCCAACAACAAGCAATGGCTTACCAAGGTAATCATTGATAACAATTCCTAGCCCCATAGCATTGTCCCGAACCGCCGCATCATAATTTATTTTGATCAATCTAGTTGGAGGAGGAGCCCAAAATAAAGCTACATTCAACTCATGTGAGTTTTGTGGACTCTACAAAACATGGATGAAGCGACATTATATTTTTTATTATAGCCATCACATCAATTTCAATCTTTCTGAATATGACAACATTACTCATAACTTGCTCCTTGTGTTTTTTAAATTTCTATTAGTCCAAATGTAATAAAGAGCTATAACAACAACAGCAACATGTTTAATAACATCCCCACACATCAATCATTTGCCTCCAAAGCACAGTATACATGTTATAATGTAATATTGCTGCTTCTTGGAAAAAGAGCGACAATAGCGTCCTTCATGTGCTGCACATTCAAGACCTATCTCGCCTTCCAACATTCACATAGCAAATGTTGTGCAGTTTCAGCCTGATTACAACCCCAAACACAACTGCCACACTCCACCATTCTCCTCTTAAACAGCCATTCAATAGTAGGAATATAATTTTAACCAACCTCTAAATGAAACTCTTCACCTTAGGCAACACCTTAAGCTTCCAAATCCAATTGTAATTACTTACAATAGGCCATGAGCTTCCAAAATTTTCTAGAATTTAAGTATGAACCATTATTGAGTAGAGCTTAGCATTGTGCACCACCATAGATTTAGTTTGTACTTGAAGTAGTTGGTCCTTGCTTCCTTCCAATGCCTAAGGAAGATGCAGCACCCAATCAAGCATTAGTTCACTAGCCCAAGCTTTAATATTGCACACATCCCATTTCTTATGCTCAATAATTCATTCCCTAACAAACTTTTGTCATTCTACCACCATATTAATGTAAGTAGGACACCACTTGATTGAAAGAAACCCCACGAAAAAGTTGGAATAGCCTATGACATTGCCTCCTTAATAAGTCTGCACGCTTGTGACGTCCCTTGCGGAGCACCCCACATCTTTCTCCCACCAAATATTTACTCCTCATCACCTTCACCCACACACAATCCTCTCTTACCAAGATTCTCCTACATTGCTTCATACTCAAGGTCCATTACCAAATACTAAGATCATGGATACCCAAGCTACACTCCGTTGGTAAAGTCACAGTAGTCTAGTCAACATAATGCATTGCATATCCTTCATTGGCACCACACCATAAGTATCTTCTGAATATCCTTTCCAGTTCATTAATGACCCCCTTTGGCACCACACAATGCCTCAGATAGAAATTAGAAATAGCTACCATCATAGAGTTTAATTAAAACAATCTTGTCTGTCAAGGAAAGAGGCATAATTCTCCATTTTGTAACTTGCTCTTCCACTCTTTGAATGATAAAGTTAAAGTTTCCCTTGTTTAGTAACTTTGCCAAAATATGTATCCCCTAATAAGTAATATTTTTTTCCTGGGTTATATGAACTTTGCCATCCACCATCTTTCTTCTCTTTCCTACCATCCCCTTACTAAAATAGACTCTTGATTTAGCAAGATTTACCATCTTCCCAAAATACTTTCTATATTCCACCATAATCTATCTTACTAACCTAGTAATAGCACATGTAGTAGGAGCATATAGCATAATATCATCAGCAAATAACAAATGTAAAGTTATTGGAGAAGTTGGCCCACATCGAAATCCCACCAATGCCATAACTTCATACTTCTTCATAAGCCCAGATAGAAATTCAGATGTAATAGTGAACAGTTACGATGACAACGGCCATCTTTGCCTTAGTCCTCTGTTGTCCTCAATCTATAGGATTCTTATCCCATTTAATAACACCAAAAACCTCAGTGCTGAGATACAAGCACTCACCTACTCACACCATAATACTAGAAAGCCCAAGAAAGTCATCATATCAATGAGAAACTATCATCTCATCTTATCATATGCTTATTTCATATCCACTTTAATTGCCATAAGACCCTCTTTATAGTCTGAAGAGTGCATCCTGGTTGACATTTCTTGAGTAATAAAAATATTATATGAGATAGATTTGTCTAGTACAAAAGCACCTTATTCCTTCACAATAAGTCTTGGTAAAAATAACTTTAGTATTGCAACCAAGATCCTCACCACTATTTTATATATAACATTACACTATAACTTCAACCTGTCTATCATGAAAAAATTGTAGCACAGCTTTAATAATATCTCTCTGAGTAATCTCCTAATAACCCTATATGAACTTTGTAGTAACCTTATCCATCCCTAGTGCCTTGTTTTTTCATATAGATCTGATAGCTCTGATGACTTTTTCCTCAGTAACCAGTATGGTGAGCATTCCTTCTTGTTCCAGTCCAATGCATCTATAAGGTTGGTATTGCAGTGAAGGATAATCGACATCAGTAATGCACCACTTTGACTCAAAATGGTTAACTAATAAGCTTTTTAATTTTTTTGTGGAACTAACCACCTCTCCCTTATCATCCTTCAGCTACAGAATATGCCTATCTCTTCACCTTAAATTAGTAGTAGCTTGGAAAAAACTGGTATTACAATTTCCTAGTTAAGCCCATTTGACCTTTGCTCATTGCCACCACCATCTCTCTTCAAGTGCACTCGCCCTACGAAAAGAAGAAATGAGATGTCCAAGCTAGATATGTTCCTGATAATTAAGACCCACCTCAAATCCCTTGGGTTATAGACCTTTGATTTCCTTTTCAAGTTTATTATTCTTATCTATGAGATTGTCATCTCGAACTTGCTCCACCTCCTTAAAGTAGCTAAGGATCTATAGAATTTTGTAGAGAGCCTCTCCATGGGATTCTCTCTTGCTGATCTATTCCACACTTTTTGTGCAACTCCAATAATTTGAGGAAATACTAACCAAGCACTCTTAAATTGATTTCTTCTTTTAGTAGCCATCCTCTGACGTGTCCCCAACTCAATAAGTAATGGGCAATGATCTGACCAAATGCGTGACAAATGAGTAACTGAAGTTGTGGGAAAGTCATGTATTCCCTAGAGATTCATTAGCATTCTATCTAACATTTCCAATATTCGAGCACCTCCTTCTTTCCCATTGCACCAAGTGTACGTATTGCCCACATATCCCAAGTTAATCAACACCAGTTCTTACAATATTTCAAAAAACTTCTACTACACCTTCAACACCTGAACCTCTTCCCTCCTCTTTTCTTCTCATACAACATCATAACACTGAAGGCCCCTACCACAATCATGGGTCCCCTTCCTATAGCCTCCTCCCTCAAGATATCCCACATAGTATTCTTATTGAAAGGATCCTTGGAAGCATACATTATGCAACATTTTATCAGCCTTTCCTGCATGATAAGTACTTATGATGAACTCTTCAAGACTTTCAAGTTTAACCAGCTCCTCCATTGAACCATAATTCCACTAAAAAATCTAGTTGATGGCTACACTATGAACTCCTAATCTCTGCCAAGTAGCTAATCTACATCTTTCTTAATTTCTCCACCCTGGTTTCAACAAGAGCCACAACTGTAACACCCCTTGTTCTTACAAACGACTGTAGGTAACCCGTCGATTTCTTATCACTTATTCCCTTAATATTCCATACAGCAAGCTTAATCATTTTTTGATTGAATAAAGCATAATAACTTCTAGCATCTCCACCCAATAACACCTGGCCTTCCAACATATCGACAGCACTTCCACATGAAGTATACTTTCAATTCTTGCTCCTAACAAAGCATTTCAACAAGCTATAAACATATACCTCTGCACACCATACCCATCATTGCTTACCTAATCCATCTTAGCATTTCAAGGAGTTTTACCATTCTTATTCAGACCATACACTAGTAGCAAGGAAAGACCATAGCTTGTCTTATCTCTTGGAACTTCCATTTGTTTCCAGAATTACCTCCAGCTTCACATCTATAACGTCCCCCTTCATCCTTGCATTTAGCCTCTTTTTTGTCTCCATACAATAGATTCCCTACCATAATAGACTCCATAAGCCCCATTTCAGCAATAGTATGTCTCCACAAAAAATTGTAACCTGCATCCTCATTTTCATACTACAAATGATACACCACTAAGCACACCTCCAGCACCTCATCAACAGCAAAGTAACTCCCCATAGAATGCTAGCATGGCTTAAAGAATTCATAGCAATAGCCAAATTCCCTAAAGCTTTTCATATTCCACTGCACCAACAATCCTCTAACAGAACCTTTGCTTATAGTAATTGGCCCTCCTGTAAATCCCTCTCCATGCCATCCTCAGTTCTATTTCTATATTCAGCATAGCTGCATCACAATACTGCAAACCCATTTATTTCCTTCTTCCTCACAAGCTTCACCTAATTAAAAGAAGCAACAACGGTTTGCCCAGTAACTCTATTAATTTCCAGCAAGCCTCTCATCTTCATTTTTAGTGCCCTATTGGATTTCCCCTAAGCCCACAACCCATTATGTACCGAAGCATTGTTCCATGAAGGATTACAAGGATAATTACTATAGCAATAAGAATGCCTCAAAGCACAATAATAACCAAAGAGTGCATTGACCCATTTTAGCCAAAAGCATTCACACCAAACAACCTACTTAGAATCATGAATGCAATACCTACACCTTTCACTATAGCTTACACCTTTATGAATAATCACCAAAGACATTTCATTACAAATGCTGTAGACCACAAACTATAACTAAGAGGTTTCCCTCCTCTCCATTTAGTTTTGTACAGCCGCATAGCTTGAAACTCCCCCAACCATAACACCATCCTGCTACCATCTCCCATTTATATTGGTGTCTTCCACTTTTGACCTCTCCTCTCGCTGGCTTCCATTAGTATTTTGAGCCAACTACATTGTAGCCACCTCCCCCAATGTATCCTTTTGGGCCCATACTTTTCTGAATGGTTCACTACATGTTGCAATAGAGACAGTCCTGCACTTACTTATGTGCCTCCCAACTCCATTGTTTATCGCCCCCTTGGCTCCCTCTGAAAGTTCAGAGCAGCAATAGTTTTTTGAAATCTTCTTTGCACAGGCATGGTAGCAGTCCTCCTCAGTTGCACTAGCATCCAAGGGCCTAGCCCTTTCCTTGTTCCCTCATCCCCATCCTACTGAGCTCTTTGTTGTGGATGTTCCTGGCTTCTTTACAATGTTTTTTTAGTCTCCTTCTTTCTACCTGTTCCATTCCCTTGCAAATTCCCTATAAAATTATCCCTTTTCCCACCAATGAAGCATTGGTCTATGTAATGGCCAACATGGCCACAAGTATAACACATGCAAGGATGGCCCTCATACTCAAATGATTGGAATGTCTTTCCCAATAGCCTACTCATCCACATACCTAGCTTCAAAGGTTTCAAATGATCCATCCTCACAAAGACAACAAATGTGAAATGATTAGAGACATTGGCCCACACAAAAATCCCACCAAAGTCATAACTTCATACTTCTTCACAAGCCCATATAGAAGCATTCACCCACTCACACCACATTATTGGGAAGCCCAAGAAAGTCATCATACCAATAACAAACTATGATCTCACCTTATTACATGCTTATTCTATATTCACCTTTATTGATATGAGACCCTCTCTAGAGACCAAAGAGTGCATCCTGGTTGCTATTTTCTTGAGCAATAAATATATTATCTAAGATAGATCTTCCTGGTACAAAAGCACCTTATTCCTTCATGATTAGGTCTGATAAAACCATCTTCAGTCTTGTCACCAAGATCCTTACCACTATTTTGTATAAAACATTACACAAGATGTCCAAGCTAGATATGTTCCTGATCATTAAGACCCACCTCAGATTTCTTGAGTTGTAGACCCTAGATTTCCTTTTCAAGTTCATTATTTCTATCAAAAAGGTTACGCATCTCAGTCTTTCTCCACTTACTCAAAGCAGCTAGGGATCTATAGAATTTTGTAGAAAGCCTCTCCATGGGATTCTTCCTCGTTGATCTATTCCACACTTTATGCACAACCCTTATAGTTTGAGGAAATTTAAGCCAAGCACTCTCAAATTGATTTCTTCTTTCAATGGCCATCTCCTAATGTGTCCCCAACTCAATAAGAAATGGGCAATGATCTGACCTAATGCATGACAAATGAGCAAATATAGTTGTGGGAAAGTCTTGTATTCTATGGAGATTCATTAGCACTCTATCCAACCTTTCCAATATTTGAGCACCACCTTCTTTCTAATTAAACCAAGTGTGCCAATTGCCCAATATCCCAAGTCAATCAACTCTAATTCTTTCATGATTTCGAAAAACTATTACTGCCCCCACCCACTTGTAAACCTCTTCCCTCCTCTCTTCTCCTCCTACAACATAACAAGATTTAAGTCCCCAGCCACTATCAAGGGCTCCCCACCTTTACCCACCTCCCTCAAGGTCTCTTACGTAGCATTCCTCCTGTTAGGCTCCTTGGATGCACACACCACACAATGTTTTATCAGCCTTTCCTCCCTACCCTTGCCTACATTACAAGTACTTACAACAAATTTTTCATAACTTTAAAGTTCACCCAACTCCTCCACAGAATCACAATCCCTCCTAACAACCCAACTGATGGTTGCACTACAAATTCCCAATCTCTATCAAGTAGCAAATTCACATCTCTCATGTTGAATTTCTCCACCCTTGTTTCAACAAGAGCCACTACTGTAACACCCCTTGTTCTTACAACCGTTGCAAGTAACCCCTTGTTTTCTTATCCCTTATTTCCCAAATATTTCATACAATGAGCTTAAGCATTTTTTGTAATAGTAAAGCATAACCATCTATAGCATCTCCCACCAATTGTAGTTAGCCTTCCAACATACTAGCACCACATCCACATGAAGTGTGTACATCAAATTCCCCATTCCAACAAAGCATTAAAAGGAGTTGTAGCCACATAACTCCACACACCATGCCCAACATTCCATAGCCCAAACCTCTTAGCATTTCAAGGAATTTAGTAATCCTATTCGGACCATACAGCCAGCAGCAATGAAAAATTGCAACTTGTCTTATCTCTTGGAACTTTTACTTGTTTCCAGAATGCCCTCTAGCTTCACATTTGTAGCATCCCCCTTAATTCTTTCACTTATCATTTTCTTAGTCTTCATACAATAAGCTCCCTATGTCAGTTGACCCCATCAGCACCCCTTCAGCAACTGCATGCCTCCATATAGAACTACTACCTATCTCCTCACATTCATACTACTGATGATATGCCTCCAAGCCCATTTCTAGCACCATAGTAGTAGCAAACGAGCTCCTAGTAGCATGCAACATGGCTTAAAGAATTCATAACAGCAACAAAATCCCCTACCTCTTGCCATAAGCCAGTGCTCCAGTACTCCTCTAATAGCAACTTCACCTTCACCAATTGCTCTCTCATGTGTATCACCTAATTAAATGGAGTAGTAGCACTTTGCAAGACCACACTATTGATTTCTAGCAAACATCTCTTCTTCATTTCTAGTAATTTGTAAAGAAGGCAACATACTTGTAGCTAAAGAAGAAAAAAAGACCCTGTATCCTCAATGAACATTACTGCTACAATAATTACTATTGTAGTAGTTTCAATTACAATTAGTTCTATAGCAATCTCCATTACATTTGTTGCTATAGTGATTGTAATTGTATTTGTTGCTACAGCATAGTTGAAAATTAGTTGTTCATCTATCCAGTAATATTGGTTCACCAATAGTTTTAGTAATGCATAAAATATTTTTTGTATCCCAATATGCAATGGAAGCAAGGGGAATCTGACCCACACTAAGGCACACATCATAGTAATGGCATTAGGACTAAACTCAGGCATCCAAGCATCTAACACCATAGTTTGTCTTGCTAATTGCCAGGGTCCCCCCAACTACACAACGTTCCTATCGTTAATTGAATCAAAGTGAAGACAAACGCAACCTGATGATAGGTCCAATATTCCAAAATATTTTAAATGGCCCCACCTCTACTTTAAAAATAATCATAATAATGTAGAAAGGGATGGTACTGCCATAGACTCTCCCCACTAGATCAAACTGATGAAACTCCTTACATTTGTTACATGCTAAATCTGACATAATAATTTCGTCCTGTATTACATAATCCTTCATCTTAACAGCAACCTCCTTTACATCAATATAAGGAGGCCGCTCAGTGGTTGTTGCATTTGCTGTATTGGAGTTCCTGCCAGTAGTCAGCATATCTTTGAGGCTTACTTTGTTGGAAATGTCCTATTTGCCACACTCAACATGTCCCACTCTGTGCATCACATTGTCCTACCCTTATTCTAATCATCATTTCTATGAATTTGAGTGTTCCCCTGCCTGTGTGCTTCTCTGTTCATAGAGTTATCACCATCTCTGCTACCATCTGTTGTAACCTGAGCAATGTTTACCTTCCCATCAATCCCCATATAGGAGTTGGTCTTCTCCACCACACTAGCAGGTCAATTTCTATGCCACTCTCTGTAGATACTAAGTCTACTAAACTTTCACTATCATTCAATCCCACTCCCACCTCACCATCGATCACAGTGACAACCAACACTACATCCCTATTTACTGAGTTAACAACATAACTACATTCCCCAACCAGCATGTCATTATGCGTGGGGGACACATGTTCACAACACTTCCCTTTCTTGTTGCTCTTCTTTGATTTGGTGCCAACCATATTATAAACAACTTACACTTCCAAGACTTCTAGCACCACAATAGCCACACAGCAAAATAATTACAACAATTATCAACTAGCACTTCCAATAATTCTTTCAAAAAAACAATTAATTTTAATCAACACAACCTGTGCAATTATTTACCAACACTTCCAACACAATAACACAACAAAGTAATTGCAAGTAATTACACAACACGACACTTTTAGTAATTAATTTAATGACTTCCAATAGTAGAAGCAAAGTAATCTAGACAATAAAGCTATATATGAAATTTCAAAGTTCTAGGTTTAGAATTAACCTCGATAGTTAAAGTTTTGTTCCATTGAAGTAATAGGAACCAGAAGAAATTGTTGCACAAGAAGCCACCCAAATCTTGTATTGAACCTTGTAGCTCCCAAGATGAGATATGCATGAGGCCAAAAATTCAATTTCTCTGTTCTCCAGACCAACCAGCTAAATTTGTTGAAATGTATTAAATCAAGATTAATCTCCTTACAAGCATACTTGTGCAGCATGCACCACACCTTGGTCCATGTATTGCACACTTCACTCTGCACATCATGCTATTCATGTCACAATGTCCCTTAATGTATGCACTTAAACCACCTTCAGCACCAATTAGAAGTCATGGGCATTTGTGCCTTTGTTGGCCAGTCCTTGAACCTCTGTGCATGTGCACAACAAGAGCCACGCGAGCGCTCATGCCATATTTCCTACACCCCCACCATAATGCTGGCCTTCCTCTGCATAATCTCTTTTAGTGCCAAAATTGAAGTCATTGGCGTCTGCATCTTTGTATAAGCTTTCAGGTCACTTCCTGTTGTGTGCGTCCCTGAACCCTCACGTGAGCGTTAACCAAGAGTTGAGTGAGCACCCGCACCCTACTTCCTATACCCTCATCGCACCATCCACCTTCCCTCTATGCGGCAATGTGAAACCCTCACCACTCTCAAAAAGGTGAAACATAAAGGAATTGACAAAAGGGCACCACTAGGAGTGGAGCCTGTGCCTTAATTTGACTCAACATGGGAAAACTTACTAGGTCCAAACACGTCAAAGGTCGATAAATTGAGAGCTCTTTCTTTATTCTGTGGGTGGTCATGCATGGTAGTTCGTAGTTGGTGGAGTGATTTGTTTGGCTAATTCCATTAATGAATAAGACCTTAGCTTTCTAACTAACTATGCGGGGTGCAAGCCCTGTGACCAGCTTCTTAAAGGGACTATGGCCGCTAAGGCCATGGATGTTTGAGGCAATAATAAGTCTGTGATGTCCTTAGATATTCTGGGCCGCATGCACGCTACACTGATGTTTTCAACGAGTCCATTGCCATGGTCGAAAGGCCTGGGTAATCTTATGAAACTTTCCTTGTGATGGGGATAGATCAATGAAATTTTCTAATAAGCGCATGTCATCTGCTCGCATTGACTACGTCATTGTGCTTTGTACGCACCGCCCGTTGCTCTTACATTTTAAATGGTCTGATGAAGTGTGCAAATCACTATAATGTTGGTAGTTTACCACGTGCAACTTGGTGAGAAGTCCACTAAACCTTATGATTTAGAGGAAGGAGAGGTCATAACAAGGTTTCTGTAGTTGAACCTATGGAAGGATCATTGACGAGAGGTATGAATGATGGAGTTATCTGTCCAACATATGGGGGTGCGATGGTTCTTTGATGTCACATTCTTTCATAGCATGTGCCTTTGCTTTTACATGGAGCTCGATGCTATGCGGGATAAACAACAACTTGTGGGTGTGGTTAGGCACCAAGTGAGAGTAAATGTTAAGGTGGTAGAGGAGTATGCTTTGAATCATTAGGTCCAGTGAGGCTTGGCAATCGAACATCGAATGACTCTTGATAATGGATATCTTGGCTCTCACATCAATGAAGAATGCAGTGAAATGCGATACATGTTGTGAATTGTAGAATCCCTTGAACCATCCATTTTGTGAATGCAAGTTATGCCCAAGGATGCAAGCTGAGGGCACGCCTACATGATTGATGGAACCCTGTGCTGTTGCATGGTGTGTTGAAGTGTTGGGTGATGATCGACTATCAACATGATCAGAGGTGGATGCCACCAACTGTCATGGTGTTGGCCCAGTAAGAATCAATGTTGTAGGGTGACAAGAAGATGCCCTTCATAGCTCCAACTCCATGCTCTATGGTATGGAATCATGACCCCATGTTAGGTGACTGTTGACTTGAAGCAAATAAATAAGAAGAGGAGAAGGAACTTAAAAGGTTTCCCTTTGTAACTGCGAGCAAATAAATCATCAAGTCCCCAGGAAAGGAGCATTGGGGAGGGTGAGAACCCCATTCAGCTCGTACCCTACTGCTACACGAGGTGCTGTCAATGAGTCGAGTTGTTTGGGAATGCAGCCCAAATTAGGTGGTAAATTCCATCCAAGGCTAAATAATTGCTAGAGATCGATAGCAAACAAATTCCATGAAGGAAAGATGAAAAGGACAATGAAAAGAGAGTCAAACAGTGCTAGAAATTGTTGAGGGAAGCAAATGGGGGCTGACGATGCACATCAGCTGGATGAAGAATGTCGAATGATGTTTTGTTCCACAGCTTGAGGAGCAGATCATCTCGAGCATCACAGTGATCAAAGATCGGGTGGATGTCACCTGTTGAGAAATTTTCATTGTTACTGATCACATTGCTCGCACCATCGAGGCGTACCATGGTGGCACCACATGTATGGGTGACAGCCAGTGGGCTTCTTATTTGACCCATCTTGAAACACAGGCCAAGGAGTCCGACATGCTTGCGAGTCGACGGGTAAGCAAGCCCGGAAGGCTGAAGAAGCTGATTGGTGGGATCCTCATTTGAGTAGTGAGCCACCGACCAACCTAGATCTTATGTGAAGGGTTTGAGTGAGTGCATGTCTGTCGGGACCCAAAAGATGGTGAACTATGCCTGAGTGGGGTGAAGCCAGAGGAAACTCTAGTGGAGGCCTACGACGATACTGACGTGAAAATCATTCATCCGACTTGGGTATAGGGGCTAAAGACTAATCAAACCATGTAGTAGCTAGTTTCCTTAGAAGTTTCCACCGGGATAGCTGGAGCCATAGTCGAAGTTCTATCAGGTAAAACCAATAATTAGAAGTATTGATGACACAACACCCTCAAAGTATTCTCAAATTTTAAATAGTTAGGATGGCTTGGCTACTTTGATGAGTTGAGCCAAGGAATCTAGGCTCCAAGTGGCTATTTTTGGTAAGCAAAATTGGCAATGCGGGATGAGCCAAAACTTGTGTTACGGTGTCTAACTACACGCTAACCTAGAGCCCACAAAGGGTGTTGGTCAATTAAGATAGTGGGGCAGTGGTCATGGAAGTTGAAATCCACTAAGGAGTGTGTAACAACTCATCTGAAAAATCAACTATCCTCAAAAATGGATGCCACTTAAGCGTAGAACCCACACCTGGTCGTCGGAGCAATGCAAGTCCCCGATGAGAAGGAGGGTGCAACAGTCACTCCAAAACTTGGGCGTGAGCCCACATGGAGCATCCATTGGTGTAGATCTTGGTGGTCATAGCAAATATTAAAAAAATAACTTAGAAGGCCAAAAGGGGGAAAGGTTCCATGTGAACGGAACTTGCAAATGTGTTAGCCGATCCTAAGAGACAAGGGCAACGCATCGGAGAGTGTCGTTTGGCACGAGCTTTGAAAGGGAGTCGAGTTAAAATTCTTGAGCTGGCATTTGGTGGTCGATGGCAACATCAAGTGGTCCAAAGACGTTAGTGAGGGCCTCGAGAAGAGTTATCTTTTCTACTTTCTATCAGCCTTGGAAACGGCTCAGCCAAAGGTAGGGCCAAGTGGTTAGAAGTGCACTGCAAGTTGTGTGGTGTCTGATGTGCCTCTAGCAACCCTTAAAAATCTGAATGGTAGTGCCTTCCATGCCTGGTGGTCATCATAACCACATCAAGCCTCCTATGTGAACAGCCTCTGGTCATGGAGCAATGTAGGCAAGGGAAATCGACAAAATGGTTTCGTAACTTTGGGAAAAGGATTGGCTTTATGGGTTGGGCACGGGGGTCCCAATCCCGAACCCATCAGCTGTCGATAGACTGCTCGAGCTGCTTATAGGGCAAGAGTGGGTCGATGCATGTTGACGTGTGGACAAATTGGGAGCGACCCATGTGGGCGCTTTCCCTGGTCATCAAACAATCGACTCAGAATTGGTACGGACATGGGGAAACTAACTGTTTAATTAAAACAAAACATTTCGATGGTCCTCGAGGATGCTCATGCAATGCGATTTTTGTGCAGTGCTTTGAATGTGAAATTGAAGAAATTCAACCAAGTGTGGGTAAACAGTGGGAGTAACTATGACTCTATTAAGGTAGCCAAAAGCTTCATCATCTAATTAGTGATGAGAATGAATGGATTAACGAGATTCCTAATGTCCCTATCTACTATCCAGTGAAACCATAGCCAAACGAATGGGCTTGACATAATTAGTGGGGAAAGAAGACACTGTTGAGCTTGACTCTAGTCCGACTTGGCGAAATGACTGGAGAGGTGTAGCATAAGTGGGAGTCGACGTGTCGATGGAATTGACATACCACGACCTTTAATGTTATTTTACTTATTCTGTGAGGTCGAGAGGGGCCCAGCCCCTCCTTTTGGTTCCAAGTTTTCCTCGACGAGTCGATCCAGGTGGAAGACATTGTCAAGTGGGGAGTTTGCTGGGGCAACACATCTGTTAAAAGATACTGTAGGTGTTTAACGAGAATAAAAATCTCTTATGGAACGAAAGGGTAAAAGATCATTTGATTTTGATTTTTAGTATGAATACGAACCATGAATGCGTGGCCTATCGATCCTTTAGGCTTCAAAATTTGAAGCTAGAGGTGTTAGAAAAGTTACCACAGGTATAAATGGCTTGTGGCAGGACGTTGCCTTTGATCCTTCGATATTGGCTCTTCCTATCATTGTGAAGTAGTATTCACCAAGTGTTGGATTGTTCACCCACCAATTGGGAATGTGAACTGGGTTTAGACCATCATGAGATAGGTTAGTTTTGCTCTACTGATGAATGTGTCGTGATAGTAATTCAATATAGTGTGAGAGGAACTGTTGATTTGCATAATTGGTTATCGTGCTTGGTTGAAAAGCTAATGGTGCAAAGCTATCGTGTGTAGGATTATGATTGAACACCTCTATGTTAAAATCCACACTAAGATGTAATGCTTAGGTTTGTCATTCTCTTATTGGCTTGTGTTGGGGCTTAGCACCCCAAGGGCACATGACCACAGGCTAGCCTTGTGTCACAGAAAGTTGGACAGCATAGGGGCATCACAAGAAGTGATAGTTAAGGATGAACGTTGGTTAGAATCATTTGCAGACAACTTAAATTTGTGACTGGGCATTGTAAGTGGCACAGTGCCCTTGTTGCCACAATCCACTGAGATCCAACCCTATGTTGCATTAGTTTCATCCCCTCTCTTATGAAAGGTTGAAGTCATAGGAGTTTTTAATGAGCAAAAATACGAGCTTGCTCTCGCTTGCTCGACTTAGCTCGACTTATTGTGATAGTTATTGCATACTATGTGCGAATACTTTTGTGGGAACACTATGCAACTAGCTTTACAATGCACCCCTTGGTGGTGCTACCTAGGGGCAAGGTTTATACCTCATTTTGTAATATCAAATTTGTAGATTCATGGAATGACCTCCAAAGCTCTATAGAAAGTATGAAAAATTTTTTCTGGCTCCGTCGCTCACATTTTTAAATGAATGCTTATTTTGGTTTTATGAGCATGCCAATTTGCTATAGGCCTTATGCGTGTTGGGTTGAGATCTTATCCCTGTGTGGTTGGAGCAGCAAGCCTATCATAGCACTGAGTCATCACAGCGAGTGCATTGCAATCTCTCTACGTGCGCATGAAGCGAAAAGTGGGCATGCATGTTGGGGCCTTTTTCCATGCATTCGTGTGCCTGGTTCTGTCTGAGCATGCCTTGGGGCCTGTCTGTGCACTCAGTGGCAACCTCCGTGCACTTCATGTGGGGACCATAAAGTGTAACATTTTTTTGGATTCTATGCACTGCAGGGTGTTGTCGCATTGATAAGGTGATAAACTATTGGTACTATTACCTCTTGATAGAATTGTCGCAACATACAATATGCAAATACGTTGTGTAGCCTATGGAAATGTCTATGATGATCTACAACATACAATATGCAAATACGTGTAAACTATTGGTACTATTACCTCTTGCCTCATTGATCTACAAAATTGTCGTGATATATAATCCACAACTGGGCATGTGTAATGTTGTGCTACTTACAGTGAAGTGAAAGATTGATAGTGCAACATTTGCAATGGTTTAGGTATTTTTGGTTGTATCCTTCATAGGGCACTGGTCTTGCTATGCGCAGGCATGTGCACCTTGCGTGTGTGGTGGCCTATCGGCACATGTTAAGGTGCAATGTGCACCCTCATCATTTTGCTGCAGGAATGTGTAACCTTTGTTGGAATCTTTAGCTCTGCAGGTTAGGGATACGACCATTACTTATTGCTAGATTTTCCTCATTCGTGGACAAATTTGTCGCAATATACAATCCATAAGCGGGAATGTGCGGCTTGCAGTGAAGTGAAAGATGGATGGTGCAACATGTGCAATAGTTTACACGTTTTGGTTTGTATCCTTCGTAGATAACTAATGGTGCTACGCACAGGCATGTGCACCACGGGCACACAATTTGTCCTATCAACAATTTCTGAGGTGCAACATATGGCCACATCATTTGGCTTCACAAAAGTGTAACTTTTATCAGGATTTTTAGCTCAGCAGATTGCTGTCGTTGGGATAGTGCGATTACCTATTGGTAGAGTTGCCTCATTTGTCAACAGATTTGTTGCAATATACAATCAAGAAGTGGGAATGTCTGACACTGTGCAGCCTACAGCGAAGTGAAAGATTGATGGTTTTGTAAATGATTTAAGCATTTTGGGTTGTATCCTTCATAGAGCTAATGGTGCAATGCACAGGCATGTCCACCGCATACGTGCACGGTGGTTTATCGTCGCGTGCTAAGGTGCAACATCCACTTAAGTTATTTGGCCTCAAAAAATGTAACTTTTATCTAGATTATTAGCTCTACGTGTTGCTGCCCCATTGATTAGGCGATTACCTATGGGGAACCTTGCCTTCTTTTGTGATGGAAATTTTGCAAATATACACTTTGTTCATGGTGCTTCGTATAGGAATGTGCACTACAGTGTGCACCCGCACCATTTGGCAGTAGAAAAGTGTAACATTTATTGAGATTTTTGGCTCTATGGGCTGCTGTCATTAGGATACGATGATTACCTGTTGGTAGACTTGCCTTATTTGTCGACAGATTTGTTGTAATATACAGTCAGTATGTGGGAATGTGTGACTTTGTGTAGCCTACAGTGAAGTGAAAGATGGATGGTGCAACATGTGCAATGGTTTACCCATTTTGGGTTGTATCTTTGGTAGGGCAGTAGTGGTGTTGTGCATAGAAATGTGCACTGTGAGCGTGAGGTGTGGCATATCTATGCTAGTTGAGGTGCAATATGCGCCAACGTCATTTGGTAATAGAAAAGTGTAACTTTTATCTAGATTTTTAGCTCTGTGGGTTGCTTTCATAGAGATATGGCATTTACCTATTGGTAGACTTACCTCATTCGTTAAGAGATTTTTTGCAATATACAATTTGTATGTGGGAATGTGTGATGCTATGAAGCTTGCAGTGAAGTTAAAGATGGGTGGTGCAACATGTGTAATGGTTTATGCATTATGCACAATGGTTTAAGCATTTTTTGATGTAAGCTAGTGCCTAGCTACGATGGTGCAGCTTGCACTGCCCGCTCGTGCTGGCATCAGTTTGTGCCTATCTGGGGTCCTATCTACATGCACTCACTAGCAACTAAAATGTGTGCATGTTGAAGGCTATTTGATTTGCAGAAAAGTCTACGATTTTAGGTTAAATATGAGGTATGGTTTAATCATATGTTGTGCAAGCACACTGCATGTGCACATAGTGGCATGCTTACTCACGAATGGGTGTCCTATCCGAGCACCCTTAGGTGCTACCCTCACGTGCAGAATGTTGGTTTTAGAATTGTAATGCTTAAGAGATATTTACCCTATGTACTCCTAGCACATGTATAAGTTTAATTACATATTGGTATTCTTTCCTTGTTTAGAATTATCATAATAAAAATACGCATATAGGCATGTTGATGTAGTGCTGCTTGTGCCAAAGCAGAAGTTGGATGGTTCGATGTGCATAAATTATTTAAGCACTCTTGGCTGTAGCCATAGCCTTATACTATCGGTGCGGCATGCATGCTAGTGCACTGCTCGCCCATGTTCAGTGGCAACCTATGTGGGAGACTTGTTTGGACCACAAAGATCCCTTTTCTAGATTTTTAGCACTGTGGGCTGTTGTCGCATGGATGTGTAATATCCACTAGGGTTTGAGCATTTAGGGCTGTTGCCCAAGTGGTGCACTACTGTGGTGGAGCATGGGGTCATGCACTATTAGAATTGTAGCTCTTAGCCTGTTGCTTTGGGCATTATGTCTCAGTGAAGGTTCTGTGGTGCCCCTAGCACTTGGACAAGTCCTTGTCATCTGTGCTTAATCCCTTCTTATGACTGCATGTTGTGGTTCTCCTCATGTTCATTTTGCTTGAGAAATGTGAGACTCTTTTTGACCTATCATATCTTGGGAATGCCAATGCAGGAACGACAGGTAGCTCAAGTGGCATCTTCAAGTGGTGTAATTTGTGCATGGCTTTATGTTGGTTCAGCGGGCTGTTCCCTTTGTACATTGTGCCAAGTATTGCTTGTCAAGCCATACGGGAGCTACCCAAGTCCTTCATCCTTAATTAGACCCTTTGTACTTCTTTTTTGTACATCTTTGAGGCTCTTGGTCTAATGGAATTGGATTGGCATGAGATAGTTTTTGCACAAGAGATGTATTTTGTTGTGGTACTTCGTATGTCTTAGCTACCTCTTAGTGTGGTCAGTCATTATATGAGTAGGGCTTTGTCACTTGATCGAACCTTCTTTTGGAGGAAGTTCATATGTTGCTTGCTTATCTATCGGATGGGTAGTTTCATTCAATTATTTTTGTGATGCCACAATACTCCATTGTTGGAATTGTCGTGTTTTGTAATGCTGTTGAACATGCGGTCGTCCCTGCTCTCTTGTTGGGATAGACTTGGAAATCACTTGTTTCGATCTTTTCATACTCTGCCAAAGAGGGTTGAGTTTATTGAATGCAATTGTCAAGAAGAAATGTTTCAAAATTTAGCAGATGGTATCCCAACTTGGTAGCGTTCGCTCTTCCTTTGTGTGAGTTATCCCCATACACGACAAACATGTTAATTCTGACATTGGATTTTTCCTTGCACATTATCATTGTAATGCTACCTGGTTGATCCTACCAATAGTCATATGCTTGTCTCAAAGATTAAGGCATGCATGTGTAAATATGAACAATTTAGACCATAGTAATTCTAGAGCTAATACGTGCACCAAACCTCGACTTTTGGAAGGGATGCATTTATTAGGTAAAAGGTTGATGCGGACATTAGCTTGACTCCTTGACGATTCATGATAACTTGTCGAATTGCACGGCCTTCAAGCCAATGATGCATCATTCAAATTTCTACCCTATCAACTTTCAATGGTAGGATAAGGGCTTGCCATGGTGGTGATGGGTGACAAAGAATTAGGGTTTATTTTAGAGTGGGAGCTTGAGAGATGGCTATCACATCCAAGGAAGGTAGTAGATGCTCAAATTACCCAATCCTGACATGGGGAGTAGTGACAATAAATAACAATACCAGGCTCCACAAGTTTGGTAATTGGAATGAGTACAATCTAAATCCCTTAACAAGGATCCAATTGAGGGCACGGCTGGTGCAATAGTCATGATAACTCCAACTCCAATAGCATATATTTAAATTGTTGCAGTTAAAAAGTTCATAGTTGGACCTTGGTTTGGGTTGGTCGGTCCACCTTTCGATGCACACCGCTTGCCCTGATCCTTTTGTCAATGATGCATTCTGGCCTTAGCAACTGGGTCATGCCCTTGGTGTTGTTACTTTGAAGAAATTAGAGTGCTCATAGAAAGCCCACGCTTTGGATATATTAGCATGGGGTAACATCACAAGATTTTGATCCTATTGTGTTGGCCTTTGAGATAAGAATAATGATTAAGAGAGACAATCATGGGCTTTCATATTCCATAGTCAGAGGTGAAATTCTTGGATTTATGAGAGAAGAAACAATGGGAAAGCATTTGCTAAGGATGTTTTAATTAATCAAGGATGAAAGTTGGGGACTCGAATACGATCAAATACTGTCCTAGTCTCAACCATAAACAATGCCAACCAGGGATTGGTAGATGTTGCTCTTTGAACTCTGTTAGCACCTTATGAGAAATCAAAGCCTTTGGGTTCCATTGATAATTTATTAATGGCCAAAGCCTATAAAAGGTCCTCTATGGAGGATCAAACAAAAAGTCCAAAAACAACAACATCAAAAGCGGTTTGAGAAGGGCATACCCCAATCCCAAGTAAAATTAGATGAACATGCATAATGTATTGTCCAGTTTACTAGAGCATTTCCTTGACCATAAATATGCCTTAATCAAAATGTATCCATGCCTTAATCATACTAGAGAGAGTCCTTGAATCTTCCTCCACATGAAGGGTGTCATAGAAGATTGCTAACCTAAATAGCCATAGTAGAATCTGACTGAATCTCAATGGCATGATAAAACAAGAACTTCGAGCTAAGCAATATCAAAGCCTCCAGAATGGCATGCACCTCCATAGCTATGCTTGATTGAGAAACAACCCTCCTTCTAACAACAAACAATGGCTTATCGAGGTGATCTCTGACAACAATTCCCAGCTCCATAGCATCATCCCGAACTGCCATATCATAATTGATTTTGATCCATCTAGTTGAAGGAGGAGCCCAAAATAATGCTAAATTCAACTCATGTGAGTTTTGCAAACTCCCACAAGACATGGATGAAGCCATGTTATATTTTTTTTTATTGTAGGCATCACGTCAATTTGAATCTTTCCCAAAAGGACACCATTACTCATAACATGCTCCTTGTGTTTCTTTAAATTCCTATTAGTCTGAATGTAATTAAGAGCTGTAACAACAATAGCAGCATGCTTAATGACATCCTTACACTTCAAATCATTTGCCTCCGAAGGGCTATATACATGTTGTAATGTAAAATTGCTGTTGCTTCTTCCATTGTTGCTTGGAATAAAAGCTGTGGTAGCATCCTTCATGTGCTGCACATTCCAAACCTCTCTTGCCTTACAACATTCACAAAGCAAATTTTGTGAAGTTTCGACCTAGTTTCAACCCCAAATGTAGCTGCTACACTCCACCATTCTCCTCTTAAATAACCACTCAGAGGTAGGAATACGATTTTTAACTAATCTCTAAATGAAAATCCTCACATGGGCAACACCTTGAGCTTCCAAATCCAACTATAGTTACTTACAATAAGCTGTGAGCTTCTAGCATTTTCCTTAATTTTAGCATTAACCATTATTGAGTAGAGCTTAGGATTATGTACCTCCATGGACTCAGTTTGTAATGTAGTAGTTGGTCCATGCTATTATTCAGTGCCTAAGAAAGATGTAGGACCCTATCAAGCAATAATTCACTAGCCCAAGCTTTAAGACTACACACATCCCATTCTCTACGCTCAATAATGCATTCACTAACAAATTTTGGCCATTATACCTCCATATTAATGTAAGTATGCCACCACTTGTTTGGAAGAAACCCCAACCAATTATCTTCAGTAAAAAGTGCATCCTTACCCTCTCCAATTTTCCACAAAAGTTTTGGAACAACCCATGCCATTGCCTCTTTAATTAGTCTACATGCCTATGAAGCCCCCCGTGGAACACCCCCCATCTTTTCTCCCATTAAGTATTTACACCTGATCACCTCCACCCACAGAAAATCTTCTCTTACATTGATCCTGCTGCATTACTTCATAGTCAAGGCCCATTGCAAAAAATATTAAGATCATGGATACCCAAACCCCCCTCCTCCTTTAGTAAAGTGATGGTACTCTAGTCCACATAATGCATTACATGTCCTTCATTAGTACCACACCATAAGTATCTTCTGAACATCCTTTCCAATACATTGGTCACCCCCTTTAGCACCATACAATGGCTCAAGTAGAAATTAGGAATCGCTGTTAGCATAGAGTTGATCATAACAATCCTGTCAGCCAAGAAAAGAGGCCGGATTCTTCCTTGTTTAACAACTTTTCCAAAAAGGTATCCCTAAATAATTAGGATTTCTTGCCTGGGTCATATAAACTTTAGTAGCCACCATCTTCTTTCCTTTTCTCACCATCCACTTGCTAAAATAGACTCCCGATTTAAAAAGATTTACCTTCTTCCTATAATACTTCCCATAATCCTCTATAATCTATTTTACTACCCTAGTAATAGCATATGTAGGAGCATATAAAATAACATCATCAGTATATAACAAATAAGAAATAATTGAAGAAGTTGTTTCACACCAAAATCTTACCAATGTCATAGCTTCATACTTCCTCACCAGCCTAGATAGAAATTTAGATGTAATGGTGAACAAATATGGTGATAATGGGCATCCTTGCCTAAGTCCTCTCTTGGCCTCAATCCATGGGATTTTGACCCCATTTAATAACATCCAAAACCTTAGTGCTGAGATACAGGCATTCACCCACTCACACAACACTATTAGGAATCCTAAGAATGTCATCATATCAATGACAAACTGTCATCTCACCTTATCGTATGCTTGTTCCATATCTACCTTTATTACTATAAGACCCTCTCTAAAGATCAAAGAGTGCATCTTGGCTGCATTCCTTGAGCAATAAATATATTATCCAAGATTGATCTACCCAGTACAAAAGCACCTTGTTCCTTCATAATTAGGTCAAGTAAAACTATCTTTAAACTTGCCACCAAGATCTTTGCCACTATTTTGTATATAACATTGCACAAACTTATGAGCCAAAACTATTCCAGTCTATCTATGCCCTGCATGTTAGGAATAAGTACCATGCATATACCTTTGTGGGTCTTTATGCATGTGTATGTGTGTAATGTTTGTGAGTATTTATGTTCACTTGTGTGCTGGGGCATGTGTGTACTAAAGTGCCTACCTGTGTGTACATGTATGCATATTCACACATTGGTGCATGTGCGTGCATGTGTGTATGTGGTTTTATGTGGCTTGTGTATGTTTGTGTGTAGATCTATGTGTGTTTACTTCTATGCTAGTGTATGAGCATGCACAGACACATGTATGTATATGGGTGTGTTTCTTTGTGTGCTTTTGTGAGTGTGCATGTGTGTGTGTGTGTGTGTATGTGTGTCTATGTGCTTGTGTGTGTGCATGCTTATACTTGTGCACACATGTGTGTGTGTGTGTGTGCATATGTGTGTGCATATTTGTGTTTTTATGCTTGTGTGCATATGTGTATGTGTGTGAATGTCTTTGTGCACATGGGTGTATGTGCATGTGCATGTGTTCTTACATGTGTGCGAGAGTGTGCACATGTATGTATGCATGTGTGAGTGTTTGTGTTTGTGTATGTGTGTGTGTGTGTTTGTGTGGGTTTATGTTTGTGAGTTTGCACAAACAAACATGTATGAATGCTTATGTCTTTGTGCCTGCATTCATTCCTATGTGTATGTGTGTGTGCACATGTGTTTGGATGTGTGTGTATGTGTTTGTGCATAACTGCATGCATGCATGTGTGCACATGTTTTTATGTGTGTATGTGTGTGTGCATAGGCAAGTGCATGTTTGTGTGGGTGTGGGTGTGTGCATGCAAGTTTTTGCATATGTGCATTTGTGTGTAGGTATGCATGTGTGTGTGTGTGGATGTATGAGTGTGTGTAAATGTGTACATGTGGGTGAGTGTGTTCTTATGTGTGCTTGCATATGTGGAAGCATTTGTGTGCAAGATGTGTCTGTTTATGAGTGGGTGTGTGTGTGTGTGCATGTCTGTACATGTACATTTACATGTGTGCATGTTTATGTGAGTGTCCACGTGTTTGTGTTTGTCTATGTGTATGTGTCTGTGTGAGTATATGTATGTATAATGTGTGCATGTGCCTTCATGTATGTGTGTGTTTGAGTATGGGAGTGCATGTACATGTGTGTCCATGCATGTCTATGCACACATGTGTATGTATGGTAGTGTGTGCCTTTGTGTGAGTGTGTGTGTGCATGTGTGTGTAGGTGTGCACATGTGTATACGTGTGAGCTTATGTGCATGTGAGCATGTGTTCCTTTATGCACCAAGTGTTTGTGCATGTGTGTGCATCTATGTGTGTACTAGTGTGCATGTGTTTCCATGTGCATGTGTGTATGTGTGCATGTTTATCTATGTTCATGTTTTTTGTGCATTTTATATGTGTGTGTATTTATGTGCTCATGTGCATGTGTCTATGCTTGTCTATGTTTGCATATGTTCTTATGCATGCTTGCATGCATGAATGTGTGTTTGTGTGTGTCTATGTGTGTATGTGTGCACATGTGTGTGGTTTTGTGTATGTGGGTGCTTGTGCATGTGTGGGTGTGTGTTATTGTGTGTTTTCTAGTTGCATGTATGCTTATGTGAGTGTCCTAGAAGCATGTGTGCATGTGCTCTTATGTATTTATGTGTATCCATGCATGTTTATGTGTGTGTGAGTGTGTGTGTGGGTGTGTGTGTCCATGTGCATGAGTGTATTTATGTGTGTGCTGTGCTTTCATGTGCTTGCATGCATCAAGGTATATGTGTGAGTTTGTGGCCATATGTGGGCACATGTGTGTGTATACATGTGCATGTGTCAACTATGTGTGCTTTGTGCATGTGTGTGAGCATGTGTGGTTGTGTCTGTAAATGTGTGAGTGAGTGTGCGTGTGTGCATTTATGCATGTGTTTGTGTGTTTGTATGCATGTGCATGTGCATGAGTGTTTCACTATGTATGTGTATGTTTATATGAGTATGTGTGTGTGTGGCTATGCACGTGCATATGTGTACATGTGTGTGCATGTCAATGTTCATGTGCTTTTATGCAGGCATGTGTGTGTGCTTGTGTGTGCATTTTTGTGCATGCATATGTTAGTGTGTGTCTGGCGATGTTTGTATGTGTGTGCATGCATATGTGTATGTGTATGTGTTTGTGTGTTTGGGTGCATGTATGTGGGTGTTTATGTCTGTGCATGCTTATGTGTGCATGTGGGCGCATGTTTGTGCGTGAGTGTATGCATTTGTGTTTTTGCATCATTTGCATGTGTATTTTTGCACATGTATGTCTGTGCATGCATGTTTATATGTGTGTGTACATGTGTGTTTCCAATTATATGATCTCTTGGATAATTGGACATCCAACCCATAACTGTAATGACTCAATTGAAAGAGTAGAGCTCTATTGACTAAGCTATATCCTCCAAGCCAAGTGAAGCAAGCCTGAAAGAGCCAAATGATTCTTCTATTCTTTTCTCTCTGATCCCTCTTTTCCCTGGCATAATTGGGCCATCCTGGACTTCAACCAGAGACCTTCCCTATAAATAAATCATGCTATTGACTATCCAATCAATTGGGAGAGAATCAATAAATTCTTTTTTGGGAATGATTCATCCTGCCTGAACACAGCATACAACTCTTCATTCTACTGCACTCTTCCAATGTGCTTATTCCCCCTTCTCCCTGATCATGTCAAGTCTTTGTGAAAGAACTTCGACGAGGGAAAAAAGAAGGCATTTGGGGAGCCCCCAAAGGGGGTCAAAAAAACCAAGTCTTTATACCAAGCATTCTTCTTATGTTATGGCTAGACCCAATCTCCCGGTCCCTATGGAGAGGAAAAAGAATTTCATGTTTTTCCTTTTGGGAAGCGACAATTCAAGAAATCCTATGGATTTTTACTTTCTTCAGACCTTCGATAAAAGCATGAAAAAGGCTTTCGTTGTACGATCCCTTCGTTGCCCCAAAATGAAAGATGTGATCATGTAGTTCTTGGTCTTTGAAGATACGTTATTAAGTGCTCCATTTTCTTAGAGGCTAAACCTTAACCTATGCTCGAAAGATAGCTATCCATACACTAATTAGGGGCATATGCATCCTTGAGAAGAGAGTAAGTATCCATGGAGTCCCCCTAGACAGCTTAGATCCCATGACTGAATAGAAAAGAAAGTTTGATCTCCATTGGATCTCACCCTATTCGCTCCATTTATCCTACTGAGGAGAACTTTGGTTTCAAAGTTTGATTCGAACAGGAGGTGTACACCATGCTTATGTGCCTTGGATGATCCACATCTATGGGTTAGGCATCGGTGGGCACATTAAACGATCCATGCAGTTGAGATCCCTCATAGCCCAGGTGTAATGACGCAATTCTCTGGGGCACACTCCACTGCTGAGCTAATAGCACGTCGTGTAGGCCTCGCTTGCTATGCCAAATCCGAGATATACCCTAAACCCTTTCCCCCTCTTTCCTTTTGTACATCCACATGTCACCACATGGGAGGGCCATGGGGATGTACAAAACCTATCAACTTCTTACAACCTAGGATACGAAGCTCATGAACTTGGTCTTACTTCACTGTCTAGAAACAAAAGAATAATTACATATCCAAGCTTATCTTAGATGTAGCTCACTTCTTTTTGGGTGTGAAGCAATGTCAAATAGAAATACCTAGCAAGAATAAGCATTAGCTCTCCCAGAAAAGGAGGTGATCCAGCCACACCTTCCAATATGGCTACCTTGTTGCAACTTCACTCCAATCACTAGCTCTACATTCAGCATCCCCCTCCTTCCTTGTGGTTAAGGTAATGACATTGAACAAGGCCAACTCCCATAGTATGATGGGTGGTTTGTATAAGGCCCAAGAACGAATTCACTGCCGTATAGCTGACTGACAATTACTAGCGATTCTATCTTCATGTAAGAGAGTTGTAGCCTACGATCTAAACTGAGGATGGGTTTTAGAGTTAGCTCACCCTCACAATATTGTGACAATTTTTCCCACCCATATTAGCACGTGTGTCACCCAGTGCATCAAGGGCCTGATGACTTGACGTCATCCTCAGCTTCCTCTGGCTTATCATTAGATGTTTGCTTAAGGTTCCAAACTCAGTGGTGGCAACTAACCACAAGGGTTGCACTCATTGTGAGACTAAACCCGACACCTTACGGTAAGAGCTGATGATGACCATGCACCACATATGTCTGTGTTTCAGAAGGCACCCCTCTCTTTCAAGAAAGAGGTTTTGCAGCATGTCAAGCCCTGGTAAGGTTTTTCGCTTTGCATCGAATTGAACCACATGCTCCCCTGCTTGTGTGGTACCCCATCAATTCTTTTGAGTTTCATTCTTATGACCATACTCCCTAGCCTGATACTAAGTGTGCTAGCTACAACACTACACAAGACAATACACACAATTCCTAGTATCCATCAGTTACAGCTAGGACTACTGTGGTTTCTAATTCCATTTACTCCCCTATCTTTCGTTTCTAAGTGTCAGTGTTGGTTCAGTAGGGTACTTTCACTGTTGGTGTTCTTTTATATCTCTACGCATTTCATCACTCCACCAAAAATTTCCTCTGCCCCTACCATACTCAAGCTTTATAGTTTCTGCCACCCGTCAAGGGATCAACCCTGGGATTTGACTGAGGACTTAAAAAGCCACATACATATGCTTTATGCCTAATAATTCTTAATAATGCTTGCGTCCTCTGCCTTACTGAGGCTGTTGGCACAGAGTTAGCTGATGCTTATTTTGTAGATACCGTCATTGCTTCTTCTCCGATAAAAGAGGTTCACGACCTATGAGCCTTCTTCCTCCACGTGGCATTGCTCCATCAGGCTTTTCCTCATTACAAAAAACTCCCCACTGTTGTCTTCCATAGAAGTCTAGGCTGTGCCTCAATCCCAATGTGGCTGATCATCTTCTAAGACTACTAATCATCACCTTCGTAAGCTATTACCCAACCAACTAGCTAATCAGATGCGAGCCCCTCCTCAGGAAGATTCCTCCTTTACTCCTCTGCCTACTGGGTATTAGCAACCATTTCTAGTTGTTGCTCCCCTCCCAAGGGTAGGTTCTTGGGCATGACTCACTCGTTGACCACTGGAAACACCACTTCGCATCTAACTTGCATGTGTGAAGCATGTCACAAGCATTCATCTTGAGTCAGGATCGAACTCTCCATGAAGTTCATAGTTACATTACTTATAGATTCCTTGTTCATAGACAAAGTTGATTCGAAGTTTTCATTCCAAGACTAAAGTGAAGGCTTCTATCCATGCGCTTCATAATACAATATCGTCGTCCCCTCCCTATTACGTCGACACCACAAGCCTCTCTATTCTCGTTCTATCACAGTGGGCAAGAAGCCAGAATCAAAAAACTCAAATTGAGTTTAGGGATAATCAAGCTTAAACTGATGACTTACACCATGTCAAGGTGATACTCTACCATAGAGTTATATCCCTTCTCAGTCCTGTTGAGAAATAAAACTAACTAATCCTAAGGCAAAGCATCTAGAAACTCAACGCCATCATTCCTCAACAACTTGGACCAAGCCTTCTTTTTACATTATTATTTATGGATATCCTATAATGGGAAAAACTGGATTCCATTGTCAACTGCTTCTATCAAAAATAGGATGAACTATGGATTCGAGCCATAGCTCATAGTTTCCTAAAATAAGTGCAATTTTTTTGATTGAAACCTAAAGGGTTTTACATGAAGAAGAGTTTTCTCAGCATGCTCTATTTGAGACTGGTAGGAGAAGAACCAACAAAGTATTGTTCAAGATTTGTTCAAAATAAGAGGGGAAGCAAAACCAAGTCAAGATGGTATGGATCACTTCATTAAGGATCTAACTACCATTTTTGGAGGAACACATACAAGAAAAAAGGATAACAGTAACCCCACCATGAACTACTTCACAACATCATTTTCATTTATTCATTTAGGAATAATAAATAGAGATCAAGTCGAAAATAGTCTAACAAAGTAGAAATAATATATTCTATATAACAATAGAAATACACGTTCTATCAAGACGGAATTTGTCACTTGGTATCCTCTTTCTTAGCAGGCAAAAGATGGGCCGATTTATTTGGATCGACATGTCAGCCCAACTCCATTATATTGCTGGAATCCATATTTTCTATTTGAAGCAGTTGACCCCTTTGCTTCCCTCATGATACAACCCTCTTCCCGTGCATCCCCTTTTCTACTCAATCCACAAAGAAAAATGTAAGACTAGTGCCAACAGTTCATCACGAAATAAAAGACTCACTGAGTGGAGATCACTAACAAATTTGAACTCAAAACTCACTATTTTGATAAAAATCATAGAGATCTTAATATCTATGAATCTATATTGGGACTTCCATGTGGTCCCTTCAGTTGGGAAGTATGGTGGCATTAAAATGTTGTGGGTTGGTCACCTTGTTAGAGTCCAAGTGGCTACCTCCCTCAGGCAGGTCATTATTGTTAAGGATTGGCATGGGAGATCTGCCAAGTCGTGCTTCTGCATTTTCTATTCTGATGGCTAATTTCATGTCAGGAGGGAGGTCTTGAGTACCCTTCTTTCCCACATTGATGACAGCACTCCCACTGTGGTGGGAGGAGATTTCCACTATATCCTCAGTAAGGAGGAGAAGAGAATAGGCAAGCCTTTCCTTTGCAGACTAGTCCTACTAACTGAGAATTTGTTGTGTTATTAACATAGAGTGACTTGCACGATTGACTAGGAGCCCAATTTCACTTGGTGCAACAATAAGGAGGGTTATGCTCGGATGTGGTTCTCGACTATGTAGGGTTCCCATGAACTTTACTGCTCTTATGTCCTTCTTTGGATCATCTATGAGTCATCTTCCTTGTGTTGCTTTTGATCATTGCCCACTTTTTCTCTCGGCCTCTGGGTTGGATTCAAGCTGTAAGGGTGTTAGACCTGAGGATGTTTGGCTTTCTTTTGAGGTTGTATTGGAGATTGTGGTGGGTGCTTGGAGCTTTTAGATCGATTCTAATCATTGCATCTTTTCCTTAGCCACAAGTGCACCAAAACCTTGCATGCCTTAAGGCGATGTAGTAAGGAGATATTAGCTGACGACTTCTCATCTGCCAAGCTGTTGGAGGATAGGAGATTAAATCCACTCGACCACCAGGAAAAGAAGGTAGTTTTGTAGATAGAGGCTTGACTTGAATGAACTCCTTGGACTCAAACCTGTCATCTTGAAATAAGCAATCATAGAATTCACACTTTCCATTGCTTAATTAAGCAGAAAAGTAGAATAAGACTCGGTGGATAAGAGAAGATACACCAAGAAGCTCCAATTCAATCTTTCTTCTTTTCTTTGAATCCATTTTTAGTTTTTTAGTAATCGATTTTGGTTCTTCTTTCTGGTGAATATAGGAAACAGGGGACTTAGGTTGATGGAGATTGAGAAGAAAGCCCGTGTGGCCATTGACTGTGAAAAGGCTTTGAGCCTTTCTTCTTATTCTTCTGAGTCAGATAGGGTGTGTGGAAAGGAATGGGAGTTTTTTTGAAAGTTTGAGAGATACTGAGGAGAAAGGCCATTGACAGATATTCAGGGAGGAGAAGCATTGAAGCAAGCCCCAAAGCCTTATTTTCTAGCACTATTCATCAACTCAAGAATGTATTGCCAGCTTCACATTAGAACATGTCCCCTCAAAAAAGAATGCCTCCCTCCACACTAAATCGAGAAACTGGAGCCCTTGAGCGGAACCAACAAAGCATTCCATTTAATGAAGCCCAGTTCCCTCCTAGAAAGCCACTTTCGGGAGAGAACTCTTGCTCCTCGACTCCCTGAGACCAAAAGATGAGACAGAAAATGCATAAGATGTAGAGAAGACTATGGATGTTGAGTGATCCTCTATCCTATGTCTAAGAGTAGAGAAGTGACCACCTTCTACCAACAAACACTTATTTCCTTCTTGGCCAAGATGTGTGAAATGGAACCTTCCAAAATATCTCTAAAGGTGGATAGTGAAACTACTGGTCTGCTACTTTGACTATCTTTTTTCAACAACTGTGATGAAGGAAAGCAAAGAAACTTTGCTTCTTATAGGTCCCAATAATCGAGTCACTAAGGTCCACTTGTCAACTAAAGTCTCACTTTTTTGGATTCACTTAACCTACCCTTTGACATTGCTCGAAGGTCTAGTATCATATATTAGAAGATTTGATTCTCTATAGTAGCCATCTAATTAATGAATTTCACAACAATCTGAAGCTAGGGTACTTCTAGTCCACCATTCAAAACTTTTGGTCGTCGAATTAGCTATGATCAACTTCACCTAACAACTCGATCTGCATAATCCTTTCACCCCTAGTATGAATGCCCTTCGAATAAGTCCCAAGGTGCAATTACACGATGACCCACATGTGATATGACCTGGGGTCGGGAAAGACAAATGGTAGAAAGTAGTCCCTTCCAACTACTCCACCCACGGAGTTGAATAAAACACTAACTTTGGCTAGGTTCTTCTATCAATCTCCCAACCCTATTGAACTCCTTGTTATGTAAACTAGTCATTGGTTCATCTGATCGAACCTCGTGAGAGCCAAGCCCAATTTAGAAGTTCCCAAAAAAGATCCTCATAATCCAGTTTAATTCTCTAGAGGGGCCCTCAAGCAATAATCCTTGAACTTAGTTCCCCTCTCAATTTTCAATTGAAGTTCCCCTTCTCTTTTCGATGAGGAGAAGGATGAGCGAGTGATAATATATCATGTATAACATGAATTACCAATCTATTGATTCTGGAAGTCACCGTTACTAGGAATAGAGCCGTATAATGTGAGAGTGCCAAGTAGGATTTATATGAATTGAAAGAATACCCCATACCCCAAGGCGACGAAGTACATTAGCGGATGTCATATATTCTATGGGTTCCACGAGTATACTTTCTTAGGGAGGGTATAGTCAATGTGGATGCCCTCATAATAAGCATGTTCATTAGTACACTAAAAGAAAGTAAATTCGACTGCTATGTCATGCTACTAGAAGGCTCCAACTAATGGGCCGACATGGAGTGAAAAAGAATTTTCCATTGATTCGATGAAGATTACTCTGTCTCCATAGCCTGGTGTGTTCAAAAAAATAAACCAAGCAAGTCGGCATGGGGGCCCCCCTTTGGGGTGTTTATTTTTGGGAACTTCTTTACTATACTATAATAGAATCTCAATAATATAAATAGAAGATTCTATTCTTAGAAATATTCAAATAGAATGAGATTCGTGAGTACCATTGTGACCATGTACTCTTTTTTGTTTGTTTGATTTTTGTTTTGTCAATCCGATGATTAACGAAAGCAAGTAGCTTGCCACTCTTTGGTCTCATCAAAACTCATCATGCAGGTACAGGCAAGACCATAAGTAGTCATGAATTTGGACTTGACTCACCTTGTCCAAACCCACTAGGCCAATCTCCACTCGCTAGGTAGGGCAGCTGGCCTATCCTTTTAGAAAGATTGTTGTCTCTTCTGGAGAGTCAAAAGCTTAGAAAGCCAGTCTTGAGCAATGGTTACTCCTTCTGGAAATGATGGGGGAGGATAGCAAATCAGTCCAAGTGATGTTCAAAGAAAGGTAGCTTGCATCCCAAGCCACTTGCATCCCATGAAGGGGGATGGGTTTCTACATGTTTCCTTCCTCTCAAACTAGAACTGAGCTGGCTACTCTATTGGTAGCTGCTAAATAGATGAAAAGAGACTCTCCTAGTTTTGGGCTGTTTGGAGGGTTATATATATAGTCATTTTGTTTCACTTCATATCATAAATTCTTGCTCGCATTCATCAGTACATTGCATCTTAGATTTGGTTCTAAGAACATTGAAGAAAGCTAGGGACTGGTCTCCAGATCGAGAAATCAATTGAGGCCAGCAATCAAACAAGTCAGCTTCTGGATGTCGTGAAGGGTTCCCCCGTGGGATGGATGCACTAAAGCAATCGTTGTAAGAAAGACTTGCGGTATAACTTATCATCAATGAGAGTGCATATGGTCTATTGTCTTTTTATGTGCCGAGCTTCATCTCAAAATGAGGGGAGTACTCCACTGGGATCCCGATCCAACATGAGCTCCTCTTGATTCGCATGATATAAATCACTTCAGTTTCAAGACTTTGATATATGTATATCTAGTGGAGGCATGTCCCCGAATGGTTCTTCAAACTTAATAAGAGATTCTCGCACATTATTCTCTTCTCTCTAATGAATTTCAACAATGTTTTCATCAAATCAAGAGCCTTTTTCTTGTATCTCTTAATGATAGATCCTTTGCTTTATCTCAAAGGTGTATTTGATCTGATTAACTATGAGTCACTGTGGACAATTACTATCATCACCATGAAACCTAAGGCAAATATGAGACCAATAAGGAAGGCTTCATATTCAACTTGTTGTGGTATATGGTATTAATATCAGTATATTTGGAGTTCTTGCTTGAGTGTAATCTTCTCTGGATTAGTCAAAACTATTTCAACTCCACTACTATGCTCTCCTGATGCTCAATCAACATGCATTGTCCAAGTATAGGGAAAGTGGTCTGGTTCCCAATTTCTGCTTCTTCAAATGTGTAATTCCATTGGCAAATATGAGTGACTTTCTTGAAGTCCTAAAGATATAATTGATTTCAAATTCACATAGCTCTATAACTCGGGGCATCCTGGGCCCTCTTTTCTAGTTATCTAACTTTAATTCCAAAAAGATCGGTTCACATTAAGGAAGATTTATTTATTGCACTTGAGTTTGGCATATCATATATATATATATATATATTAAAGAATAAAATAGAAAAAAAAAAGAAAATAGAATATGAATGATGATTTCTACTCCATTATATGTCAAAACAAAACATCTGTGCCCTCTACTTTACAATTTGATGATTTGAGTCACTACTGGTTGTAATTGAAGTGCATTTTGAGTAGCCCATAATCTTTTTTGTTTCATATGCATGAGCTTACCTAGATTGTTTGGTAGTTTCTAAACTTTCGACGGGGGGCCTCCTCTGGGGAACTTCTGGACTCAAAATTTAGGAATCAAGATTTCCCCTCCCCCTCTTCTTGACTTGAGTCTTTCCTTCCCCTCACTCGATGTTATTTACCAGCCTCGACTCTAGGCCCCCCCCCTTTTTCTTTTGATATCTAGATCATATCTTCTTCAGATTGTCTTACTGTCAATTACTTCTTTAGCGATGTAAAGCCATTAAGTAACATACTGGCGAGGGAACGACTGTCTTGGTATTCATTCTTCTTTCATTAGTGATTGAGAGTCAGAGCTAGTGACAATGCATAGTCAAAGTCTTCTTTGCATGTCTAACATCCACTCCTTATAGTGGAGTGCCTTGTGGTGCCTTTCACGATGAGAGAATGCTATACCAAAGATAATAACTCAAGGGCATTGGCTACTCACCCCATTTTCATTGCATAAGTGAGGATGCCAGTCATCATAGTATGAACTTTCCATCTTTTTTTATAGGGGTAGGCTCATGGCGATCTTTAAGTTGAAGTATACCTCTAGGTCTAAGTAGGCAATCTGGTAAAGCTCTTATGGCTAGCTTCTAGTCTGGGGAAGCGGTTGACTATATAAGTGGAATATCCCCAATCATTAGCTCTGGTTCAACAACTAACTCTCTATCGAATGGGGAAAATTTCAAGCCACACTCAAAAGTCACCCCATGGGGATTGGTGACTTTTTTGGATTCTCATAATAAGAAGGCTTCCAAGCCAAGCAAGCAGTTCTCTCTTGTTTCTTCCTTGTCAGGAGATTTTTCATTCTTCCCATGGGTATGGGGATGTCTCCCAAAAGTAGGGTTCATCTATCAATTATCTCAAGAAGGGGAAGACCTCTCGCTATAGATATTTTCAAAAAAACTTCTTGAACATCTGGGAAAGCCAGAGACCGAAGCCTTGCTTCAAGAGTGAACAATTATGATGGCAAGACGGGAGGAGGACATTGATATGATTACCTAAAAAAGATTTGATAGGGGATGCATCTCTCAAAGGAAACTTTTTCTTTGTGATTGATGTTCTAGATGGTCTAAGATGGAAACACTATTTTTTTGGCCCTCATCCCATTCTTTGCTCTCAAAGGTGGTAGGTGGTAGTAAAGAAAAGACTTTCCTGGCTGGCAGGAGTCAAATATTGGTTTTTCCATATCTATGTGGTCCATGTCATTTAATATTTGGACCATTAGGGATAGAAAAATCCATTTCATCAGAAGTGGTAGGAATCTAGAACCACTGAACTTCATTGGCCTTGACAGAGGTTGAAGGGAAGGGGGTTTGGACTTTCAGGCACCAAACAACTTCTACGTAGGTAGCCATCCTTATTGTTAGATCACTTTCACCTTGAAAGATGTAGTTGTAGATTAACCAATTAAGTTAGTACTTTGTTTTCTTATCTTATTTCATTTACTAACATTGAGCAAGAATCAGAGTGGAGGCTCCCATCTCTGAGTTTCTACCCAATGCTTGTCTATATATCTTCGAGGTCCTATTGTCTATAGTAGACAGGCTTGATAAACAATAAGGACTAGTTGTCCCCCTGCAGGCTACTACTTTTGTGACCAAGGCTAGAAGGATCATCACCCATGTGTCAATCTTGCTGGGTGGTCTATCTGATGAGCTTGGCAACATGACTAACTACATGAAGAGGTTGATGTGACATTGGTATGGGAGGCCCACTATAGGTCCGTGACACATGCTAAGGAGGAACTCCAAACAGCACATTGTTTAAAGTCTCATATTGTGTGGAGATGGTGAACATAATTGAGTGAGAGCTTATGTTGGTAGAGCATGAGCTTGCAGAGGCACGCCTTTGGGTTGAATCATTAGAGGCTAAGAGGATAGCTTATAGAGAGGACCTTGCTAAGACTACTACCTCTGCATCAAATCTACACATTGTCCTTGTTAATTATAGAGTTATAATTGTGGCAGTGATGACATTAGGTGTTGGGATATCTTTGCCAAGCTGTGTCATCATCTTATCCTCTATAAGGTCCATAATGCTAGTAGCCTCTATTTTGTTTGAATAGGATTTGTGTAGGCTTTGATCATTACTAACATATTTGCATATTTTCGAATTTCATCTATGAATGAATACAACACTTTACATGTTTCAACCCGTTCAATTTCTATGAAGAGTACCTACGAATCCTTGTAGTAATTGAAATGAATATAGTTTCCTGAGGAGCCTCGCTAACTTCAAACTCTTAAAGTAGCCTACAATAGTCTCTCAAAAATGATTGGTAGGCTAAGAACCTGAAGGTGGTGATGAAACTAGTTTCTTGTCATGATGACATTGGTGTTGCCTGCCCCTAGTCTAGAAATGCTGATGAGTGTTTACTCCCCCAACCTTGAATAGGTCATGGGATCCACTCTTTGCTCTGAGGCTAGGGTTTGGCCCCTATGTCAAGGTAGCAACTAAGTCGACTTCCTTCCTATATAATGAAATGAGAGAAGTGGGATGGGATTGTCCCCGAACTGGGTAATACCTCTTCCAATATTGAACATGAATTGGTGTGAGAACACAGTTATTTTTGGGGGACACTTCTTTTCCTTCAGTAGAAGACACCTTCTAAATAAGAAAAGGTCCTTCCCACTAATGTTTGAATGTGTTGCATCCGTCAAGTTACATTCATAGGCCTTATAAAGGCTAGCACTAGGTCTTCCAGCCTGAAAAACCGTCTATGAATCCTTTGATCAAAGGCTTTTGATACACTTGCATGGTAGATTTCAAGCCTTTGTCAAGAACTCAGTCATTTCTCCTCCAGAGCATCAAGCTCTTGGAGTCTAAGTTGCATTCTCTGGTCCTCTATAAAGCCTTCCTAAATTGCCACTCTAAGGGTGGTGATTTGGACTTCCAATGGGAGGACTGCTTCTCAAACAACGTTAAGGCATAAGGAGTGGAGCTGGTAGGTGTATGTGTAGTAGTATGGAATGCCCATGGTCCTTCAGGAAGCTTCTCATGAAGGTCATTTCTTAGAACAAGTGCGATTAGAATGAGAAGCTTACACAGTGTCTTCTTGACTGACAACCTCTTCATGCCAATTAGTCGTACCTTTGTAATGTGTAGAGAAACAATGTTGCATCTGAAACTTTCTACGAAGTCAATCTATTTGTTGGTTTTTGAATGGTGTTCATTCCATTGTCAGAGATCAGGTGAACAAGGACTTTGAACTAAGAGATTAGATGATTTCAGATCCACATCATTTCCCTTTACACATTTTAATGGTTTGGCCTCTACCCACTTGAAAAAGAATCTGTGGTAGCCAGAATATACACATGCCTCCTTGATGAAGGAGGCTGGATGGTGCCAATCACATATGTGCCCCAAACCTGAAGCAAGACATTACCATCAGATGTCAAGGTTCTGATGGCTGTCAAATGAAGTCTACATGTATCCAACAAATGTGGCATCTCTTGGAGAAATCTTTTGACATGGTGGGTCAGTATTACCCTAGTCGTCTTAGTGATGGTAGAACTTGGTCCCTTACTAGTGTGCATCACGGACTCCAAAATGAGCTTCCTCAAAAGCTTCTTTAGATTCTAGCTTTGACAAGCATCCTAGGAGGAATCCATCGAAGGCACTCCAATAGAGAACTCTGTTCTCACAAGAGTCTTGTATAGCCCAACGTCTAATATAGTTTCGAGTGGGCACATTCACAGATAGAATTCTCTACCCTTATTTAGATATTCAAGCAATTGCTTTTGTCAATCCTCTTTTGTAGTCACTTCTAAGGCTTCAGTGCCACACGAGGTTAGCTAACCACAACATTGAAATCCCTTGCCACTATCATGGGTCCCTCACCTCTAGCCTCCTCCCTCAAGATCTCCCACACAGGATTCCTCTTGATAGGCTCCTTGGAAGCATACACCACACAATATTTTATCAACGATTCCTCCCCTAACGTTCCCTGTACAACAAGTACTTGCAATGAAATTTTCATAACTTTCAAGTGAAGCCAGCTCCTCCATAGAACCATAATCCCTCCAGGCAATCTACTTGATTATTGTACTACAAACTCCCAGTCCCTACCAAGTAGTAAATCAGCATTACATCTACTGAATTTCTCCACCTTGGTTTCAACAAGAGCCATTATTGCAATGCCTCCTCTTCTTACAAACCATTATAGGTAACCTCTTGATTTTTTATCCCATATTCCCCAAATGTTTCATATAGTGAGCATAATCATTTTTGGATGTAGTAAAGCATAACAACCTCTAGTATCTCTGACTAACAACAGTTGGCTTTCCAACAAACTGGCAACACTTCCACATGAAGTGTACAACCAATTCCCACTTTGAAAAAAGCATTGGACATAGTTGTTGCAACAACATAACTCCACACACCATGGCCAGCATTTTATAGCACAAACATCTTAGAATTCCAAGGGATTCAGTAATCACATTCAGATCATACAAACAGCAGCAAGGAAAAACTTCGGCTTATGTTCTCTCTTTGAACTTCCAATTTTTTTAGAGTGCTCTACAGCTTCACATCCACAGCATCCCCCTTCATTCTTGTACTTATCATTGTTTTGAGTCTTCATACAATAAGCTCCCTACCTCTATAGACTCCATCAACACCATTTCAGCAACAGCATGTCTTCACAAAACTACAACCTGCTTTCTCATATTCGTATTACGCATGATATGCCACCAAGCACATCTCCAGTCCCTCGTTAGTTTCAAATTAGCTCTTTATAGAATTCAAGCATGGTTAAAGGGATTCATAATAGCAATAAAGTTTCCTCCAATTCTACACACCAGTAATCCTCCAGTAACAACTTCACCTCCAGCAATTGGCCCTCCTACTTACCCTCTCCATGCCATCCTCAAATCTATTTCTACATTCAACATAGCTGCATCATAATCCTACATCCCCATTCATTTCATTCTTCTTTACATGCTTCACACAATCGAAAGAAGCAACAACACTTTGCCAAGTAACTCTGTTAATTTCAAGCAAGTGTCTCATCTTCATTTCCAGCACCCTATTGGATTGCCTCTTCGCCCACTACTCATCATGTGTCGAGTCATTATTCCCTGAAGGATTGCAAGGCCTTTTACTACAGAAATATGCTTGTCTAAAAGAAAACTAGAAACTAAAGAGAGCATCCACAAAATTTGGCCCAAAGCATTCACACCAAACACCCTGCTTAGAATCATGAATGCAATCCCTACACTTTTTATTATAGCTTGCACCTCCATGAATCATCACCAAGGACATTTCATTGCAAAATGCTGCAACCATAAACTACAACTGAGAGGTTCTCCTCTCTCTTCATTTAGTTTTATAAAGCTACATGGCTTGAAACTCCCTTAATCTTATCACAATCTTATTGCAATTTTCCCTTCCCCTTGGTGTCCTCCTCTATTGTCCTCTTGTTCTGCTGGCATCCATCGATATGCTGAGTCACCTGTATTGTAGCCTCCTTCCCCATTGTATCCTTTTGGGTCCATACTTTCCTGAAAGGTTCCCTCCCCCTCGCAATAGAGATACTTCTACACCTTCTGGGTTCCTCCCAACTCCACCATTATTAACTGCACCCCTTGGGTCCCTCTAAAAATTTGGAGCAACTGTATGAACTAAAAATTTTTTTTGAATAGGCATGGCAGCCCTCCTTAAATGCACTAACATCTAAGAGCCTAGTCCTTTCCTGACTCCCTCATCCTCTTCCCACTAAGTTCTTTGTTGTTGGTTTCCTGGCTTCCTTGCATTGTTTTATCCATCTTCTCCTTCCCACTTGCTCCATTCCCCTCTAAATACCTATCAAATTGGCTTGTGTCTCCCAAATGGAACATTGATTCGTGTAGCAGCCAACATGGCGGCAAGTGTGGCACATTCGAGGAAGGCTCTCATACAAAAAAAAGGAATTCCTTCCTCAATAGCCTACTTAGCCATATTCATGGCTTCAGTGGTTTCGAAAGGTTCATCCTTACAAAGACCCTTGCATACGAAGATCGTTACAAATCAGCTGTCCATCCATCATGTAAGATTGGTTCACCAACAGCTTTGGCAATGCATAAAATGTTTTTAGTGTCCTAGTATAGAAACAGAAGCATAGGAAATCTTACCCTCACTTAGGCACACATTATAGTCACGGCACTAGGCCTAAACTCAGGGTCCAAACATCCAACCCCATGGCTTGCTCTGTTACTTGCCAAGGTCTACCCAGACACATCGCATCCCTATCCTCAATTGATACAAAATGAATACAAAAGCTTCCTAATGAGAGGTTTAATATTATGAAATTCTTAAAATAGCCCCACTTATGTTATAAAAGCCTTGCCATAATGTAGCAAGGAAGGGCATTACCATAGACTCTCCTCACCAAATAAAATTAGTGAAACTCCTTGCCTCTACAGCATGTTGAATCTGACATGATAATCTCATCTTGTACTATATAATCAAACATTCTAGTAGTAACCTCCTTAACATCAATATAAGGAGGCTATTCAGTGGTTATTTTATTTGTTGTATTTGAGTTCCTTCTAGCCGTCAGCACATCTTTGGGTTCTATTGATAATATAATAATGGCCAAAGGCTACAGAAATTCTTCTATTTAGGATTAAATAAAAAAAATTAAAAACAATAACATTAGAAGTGATTGGGAAGGGGCATACCCCAATCACAAGAAAAATCAATTGAACATGCATAATGCATCACCCAGTCTATTGGAAAATTTCCTTGCCTATAAATATGTGTTAACTAAAAGGTATCCATGCCTCTGACATACCAGAGAGTCTCTAAATCTTCCATCACATGAAGAGTGTCGTAGAAGATTGCCCACCTCTTGAATAGCCATAGTAGAGACTGTCTGAGGCTCAACTACATGATACATGAAGAACTTCAACCTAAGAATTTTCACAGCCTCCATAATGGCAAGCACCTCCATAGCTATGCTTGATTATGAAATAACCTTCCTCCTAGTAACTAGCAATGGCTTCCCAAGGTGATCTTTAACAGTAATTTCTAGCCTCACAGCATTGTCTCAAAACATCGAATCGCAATTGATTTTGATCCATCTAGTTGGAGGAGGAGCCTGGAATAAAGCTACATTCAACTCAAGTGGGTTGTATAGATTCCCACTAGACAAGGATGAAGCAAGTTATATTTTTTTATCACAGCCACTACATCAACTTGAATCTTCCTCAATAGGATAGTATTGATGAATATTTGCTCCTTGTGTTTTTTTAAATTCTTGTTAGTCAAATGTAGTAGAGAGCTATAACAACTACAACAACATGCTTGATCATGTCCCCACACTTCAATTTGTTCACCTCCAAAGTGCTGTAAAGCTACTATAATGAAAAATTGCTACAACTTTTGCTGCTGCATGGAACAAGAGTTGCAGCCACGTCCTTCATGTCCTCCACATTCCAAACCTCTTTCGTCTTCCAGCAATCCTACATGAGATGTTATAAAGTCTTGGCCTGATTATACCCCTAAACACAGTTACTGCACTCTATCAATCTCCTTTTGAATATCCATTCAGCGATAAGAATATAATTTTTCACTAATTTCCAAGTGAAAATCCTCACCTTGGCCACCCCCACCATATCCCACTCCTTGCATTATGGTATCATATCCTTCTTCAGTATGGTCCTCATTGGTATGATTTTGAGTGTGCCTCTGTGTCAGTGTTCCCTTGTTTAGAGCTTTATTGCTCTCTTTGCTGCCACCTGGTAAGACCTGTGCAATGTCCATCTTCCCATTTAATGCCATGCAAGAGTTAATCTCCTCAACCTCTTTTGTAGATGCCACGACTATGTCACTCGCAGAAGATACTGAGTCTGCTAATATTCCACTATCATTCAAACCCACTCCCACTTCACCATTAATTACAAAAATGGTCAATACAGATTGTTTTCTTAGTTAAGAGCATAGCTGCTTTTCTCAATCAGTAATTCATTATGCGTGGGTGACACATCTTCACAACTTTTCACATTTTTGTTGTTCTTCTTAGCTTTAGTGCTAGTCATACTATAGATAACCACCTATCCTTCCAGTACTTCCAACACCACAATGCAACATAGCAAGGCAATTACAGTACTTATTCAATCAACAATTCTAGCAAATATTCCAACCAGTAATTACTTTAGCCAAAAAAGCCTTTGTAATTAATTTCTGTACTTCCGACACCACAATCACAACATAACAAAGGAGTAATAGTAATTTTTTCATCCAACAATTATAGAAGTAATTTCAAACAGAGATTGCTTCAGCCAGCATAACTTGTGCATTAATTCCAGCACTTCCAACACCACAATATCTAAACAACAAAGAAATAACAGCACTATTTCAACCAACAATTTGAAAAACAATTTTAACCAGAGATTACTTTAGCTAGCACCACCCATGCAATTAAATCCCAACACTTCCAACACACCAACAAGGCAAAAAAATTGCAAAATAATTCCACAACATAGTATTTTCAATAATTAATTTACCACTTAAAGTAGAAACAATAAAGCAGCTAGAAAATAGAGATATATATGAAATTTCAAAGTTCTAGGTTTAGATTTGACCTTGGCAATTAAAATTTTGTTCCCTTGTTGCATTAGAGAAACTAAAGAAATTGTTGCTCGACAAGCTACCACAATCCCATAGTACACCTTAACGTGCCCATGATTAGTTATGTGTGTTCCTAGGACATGTTCATTTCAAGATTGGTCTTCTTGTAGGCATGTGGGTCGCACGCCGTGCTTTGTTCAATTTGTCATGTGCTTAGCTCCGCACGTCACACTGTTCATGTCGTCATGCAGGCTCAATTTAATTTTAGTGCCAATCTTTGAATTCATTAGCATTCATGCCTCTAAAGAAATTTCTACGTCACCATCTGCTGTGCGCACCCCCAAACCACCATGTGCACTCTCGTTGTGCTTCTTACACACCGAGCGATCTTCCCTCCATTGGGAAAACTAGAATCCCCACCTCCCTCACAAAAGCTCCCACACAATGTCTTTGGGTTCCTTTGATAATACAATAATGGTCGAAGCCTACAAAAATTCCGCTATAGTGGACCAAACAAAAAAATCTGAAAAGAACAACATCATAAGTGGTTTAGGAAGGGCATACCCCAATCCCAAGTAAAATCAATTGAACATGCATAATGCACCACCCAATCTGCTAGGGAATTTCCTTGCCTATAAATATGCATTAACTGAAAGGTATCCATGCCTCTGACATACCAGAGAGTCTTTGAATCTTCCACTGGGTGAAGGGTGTCGTAGAAGATTACCCACCTTCTAAATAACAATAGTATAGTGTGTCTAAATCTCAACAGTATGATACATGAAGAACTTTGACCTAAGCATTATCACGGCCTCCAGAACGACATGCAACTTAATAGCTACCTTGAATGTGAAATAATCTTTCTTCCAGCACTAGCAATGGCTTCCCAAGCTGATTTCTAGCAACAATTCCCAGCCCCACAGCATCGTCTCAAACCGCTGCATCACAATTGATTTTGATCCATCTAGTTGGAGGAGGAGCCTAGAATAAAGCTATATTCAACTCATGAGAGTTGTATTGATTCACACTAGACATGGATGAAGCCAAATTGTATTTTTTTATTACAGCCATTGCATTAATTTGAATCTTCCTCAATAGGATAGTATTACTGAATACTTTCTCCTTGTGTTTTTTAAATTCCTATCCATCCAAATGTAGTAGAGACTTGTAGTAACTACAGCAACATGCTTGATCATGTTTTGACACTTGAATTTGTTTGCCTCGAAAGTGCTGTAAAGCTACTGTAATGTAAAATTGCTGTAGGTTTTGCTGCTACATGGAATTAGAACTGTAGTAGCATCTTTCATGTGCTACACATTCCAAACCACTTTTGCTTTCCAACAATCCCACATGAGATGTTGTGAAGTCTCAGCCTGATTATACCCCAAACGTAGTTGCTGCTCTCTGTCTGTCTCCTCTTCAACAGCAATTTAGTGGTAAGAATATAATTTTTTGACAATCTCCAAAGGAAACTCCTCGCCTTGTGCAACACTTTGAGCTTTGAAATCTAACCATAATTACTTACGACTGTACATGAACCCTCAGTGTTTTCTAGAATTTGAGCTTGCACCATTGTTGAGTAGAACTTGGAATCGTTAACCTCCACAGATTTTGTTTGTAGTTGCAGTAGCTATTCCATGCTACCATTCAATGCCTAAGAAAGTTGCAACACCCCATCAAGCAATAATTCACTAGCCCAAGTTTTAAGACTACACATATCCTATTCCCCTTGCTTAATAATACATTTACTAACAAATTTTGGCTCTTCTACTTGCATGTTGATGTACGTAGGCCACCACTTGATTAGAAGAAACCCCAATAATTATCTTCAGTGAAAAATTCTTTGGGTTCTATTGATATAAAAAAGTCATTAGGTTCCATTGATATAATAATAATGACCAAAGCCTAGGAGGATCAAACTAAAACTCAGAAAGCAATAGCTTCAAAAGTGATTTGGAAAGGGGCATACCCCAATCCTAAGTAAAATCAATTAAACATGCATTATGCACTGCCCAGTATATAGGGGAATTTCCTTGTCTATAGATGTTCGTTAAGCAAAATGTGTCCATGCCTCTAACATACCATAGAGTCTTTGAATCTTTCTCCATCTGAGGGGTGCCGTAGAAGATTGGCCACCTTTTGAATAGCCAGGCTAGAGTCTGTTTGTTGTTAATAGTTCCACAGTCTCCAGAATAGCATGCACCTCCATGGTTGTGCTTGATTGTGAAATAATCTTCCTTCCAACAACAACCAAAGGCCTCCCAAGGTGATCTCTAACCATAATTCCTAGCCCTGCAGCATCATCTCAAACGGTCGCATCACAGTTGATTTTGATCCATCCAATTGGAGGAGGAACCCAGGATAAGGCTACATTCAACTCATGTGAGTTGTATGTATTCCTGGCTTGACATGGATGAAGTCAAGTTGTATTTCTTTATTATAGCCACCACATCAATTTGAATTCTCCTGAAAAAGATAATATTGCTGAAAACTTGCTGCTTGTGCTTTTTTAAATTCTTGTTCATCGAAATATAGTAGAAAGCAATAGCAACTAAAGTAGCTTGCATAATGACGTCCCTACACCTTAATCCATTGACCTCCAAATTGTTGAAAAGTTGCTGTAATGAAAAATTACTATAGTTGTTGCTGCTGCATGGAATGAGAGTTATAGCAGTGTCTTGCATATGGTGCACATTCTGAACTTCTTTTGCCTTCCAATAATCCCACATGAGATGTTGTGAGGTCTCGGCTAGGTTTCACCCCAAACATAGTTGTGGCACTCAACTAATCTTCTCTTAAATAGCCAATTAGTGGTAGGAATATAATTTTTCACCAATCTCCAAATGAAAATTTGCACCTTCGACAGCACTTTTGAGTTTCCAAATCCAGCTATAGTTATTTCAAGAAGCACATGAAATCCCAACATTTTTCTTAGTTGCAGGTTACTACAAAGATGAGTAGAGCTTGGAATTATTTACCTCCATAAATTCTATTTAAAGTTGCAACAGCATGTCCATGTTGTCCTTCAGCCCACAAGGAAGATGTAGTATCTTTTCCATCAATAATTCATTAGCCCATGCTTGAAGACTGCACTCATTCTATTTGCTATGCTCAATAATGCATTCACCAATGGATTTCGATCATTCTACCTCCATGTTGATGAATGTAAGCCACCACTTGACTGGGAGAAACCTCAACAAATTATCTTTAGCAAATTGTACCTCCTTATCATCTCTAATTCTCTAAACGAAATTTAGTATAATACTTGGCATTACCTCCTTGATTAATCTGCATGCTTGCAAGCTCCCCATTGAATAACCCCAATTTTGTCTCCCACAAAGTATTTACTCCTCATCACTTCCATCCACAAGCAATCTTCTTTCACCAAGATCCTCCTGCACTGCTTCAAGATTAAAAGCTATTGCCAAATACAAAGATCAAAGATACCAAAACCACCATCCTCCTTTGGTAATGTGATAGTGCTCCAATCTGCATAATGCATTGCTTGTCCCTCCTTGGCATTGTACCATAAGTTTCTTCTAAAAATCTTTTCCAAGACATTGATCACCCCCCTTGACACCACACAATGACTTAAGTAAAAATTCAAAATCACTGCCAACACCAAGTTAATCAAAAAAAAACCTGTCTGTCATGGAAAGAGGTCTGATTCTCCATTTTATGACTTGTTCTTCAATTTTTTGAATAATAAAATTGAAGTCTTCCTTATTTAGCAGACTTGTTGAAATAGGTATCCCAAAATACTTGAGATTTTCCTCTTGGGTCATATTAATTTTCCTTGCCACCATTTTTCTTCTCTTCCCTACCATCCGCTTGCTAATGTACACTCTTGATTTAGACAAGTTTACCTTCTACTCAGAATACATATCATAATCTTCCATAATCTTCCATAATCTATCTTACTACCTTGGCCACAGCACATGTAGTAGGAGCATATAGAATGACATCATTGATATATAACAAATAAGAAACGATTAAAGAAGTTGGCCCACACCAAAATCCCAATAATTCCATAGCTTTATACTTTCTCACAAGCCTAGATAGAAATTTAGATGTGAAGTAAACAAAGACAATGACAATGGGCATCCTTGCCTAAGTCCTCTCTTGGCCTCAATCCGTAAGATTTTGATGCTATTCAGTAACACCCTAAACCTCGGTGATGTGATTCATGCATTGGCCCACTCGCACCACACTATTGGGAAGCCCAAAAATGTTATCATATTAATAACAAACTGTCATCAAACCTTGTCATATTCTTGTTCCATGTCCACTTTTATTGTCATAAGTCCCTCTTTAGATGTTGAAGAATGCATCCTGGTTGCCATTTCCAATGTAATAAATATGTTATCCCTGATAGATGTACCTAGAACAAAAGCTCCTTGCTCCTTGGTGATCAGATCAAGTAAAACTATCTTTAGTCTTGCCACCAAGATCCTTGCTACTATTTTGTATATAATGTTGCATAGACTTATAGGCCTAAATTGTTCTGGTCTTTCTGCACCTTACACTTCAGTAATAAGTATAATAAGAGTATCCTTCCAAGCTGTTGGCATCTGTCTGTCTTGAAAGAATTGTAGCATAACTTGAATAATATCTCCCTGAGTAATATCCCAGTACCCCTAAATGAACTCTACTATAACCTTATCCATCCCCAGTGCCTTGTTCTTTCTTAAAGATCTAATAGCTGCAATGACTTCTTCCTCAGTAGCCTGCATGGTGAGTATTCTTTCTTATTCTAATCCAATGCATCTGTAAGGTTGGTATTGCAGTGTAGGATACTCAGCATCTATATTACACCATTTTGCCTCAAAATGATTCAACAACGAGCTTTTTTTTAGTTCTGTGGAACTAACCACTTCACCCATGTCATTCTTCAACTACAATATTTGCTTATCTCTCCACCTAGAAGTCATAGCAGCATGGAAAAAATTGATAATATTATCGTCCAAATGAGTCCATTATGCCTTTGCTCTTTGCCACCACCATCTCTCCTCAAGTGCACTAGCCCCATGAAAGGAAGAAATGAGTTGTCTGAGTTGGATGTGTTCCTCTTCACTCAGACCCTTAGATTCCTTGAGTTATAGACTATGGATTTTCTTTTCAAGCTCACCATTCCTGTCAATAAGGTTTTACATCTCAGACTTGCTCCACTTACACAAAGCAGCTAGGGATCTATAGAATTTGGTAGAAAGCCTCTCCATATGATTCCCTCTTGCTAATTTATTCTGTAATTTTTGAACCACCCCCATAATCTGAGTAAATGAGAGCTAAGCACACTCAAATTGATTTCTTCTTTTAGTGGCCATCTCCTAGAGATTCCCCAAATCAATAATTAGTAGGCAATGATCAGACCTAATGCTTGACAAGTGACTAAATATGCTTGTAGGGAAGTCCTATATTCCCTAAAGATTCATAAGCACTCTATCTAGCCTACCCAGTATTAGAGCACCCCCTTCTTTCCCATTACACTAAGTGTACTTATTGCCCAAAAGTCCTAAGTCAACCAAGTCCAAATGCTGCATGATTTTAGGAAACTCCTATTGTCCCTGCCCACTTCTAAACATCTTCCCTTCTCTCTTCTCCTCCTACAACATGATAATGTTGAAATCCCCTTCCTCCATTAAGATCTCTCACATAGCATTCCTCTTGATAGGCTCCTTAGAAGCATATACCACACAACATTTTATCATCCCTTCCTCCCTTACCCTCACCTACAGAACAAGTACTTGCAATGAGATTTTTATAACTTTTTGGTTCAGCCAATTCCTCCACAAAACCATGATCTCTCCAGAGATTCCAACTGATTGTTGCACTATAAATTCCCAATCCTTACCTAATAGCAAATCTACATCCCTTATACTGAATTTCTCCACCCTTGTTTCTACAAGAGCCACTGCTGCAATGCCACCATCCCTTACAAACCACTACAGGTAGCCTCTAGATTTTTTATCCCTTATTCTTCAAATGTTCCATTCAGAGAGCTTAATCATTTTTTTGGTAATAATAGAGCAAACAGTCTCTAGCAACTCCCACTAATAGTAGCTGGCAATTCAACATACTGGCAGCACCTCCACCTGAAGTGCACATCAACTTCCCACATTGAAAACAACATTGTATGTCATTGTTGAAACCAAATAGCTTAACACATCATGCCCAACATTCTCTGGTCCAAGTGTCTTAAAAAACCAAGAAATTTTGCATTTGTAGTCAACACAAATAACTAGTAGCAAGGAACCACTTCAGCATGTGTTATATCTTTCAATCCCCACTTGTTTACAAAGTGTTTTATAGCTTCACATCTATAGCACCCCACTACCTTCTTGTGCTTGTCATTATTTTGTGCCTTAATCCAACAAGCTCTCAGCCTCAATTGACCCTTCCTATACCAATTCAATAGCAACATGTCATTGCACAAAACTGTAGTTTGCCACCTCATAATTGAGTTGCACGTGAAAGTCCACCAAGCACATCCCCAGCCCCTCATCAGTAGCAATTTAACACCCAACAATGCAACAGCATGGATTAAGGAATTCATAACAGCAGGCAACTTCCCTTCATTATCATTTTCTCTCCATAATCCATCGCTCCAGCAATCTTCCAACAACAACATCACCTCCAACAATTGGCCTTCCTGTATTACTCTGTCCATGCCATCCTAAAATCTAATTCTGTATTCTGCATTGTTGCATCCAAATTGTTGTATCGCCATTAAATTCCTTTTTCCTCTCGAGCTTTCCCAAATTGAAAGAAGCAACAGCACATTGCCAAGTAATTTTGTTAATTTCCAGCAAGTGTTTCATTTTATTTTCTGGTGCTTTGTTAATTTTCTTCTTGACTTCCACTTCGTTATCATAACCTTATTGGATTCCCCTTTACCCACTGCCCATAAAGTGTCGAGTTATTGTTCCATGATGGATTGCAAGGCTTATAACTATAGCGTAAGCATTTCTCAAAGTAGAATAGAGACCAAAGAGAGCATCCACCCAATTTGGCAAGCATTGCTCACACCAATCACCCTATGTATAATTGTGAATGCAACTTCTGCACCTTTCACTATAAATTACAGCTCCATAAGACTTCACCAATGCAAATACAACACAAATGCTGCTACCACAAGTTGCAGTCGAGAGGTACCCCTCTCTTCCCTTTTAATTTTGTGCATCTACATGGCAAATGACACCCTCAAACGTCTCTCCAACCTACTATAGTTTGCTTTTCCTGTTGTTGTCTATCTCTTTTGGCCCCTTGTCATGCTGCCCTCCTTCGACATGTTAGGTCTCCTGTACTATAGCCTCGTTCACCATAGGATCCTTTGGGGTCAAAATGTTCCTAAATGGTTCTCTCCCCCCTTACAATTGAAATGCTTCTGCACCTTCTTGGGAACCTCCCCCCTGCACCATTATTCACCACACCCCTTGGGTCCCTCTGAATATTTGGAGCAACTGTTTGAATTGAAATTCTTCTTTGAATAGGCATAACAGTCCTCCTTCTTCTTGATTGCACTAACATCCATGGGCTTAGCCCTTTGTTGACTCCCTCATCCAATTCCTACAAAGTTTTTGGCTGCTGGGTTTCTAAGCTTTCTTGTATTATTTTATCTACCTTCTTCAACCCACTTCCTGCCTTTCCCTCTAAATTGCTTATCACCTCAGCTTATGTTTTTCCAACAGGACAATGATATGTGTAGCGGCCAACATGGCCACATGATTAGCACATACAAGGAAGGCCCTCGTACTCAAAAGGCTAGAATGCCATTCCCAATTCCCCACTTAGCGACATTCCTGGCTTCAGTAGTTTTGAAAGGTCCATCCTTACATAGACCCGTGCATACGATGATCTTAATCAAAATTGTAGTTCATCCATTCAGTAAGATGGGTTCACTAGCTTTTTTGGCAATGCACAGAATGTTTTCTGTGTCCTTATAGAGCAACAAAAGTGTGGGAAATCTCACCAACATAGGGGCACACATTGCAGTCATGACACTTGGCCTAAAATCAGGGGATAGACTTTGGGTTCCATTGATATAATAATAATGGTTGAAGCCTACAAAAAGTCTTCTATAGAGGATTAAAAAAAATTAGAAAGCAATAGCTTCAAAATTAGTTTGGGAAGGGGAACACCCTAGTCCCAAGTAAAATCAACTAAACATGCATTATGCACCACCCAGACTATAGGGGAATTTCCTTGCTTACAGTTGTGCATTAATTGAAATGTATCCATGCCTCTAACACACCAGAGAGAGTCTTTCAATCTTCCTCCATCGGAGGGGTGTCGTTGAAGAATGGTCAGCTTCTGAATAACCAAGGTAGAGTCTGTTTGTATCTCGAAGCATGATTCATGAAGAACTTCATCGTTAGTAGTGCCACAACCTCCAGAATAACATGCACCTCAATGGTTGTGCTTGATTGTGAAATAATCTTCCTTCTTGTAATAAGAAAGGGCCTCCCAAGGTGATTTCTAGCCATAATTCCTAGCCCCACAGCATCATCACGAACCACCGCATCACATTTGATATTTATCCATCCAGTTAGAGAACCCAAGATAAGGTTACATTCAACTCATGTGAGTTGTATGGATTCCTACTTGACATGGATGAAGTCAAGTTGTATTTCTTCATTACAACTACCACATTAATTTGAATTCTCCTCAATAAGATAGTTTTACTAAAAACTTACTACTTGTGCTTTTTTTAAATTCCTGTTCATCCATACATAACAGAAAGTTGTAGCAACTACAGCAGCATGCATAATGACATCCCCACACCTTAATCCATTCTCCTAAAAATTGGTGAAAAGTTGTTGTAATGAAAAATTATTGCTATTGCCACTACTGCATGGAACGAGAGAAAGTATTTTGGTTCCTTTGATTCAAGATAATGGCCTTAGCCTACAAAAGGTCTACTATGGAGGATCAAACAAAAAAATCAGACAGCAAAACCTTAAGAAATGGCTTGGGAAGCAGCATACCCCTATCCCAAACAAAATCAGAGAAGCAGGTGGTGCTTGCTGCCTAGTTAGCCAGGGCATTGCCCTCTCTATAGACATGTGAAATGCAGAGCACGTGCAGGCATTTTATGTGCTGAAGCACCTCAACTAATTTCCCTCCAACAGGGGAGTGATTCAGGAGATTGACTACCTTCTGTAGTGCCACTGTTGAATCTATTTGTATCTCTACTATGTAGTTCCTTGAGAACTTGTTCATCACCAATGCTAGTGCCTCCAGCATAGCCTAAGCCTCCATGGCCTTGCTTGATTGAGAGAAAAACCTCCTGCCAAGGACCAGTAAGGGCCTATCAAAAAGATCTTTAGCCACGATTCCAATTCCAGCCACACTCTCGTGGAGCACAGCATCGCAATTAAGTTTGATCCATCCAGCTGGCAAGAACCCAAGTTAGTGCTACATTTAACTCCAAAGAGTTATAAGGGCTCCTACTAAGCTTGGATGGATGAGAATTATATTGTTTTGTTACCGTGACATCCTCAATTTGAAGTTTCTGCACCAAGATAGTATTGTTAGGCATAGGCTCCTTGTGCTTTCTCACATTCCTGTTCACCTATATGCAATAAAACACTATAGCAATTTTCATGACGTGAAGCATTCTGTCACTGCACCATGCCCCAAGTGTCTCTGTAATCCTGAAGAAGCATTGCAAGAAGCCATCACCACTGTGCCTACTATTGCAAAGGCCAAGAGCCTCAGCAGAGGCTCACAGGTGGTGCACACTCCAAAGCTCTTGCAGCTTTTGACAATCCCATAGAATGTGCTGCAGGGTCTTGATGGCATTACACCCCCAAGTGCAATTGCTACAGTCCATCAATCTTCTTTGAGCAAGCCAGTCTGCCGTGGGGAGGTAGTTCTTCACCAAGCACCAAATGAATATACACACCTTTGGCATTTCCTTCAATTTCCAAATCGAATTGAAATGTTCGACATCATCCCTAGAGCTCCCTAAATTATCCTTGTGTGCAGCACTCATCATGTGTAGATAAAATCTCGCATTGTTCACCTCCAACGACTTAGTGTGGGTCTTCAGCAACATGTCATCCTTGTCTTTCTATCCCCAAGGTAAGTGCACCACCCTATCAAAAAGCAAGCCACTAGCCCATTCACGAACCCTACACTCGTTCCATTCGCTAGTCTTGACAATGCACTCTCCCACAAACGTTGGCCACTCTGCCTCCATTTTGATGAATGTTGGACACCACTTGATTGGGAGGAACCTCATCCAATTGTCTTCTTCAAATGCAACCCTCTTACCATCAACTAACCTCCACATAAAGCTAGATACAATAATTGGCAAAGCATCCATGACTAATCAACAAGCATGAGATGCACCTTGTGAAGTCTTGCACATGTTATCCACTGTGTGGTACTTGCTTCTCATGATTCTACCAAAAGGCAATCATCATGTGCCAAGAGCCTCTTGCACTATTTCATTAGCAACACACGCTGCAACACTCTAAGATCATACAACCCAAGGCTGTCCATTTTGTTGGGTAGAGTTACGGTGCCCCAATCTGCACAGTGCATCGCATTCACATCACTGGCACCACACCATAGAAACCTTCTCATCATCCTCTCTACTACATCAATAACACCCCTCTGCACCACACAATGGTTGAGGTAGTGGCTCTAGACCATAGCCAGCACTACTTTTATCAATTCAAATCTACCGACCAATGATAGTGGCCTGATTCACCACTTCGCAACATGCTCCTCAATTCTTTGGATAACGAAATTGAAGTCTCCCTTTATGAGTAGCTTCACTGAAATAGGGATTCCAAGGTACTTGAAGCTTTTTGCTTGAGACATAAATATTTTCTTGGACATAATTCTCTTCCTCCTTCCATTCATCCCCCTGTTGAAGTAAACTGTAGACTTAGCCAAATTCACGCTCAGCCTTGCTAGCATATAGCAATACATCATCAACATACAAGAGATGCTATACACTTGGAGAGTTCTGCCTGCAGGAAAATCCAAGAAATGCCCTAGTTTCGTATTCCTGCACAAGCGTGATAAGTACTCGGACACAATAGTGAATGAATAAGGGGACAGTGGGCAGCATTGCCTCAAACCCCGCTGTGCCTCAATCCAAGGAAGCTTGAAGCCATTAACCAGCACACCAAATCTTTGTGTTATGATGCATGCCTTCGCCCACTCACATTATCTCATTAGGAACCTAAAGAATTTCATCATATCGATAATGAATTGCCACCTGACATTGTCATAAGCTGGCTCCATATCAACCTTCACAGCCATGAGTCCAGCCCTACACATCGATGTGTGCATCCTTGATGCCATCACTCTGAGTAATCTCCCAGTAACCCTGAATAAACATAGCTGTGACCCCATCAATTCCTGGTGCCTTGTTTTTCCTGATAGCCCTGATAGCGGAGATGACCTTGTCTTTAGTTACCTATAGGGTGAGCATGCTCTCCTGCACATAACTGATACAACTGTGTGGTAGATACTGCAACAAGGGGTACTCCTTGTCACTACCATGCCAACTTCATCTCAAAGTAACTTGTGAGTTATGTGCTAATACCCTCTGTAGAGGCAACCAACTCACCCATGTCATTCTTTAACTACAAAATGTGGTTGTTGTACCATCTGGAGGTTGCAACCACATTGAAGAAACTAGTATTCCTGTCTCCCAATTGAGCCCAATGTACCTTGGCCCTTTGCCACCACCACCTCTCTTCAAGTGCACAATTATAAAAACTAGAAATGAGGCTTCCAAGTTTGTTGTGTTCTTCTTCATCTCGCCATTCATCAGATTCTTTAATTTGGGGGATATTGATTTTCCTCTCAATCTTCGCATTGCTATCTATTATGTTCTTTATCTCGATCTTACTCCACTTTGGTAGAGCAGCAAGGCTTCTGTGAAATTTTGTAGAGAGTCCTTCCATGAGGTTACCTTTAGTACATCTGCTCCACACATGTTGCACCACACTACCGTTTGTGGGAACACAAGCCAAGCACTTTTGAATTGAATTCTGCATCCTGTGGCCCTTTTTTGGCCTCTCCCCTAATCAATCATGATTGGGCAATGGTCCAACCCAAGCTGAGACAAATGAGTCACTATTGTTGTTGGAAACTCTTTGAACCCTTAAAGATTTATAAGTGCACTGTCTATTCTTTCCCAAATTCTGGTGCTTCCCACCTTGCCATTGCACCAAATGTACTTATTCTCCACAAAATCCAGGGTGACAAGCTGCAAGTCTTGCATAGTATCAAAGAATTCCTGCTACCCTTGCCCACTATTGAATTTCTTTCCACCTCTCTTCTCCCCTTGCGACATTACTAAACTGAAGTCCCCCGCGATTATTAGGGGACCCCCACTCTTTGATTCCTCCCTCAAGACTTCCCACACCATTCTCCATCTATAAGACTCCTTTGGGTTATAAACCACATAGCATTTCACATTTGAGCCCCCTTCAAACTTGCCTCGACAGCTAAGACATGCATTGAAGATCTAATGACTTTAAGATCCAGCCAACATCTTGATAGTACCATGATTCCCACAAATTTCCTGTCGAAGGTTGCAGTACAAAGTTCCAACCCCTACCCAATAGCAAATAAGCATACCTCCTATTCAAGTTTTGCACTCTAGTCTCTACAAGTGCCACGATAGCGATGTTTCCATCCCTAATAAACCTCTACAGATAGCACCTAGATTTCCTATCTTGAATGCCCTGAATGTTCCACACTGTGATCTTGATCATTATATCAAAGGAAGTAAGCCCAGCATCTATCCCCTGCCAATAGTCAAACGACAATGGTTGTGACACCACCACCACACATGCACTGGGTTTTTGACAAAACCATGATGTCCACAATGATGCATAGTGACACCAAAGCAGAGCGTGCATGGATACAGATGGCATCTATCAATCAAACTCTCCTAGGGTCTAGTTGCATGCACAACTGAGTTCTATAATAGTAAAGTGTCAGCATATAGTGGCTCGAAAAAACCCTACACATGCTCCTGCCTTTAGCCTTGGCTCAATTATGCCCAGACTTCCCTATGAACACCAATTTGCACTTCTGCATGATCACTTGGTGGCGCCATACAAAGTGGCACCCCCTGGCCCCCTCGAAGCGCACCTTTACCCCCACATTCAAAATCACACGCTTACCACGTCGAGTGGTATAAGCGCTACAGCACACACTGAGAAAAATATGCATCAGTGTCTCCATATCGCACCAAGCATCGCACTGCTAGCCCAATGGCAGGAAAGCAACAGTTTGCCTGTGTAGGCCACACCACCAACTCAATGCCATAACTACACACATTGCTCCACCCATCCACCATAGATTCACATCTGCACCAAGAGCCATAATGCACCAACACCTTCACACTAGCAATCTACTATCACCCCTACTTTGTGCTATAGCCATGCATCACCTCCACCTTAATGCTCCAAAGAATATGCTGCACCCCACAAAGTGTACTGGAGAGGAACCCCTCTCATCTTGTGTGATGTTGTGAAGCATCAAGGCACCTATTTTCTTTTGCATCATGTTCAGCCTCTTGTACAACCCCTTTTGCTTTTCTATCTGCCACATTTAGAGTCTTATCAAGGTGTCTATCAGCTGTAGGTGAAATAATTTGTGAAGCAACCCCCTTGCCCTTTGATCTTTGTGGGTCTAAACCCTTCTAAATGGCTCTCTTCCCCAAGCATTGGAAATGCTCCTCCTTCTGGCAATGTACCTCCCCCAACTTCAACCTTCTCTGGCCCCCTTGATGCCCCGTATGTATTCTAACCAACCTGTTGAAATGGGGCACTTCTCTATGTTAGCATGGCTTGCTTCCAGCATTATGGCTGCACCAGCATCCATGACCTGAGTACCTCCTTGGTAGCGCCATCATCCTGTTCTGGCATGGACTGTGTGCGTTGAGTATGTTGCACATAAACTATAATGCTTGTAGCCATCCCCCCCCCCCCCGCCCCCCTGTGTGAGTCCCTGAGTGCTGGTAGTCACTATTTCCTTTGCATGCGTGGTCGCCATAGTCGCAAGAAATCTTGTTGGACATTGATCAGCAAAGTGGCTAACATGGTCACATGCAAAACACATGTGAAGTAGGCCCTTATACTGAAAGGGCTAAAATGTTCTCCCCAATTCCTCACTAAGCAACATCCTAGGCTTGAGTGGCTTTGATAGGCCATCCGGATGCACACTCTTTCAAAAGTCGAACGTTGCAAGTCAGCTGTCCACCCATCAAGTAGTACGGGCTCACCTGCAATCTTAGTGAATTGCAGAATGTTTTTGGTGTCCCAGTATAGTAGTGGTAGAGTTGAGAATCACACCCACACGGGAGTGCACATAGCTTTCTTAGCTGACCGCCTAAAGTCAGGAGACACATATCAAGCTCCATGGCTTGCCCAACCACTTGTCGTGGGCCGCCAAGCCACATAGCATTTCTATCCTCAACTGATTCGAAGTGTAGGCAGAAGCATCCAGATGAAAAGTCCAGGATTTGGAAATTTTTTAAGTGTCCCCAACGCCTCTGTAGCAATCTTATAATCACAAAAAATGAAAGAGCATTCTCGTAGACCCGGCCCACGAGATGAAATGGTGGAATTCTCTCCACCGAGAGTAGGCCTTGCTCGACATTACGATGGCATCATTTTCCAAATAATTGGGCATAGAAGCAGCCTGATCCTTAATATCGATGAGAGCAGGCCTCACAAAGGAGGTAGTAACACCTCTGGACACATTGTTGTTTGTGGTCAAGTTGTCCTTGAAACTAGCTTTGATTGTATGCTCAGCCTTCTCGGCAACCGCAAAGTGCAGAACACTACCTGCTTTAGTTTCGTCGCCACATTGGGAATTCTCAGACACATCATCCCAAGCACAACTCGTGCGTGCCGCAAGTGCCAACGTAGAGTAAAAAACCAAAGCACCATCACTCGCAGTTGCAACGCTACTAGAGATTTTGGCAGAGTCTGTACAAATGTCAATTTCCTGTGCAAGGTAGCCAACATCCCCATCAATTACAGACATACCAAGAACTAAACCCTTCCTTTCATTGTTAACCTCTTTGCTGCATCCATCAATGGGCATATCATCTCTAACTAGACAAGTGCTCAAATTATTCTTAGATTTCTTATTACTCTTCTTAACTTTAGTACCTGGCATAACTTGATCAAAGACAAACAATTGTGAATAAATCAGTCAATCTGCACCTCAGGTTCAGTAGGAAATGCAGGGCACCAAGGAAATGGATGTAAAGAGTCACAAGTAGTCCAAAGCACTGATGGGTTACTTGTGCAATAATTAAATACAATTGTAGCAAAATAGTAGCAATTAACACAAGCAGAATAGTAAAATCACAAGCACAAAACTGCAGATGCCGCATGATCAGAAATTGCTAAAATTAGGAGCTCCAGGGTAGACTGTAGTAGTGAAACTCCAGTGTAGGGAGACACAAATCAAACAACAGCACAATACACATAGATACAAAATTAAGTACAGTAGCAATGGCTCAAAGAAAATAGCAATCTTAGGAAGAGTAGTAGTAATCCCAGTAATTGCTAAAGATGCAGAGCTTCCACCAGCAAGCAGAGGATGCAGCGCTGCATCCCTATATTATTACAATTTTTTGCACCAACAAATAAAACTATAGAAGATCACAGCAACAACCACGCGATATCAATAATTGCAGAGTCAGGAGCAACACCGTGCACTATCATCAGGCATAGTGGCATATAGCTACACTAGCACACCACACAAGTGGAATTAAAATTACAAGGTGCAGAGATAACCTTCACAGTGACGTAGAATAGGTAATGAATTGTGTTCCAACACCTCAGCATGCCTCAGATTAAAAAAAATTTATTTTCCTAAAATTCAGAATTTTCCAAAATTCTAAAAATTCAAAATTTGAAATTTCAAAAATGCCCCCAATTAGGTCGTCGTCCCAAATTTGCCCACAATTGCAAAGGCACATAGCAAAACCTAAAACCAGAAAGGTCGTGGAATGTTACCTGCACTTTACGTGCAAGGTGCAATTCTTCAACGAACAGTGATCCACACACACTGAAACCTCCAAATGCAGCAATTAGTCTTATAGTGTGTAGAAGTGCCATGCACCTACAAGCCCATAGTAAAGACCACAAGTCTAAAGCACAGAAGCAAAACACGAGTGCATGCGATGTACGAGCACCAAAGAAATAGCTGCAGCGCACCACACACACCGAACATTGACAAAAAGTAGAAATCGAAGCCCTCATAAAGGCACCACTCGGGATCACCCACACAAGCACCCCACAGGTTCTCTCACAAACTGTTTAGGTTCTGGGGGGGTGTATGGTCACAAGACTGAACCTTAAAGGAATTGATGGAAGGGCACCACTTGGAGTAGAGCCAACAACTCAATTTGACTCAACACTAGGAAGCTTACTAGGTCTAGACATAGTCGGAATTGATAGATTGAGAGATCATTATTGACTCTATAGGTGGTGATGCATGGCTATTCTTAGTTGGTGGAGCAATTTGTCTTGTTAATTTTGTTAACAAACAAGACCACAGCCCTTAGATGTTCTTGGCCGCACTCATGCTACACTGATGTATTCAATGAGTCCATTGCCTTGGTCAAATGGTCTAAGTAATCTTATGAAAATTTCATCATGATGGGGAGAAATCATTGCAATTATTGGTCTTCAACAAGGAATTCCTTATAAGCATGAGTCATCAACTCGTGTTGATTACGTCCCTAACCTTTGCACATGCCACCAGTCACTCCTACCGATTGAATGGTCTAGTGAAGTGTTTGGATCGTTGTGATGGAGGTGGTTTGCCACGTGCGACTTGACGAGAGTCCATTGAATCTTATCATTTAGAGGAAGGACAAGTCGTAACAAGGTTTTTGTAGGTCAACCTATGGAAGGATCACGAGAGGTATGACTGATGGAGTCATATGTCCAACATGTGGGTGTACGATGATTGTTCGACATCACATTCTTTCATAGTAAGTTCCCTTGCTTTCATATGGAGCTCAATTCTATAGGGGATAAACAACAACTTGTGGGCATGGTCGGTTGCCAAGAGGGAGAAAATGTTGAGGCTATAGAGGAGTATGCTTTGCATCATCAGCTCTAATAAGGCTTGGCAATTGAACATTGAACAACTCTTAACAATGGATATCTTGGCTCTTGCATCAATGAACAATGTAGTGAAATGCAATACATGTTGTGAATTGTAGAATCCTATGAACCATCCATTTTTTGAAAGCAAGTTGCGCCAAAGGATGCAAACCGAGGACATGTCTGCATGGGTGTAATGCGACCTGTCTCTTCTTGCAGAAGCTTGGAATCATTGGTTTGGGTCACAGGCCCTGGTTTGGAGGCGATTGATGGCACCCCATGCGGTTGCATGGCCTGTTGAGGTGTTAGGTGATGGTCAACTGTCGACATGGTTAGAAGTGGATGCCATGGTCGTTGTGGTGTTGGCCAACAAGAATCGAAGTTGTAGGGAGACAAGGAGATGCTCCTCACTGATCCAACTCCATGCTCCATTGTGTGGAATAATGACCTCATGTTAGGTGATGCTACCCACTGAGTTTAAGAATATAAATAAGTGGAGGAGAAGGAACTTACAAGGATTGCCTTAGTAACGGTGAGCGAAATTAGACAAGCAGTTTGGAAATTGGGTAGCCTAAAGTCTAAATTGTAGTCTTGAGAGGCATCTTGGATGACATATCAGGATCAAGTCTCCCTGAAAAGGAGTGCTGGGTAGGGTGAGAGCCTCATTTTGCTCATAATTTGTTGCTATGTGAGGCATTGTAAATGTGTCAGGTTATTTTGGAATGCAGCGCAAATTGGATGGTAAATTCTATCCAAGGCAAAATAATTGCGTGAGACCGATAGCGGACAAGTACCACTAGAGAAAGATAAAAAGGACTTTTAAAAAAATCAAAGAGTGCTTGAAATTGTCAGGAGGGAAGCAGATGAGGGTTGGCGATGCACCTTAGCTGGATGCAGAATGTCCAATGACGATATGTTGCAAGGCTCAAGGATAAGACCATCTCAGGCAATCATGGTGACTAAGCCCGGGTGCAGGTCACTCGAGGAGAAATCATCGTGGTAGCTAGTCACATAGCTTGCACAATTAAGGCGTGCCTTGGCAACACTGTGTGCATGGATGGCCAGTGTGCTCCCCATCTATCCCGTCTTGAAACATGGACCAATGAGTCTAACATGCTTGCGAGTCAATGAGTTTGCAAGCCTGAATTACACAAAGAAGCTGATTGATGGGATCCATGTTTGAAGGGTGAGCCACCAACCAACTCAGATCTTTTGTGAGGGGTTCCAATGAAAGCATGACTATCATGACCTGAAAGAAGGTGAACTATGCCTGAGCAGGGCAAAGCTAGAGTAAACTTTGGTGGAGGCCCACAGCTTCATCCCGAACACAATAAGTAATGGTCAGTGATCTGATCCAATGTGTGACAAATAAGTAACTGTAGTTATGAGAAAGTCCTTTATTCCCTGGAGATTCATTAGCACTCTATTCATCATCTCCAACATTCGAGCACCTCTTTCTATCCTATTGCACCAAGTGTACCTGCTACCCACATATCCCAAGACTATTAAATCTAATTCTTGTATGATTTTAGAAAACTCCTATTGCTTCCACCCATTCCTAAACCTCTTCCCTCCTCTCTTCTCCTTTTGTGATACTAAAATAATGAAGTCCTCCACCACAATTATTGGTCCCCCACCTCTAGCCTCCTCCCTCAAGATCTCACACAACATTTTTCTTGTTAGGCTCCATGGATGCATACACCACACAACATTCTATCAGCAAATCCTTCCCTACCCTTGCCTACACTACAATTACTTGCAATGAAATCTTCATAACTTTTGAGTTCACTCAGCTCCTCCACAGAGCCACAATCCCTCAAGATAAGCTAGCTAATGGTTGTACTACAAACTCTTAATATCTACCAAGTAGCAAATCTACATCTCTCCTACTGAATTTCTCCACAATACTTTCAACAAGAGACCCTACTATAACACTCCTTCTTAAAGACTACCATAGGTATCCCCTCAATTTTTTCCCCTTATTTCCCTAATATTCTATACAATGAACTTAATCATTTTTGGTAATAGTGAAGCATAGCAACCTCTAGTATCTCCCAGCAATAGTAGCTGGCCTTTTAAGATATTGGCAACATTTTTTCTTGAAGTGCACATCAAATTCCTACTTCCAACAAAGCATTTGAAGAAGCTGTAACCACCCAACTACACACACTATGTCTAGCATTTTATAGCTCAAACATCTTAGCATTTCAAGGAATTTAGCAATCCCATTTGGACCACACAGCCAGCTATAAGGAAAAACCACAGCTTCTCTTGTCTTTTTAAACTTTCATTTGTTCCTAGAATGCCATCCAACTTCATATTTGTAGCATCCCCCTTCATTCTTGCACTTATCATTTTTTTGAGTCACCATATAGTAAGCTCCCGACCTCAGTAGCCTCAAGCAACACCATTTCAATAGCCTCTTGTCTCTACACAAAACTGTTGCCTGCCTCCTTGCATTCATACTACTTATGATATGCCACCAAGAATATGTCTCGCACCAGTCCAACAGAAATTGACCTCCCAATAGAATGCCATCATGGCATAAGGAATTTAAGATAGCAACCAAATTCCTTACCTCTTCCTATATTTTAGTACTGCAACAGTCCTCCAATAGCAACTTCACCTCCACTAATTGGCCCATGTCATCGTCATTTCAATTCTTGCATTCAGCATAGCTACATCCCAATGTTGCATCCTCATTCATTCCCTACTTCCTTAAGTGTATCATCCAATTAAATGGACCATCAACACTTTGCAAAACCACACTATTAATTTTTAACAAACATCTCATCTTCATTTCTAGCATCTTGTTGGATTACCCTTTAGCCCACTACCCCCATTGAGCCCAACCCTTAATGCATGAAGAATTCCACAGCCTTCTAATGCAGCATTGAGCATGTCTCAAAGCAACTTTCTAGCTCCCTAATAACAAAATTTCTTAGCAACTATAGCAATAGTAACTAAGGAGAGCATCCCCCACTTTTAGCCAAATGCATACACACTAATCTCCCTACTTGGAGACATAAACGTAGTCCCCGCACCTCTCACTATAACTTGCAGATCTATACTTCATCACCAAACACATTACGTTACAAATCCTGCAGCCCATCAACTATAGCTGAGAGGTTCCCTTCTCTCTCCATTTAGTTTTATACAGCCACATGGCTTGAACCTTTCCAAACCATATCACCACCCTACCATAATCTTCTTTTCTTATTGGTCTCCTCCTCTATTGACCTCTTCCCAAGCTATCCTCCTTCGATAAATTGAGTCACCTACTTTATAGCTTCCCTCCCCAATGTATCCTTCTAGGTTCATACTTCCCTAAAACATTTCATACCCCTTGCAATAGAGACACTTCTACACCTGCTAAGGTACCTCCCTTCTCCACCAATGTTAACTACCCCCTTTGGGTCCTTCTAAAAGTTTGGAGTAGCAATGGGATTCTAAAATCTTCCTTGCATGGGCATGACAGCCCTTCTTCTTCTCGATTGAACTAGCATCCAAGGGCCTAGCCCCTTGCTCCCTCATTCTCATCTCGCTAAGTGCTTGGTCGTCGAGGTTCCTGGTTCCTTTGTGATGTTTTATCAGTCTCCTCCTTCCTGCTTGCTGCATTCCCCTCCACTACCCCTATAAAATCAACTAGCTTCCTCTTAGTTGAACATTGATCAGTATAGTGGCCAACATGGCCACAGGTGTAACACATTTAAGGAAGGCCCTCATACTCAAAAGATTAGAATGTCTTCCATAATAGCCAACTCAGCCACATTCCCAACTTCAAAGGTTTTGAGCGGTCCATCCTCAAATAGACCCTTGCATATGAGGATTGTTGCAAATCAGTGGTCCATCCATCGAATAAAATTTGTTCCTCAATAGCATTAATAATACGTAAAATATTTTTTATGTCCCAATATAACAGAGGAAGCTATAGGAATCTGAACCACACGGGGGCACACATTACTGTCATGGCACTCGATCTGAACTCAGGGGTCTATACATCCAACCCCATGGCTTGTCTCGCTACCTGCCAAGGTCCCCTAAGCCACACTACATTCCTATCCCCGCTTTAATCAAAATAAAGACAAAAGTAATTTGATGGTAGATCCAATATTTTGAAGATTTTGAAATGGCCCCACCTATGCTATAAAAGCCTTATAATAATGTAGAAAGGGAGGGTATTGCCATAGACTCTCCCCACAATATCAAACTGATGAAACTTTTTGCATTTGCTGCATACCAAATCTGACATAATAATCTCATCATATACTACAAAATCCATCTTCTTAGTAGCAACCTCTTTTGCATCTATATAAGGAGGCCACTTAGTGGTTGGTGTAATTGTAGTATTTGAGTTCCTTCTAGCTGTCAGCATATCCTTGAAGCTTACTTTGTTGGAATTATCCTATGTACCACCCTCGCCATATCCCACTCCTTGCATCATATTGTCTTGCCCTTCTTTATATTGATCCTCATTGGTATTATTCTGAATGTTCCCCACCTCGATGCTCCATTGTTCATAGATTTGTTGCAATCTCTGCTTCCATCTATTATGTCCTGAACAATGACTACCTTTCCCTCCATCCTCATATAGGAGTTTGTCTCGTCCAGTTCTAACAAATCCCATGCCAATGTCACTCTCAGTAGATACAGAGTTTACCAATATTTCACTATCATTCAAATCTGCTCCCACCTCACCATCAGGTGTAGAGACTATTAGTAAGACTTCCCTGTTTGTTGAGATTATAATATAACTACATTCCTAAAATAGCAATTCATTATGCATAGGAGACAAATGTTCACAACATTTCGCCTACTTGGTGCTCTTCTTTTATTTTGTGCCAACCATACTATAGGTATCACCCTACACTTTTAGCAATCCCAACGCAACAACAGCAACACAGCAAAGTAATTACAGCAATTATTTGAACAAGATCTTGTAGTGATTATGTCAACCAACAATTATTTTAGCAAACACAACATGTGCAATTATTTTTAGCACTTCTCAAATAACAACACAGCAAAGAAATTGCACAACACAGAACTTGCAGTAATTATAGAACAATTTCCAATAGCAACACAAGATATTCTAGAAAATAGAGCTATATGAAATTTCAAAGTTCCAAGTTTAAAATTGACCTTGACAAGTGGAATTTCATTCTATTGATGTAGTAGAGTACTATAGAAATTATTTCATAAGAAGCCACCCCAAGCAAACTTTGAACCCCACAGCACCCAAAATGAGTTGTGTGCACTCGAAACACACAGTTTGTAGTCTGATTGCGTTACTTCATCCAGCAAAATGTATTGAAATGTATTGATTCAAGATTAAATTCCTTGCGAGTATGCATGTGCACCGCATGTCATGCTTAACACAGCATGTCGTGGGCTTCATACTGCATGTCACGCTATTCACGTCACTGTGCTACCTACTGTATACACCTTGATCACCTTCAACACACTTTTGAAGTCATGACCATTCATGCCTTTGTGTGCACATCCCCTTCAATGCCAATTTAAAGCCCCCAAGCGTGCGCAGCTAGAGCCACGTGGCCACCCACTGCACTACCAACCTTCCTCTACTAAATGTACTTCAGTGAGAAGTTTGAAGTCGTGGGCATTCATGCCTTGGTAATGTCATTCCCAAACTCCCATGCATGCTTGACGTAGGAGCTGTGTAAGCACCTGTGCCCTGATTCCTTCACACTCACTGCCCCACTAAACCTCCTCCACCTTAGCATGTAGTGATTGATGATGTTCAACCTTTATAGATCCAAGCTGAGTGTGTTCTAGAACCCCCTCTATGCCTGTTGTAAACACCCATGCAAGAAGCTGTGAGCAACTTCCTACACACCCGATGCACCGACGATCTTCCCTCCGTGAGGCAACTTGAAACCCTCACCACTCTCACAAAGTCTCTGGGTTCCTTTGATAATTTATTAATGGTTGAAGCCTACAAAGGACCTCTATAGAGGATCAAAAAATAAAGTCTGAATACAACAACAATAAAAGTAGTCTAGGAAGGAGCATTCCCCAGTCCCAAGTAAAACAAGATAAATATGCATAATGAGCTGCCCAATCTATTGGAGCATTTCCTTGCCTATAAATATGTGTTAACTGAAAGATATCCATGCCTCAAACATACCAGAGAGAGTCTTTGAATATTCCTCAACCTGGTGGGTGTCATAGAAGATTACAAACCTCCTGAATAGCCATAGTAGAATAATACTGAATCTTAATGCATGATAAATCAAGAACTTTGACCTCAGCAATGTGAAGGCCTCTAGAATGATGTGCACCTCCATGGCTATGCTTGATTGAGAAAAAACCCTCCTTCTAGCAACGAGTATTTGGTTACCAAGGTGATCTCTGACAACAATTCCCAGCCCCACTGCTTCATCCTGGACCGCTACATCATAATTAATTTTGATCCATCCAATTGGAGGAAGAGCCTAAAATAAAGCGATATTCAACTCAGGTGAGTTGTGTGGACTCTTGCAAGACATGGATGAAGCAAAGTTGTATTTTTTTATTGCAGTTACTATGTCTTTTTGAATATTTATCAAAAGGATAGCACTACTCATGGCTTGCTTGTTGTTTTTTTCTAAATTCCTATTTGTCCAAATGTAATAAAGTGTTGTAGCAACAATAATAGTATGCTTAATCACATCCCCACACTTCAAATTATTGGCCTCCAAAATGTTGTATACCTGCTGTAATGTAAAATTTGCTGCTGGTACTTTCGTTGCTGCTTGGAACAAATGCTACAATAGCATTCTTCATGTGCTTCACAATCAAAACCTCTTTTGCCTTCCTGCATTCACATAATAGATGTGAAGTTTTAGCCTTATTACAACCCCAAATATAGTAGCTACACTCCATCATTCTCACCCTAAATAGCCATTTAGCAATAGGAATACAATTATTAACTAATCTGCAAATGAAAATCCTCACCTTTAGCACCTTTAGCTTCCAAATCCAACTATAATTACTTATAGTAGGCATTCCAACGTTTTCCACAATTCCACAAATTCTTGCGGTTCCATTGATAATTTATTAATGGTTGAAGCCTAAGAAAGGTCCTCTATGGAGGATCAAACAAAAAGTTCGAATACAATAGCATCAAAAGCAGTTTAAGAAGGAGCATATCCCAATCCCAAGTAAAATCAGATGAACATGCATAATGCGTCACCCAGTCTATTGGAGCATTTCCTTGCCTATAAAGATGTGTTAACCGAAAGGTATCCATGCTTCAAACATACCAAAGAGAGTCTTTGAATTTTCCTCCACATGATGGGTGTTGTAGAAGATTGCAAACCTCCTGAATAGCCACAGTAGAATCTGACTGAATCTCAAAAGGAAGATAAATCAAAAACTTTGACTAGAGCAATGTGAAGCATCTAGAATGGCATCTACATCCATAGCTGTGCTCCATTGAGAGACAACCATTCTTCTAGCAACAAGTAGTGTCTTACCAAGGTGATCACTTACAATAATTCTTAGCTCTACAGCATCATCACAAACTATTGCATCACAATTTATTTTTATCTATCTAGTTGAAGGAGCAGCCCAAAATAATGCTACATTCAACACATGTGTGTTGTGTGGACTCCCACAGGACATGGTTGAGGCCAAGTTGCATATTTTTATTGTAGCCATCATGTCAATTTGAATCTTTCTTAATAGGGCAACCCTACTCATGACCTGCACCTTATGTTTTTTAAATTCTTGTTTGTCCAAATGTAATAAAGAGATGTAGCAACAATAGCGCTTGCTTAATCATGTCTGCACACTTCAAATCATTTGTCTCCAAAGTGCTATATACATACTGTAATGTAAAATTACTGCTGCTTGAAATAAAAGTTACAATAGTGTTCTTCATGTGCTGCACATTCCAAACCTCTCTCACCTTCTAGCATTCACACAACAAATGTTGTGATCTTTTAGCCTGGTTACAACCAAAAATATAGCTACTACACTCCACTATTCTCCTCTTAAACAACCATTCAATGGTAGGAATACAATTTTTAGCTAATCTCTAAATGAAAATCCTCACCTTAGGCAGCACTTTGAGCTTCCAAATCCAACTATAACTACATATGGTAAGCCGTGGTCTTCCAGCACTTTCCATAATTCTAGCATTAACCATTGTTGAGTAGAGCTTAGCATTATGCACCTCCATGGACTCAATTCATAATTACAGCAACTAGTCTATGTTATTATTTAGCACCTAAGGAAGATGCAGCACTCTATCAAGCAATAATTCACTATCCTAAGCTTTAAGACTACACACATCCCATTCCCCATACTCAATAATGCACTCACTAAAAAATTTTGGCCTTTTTATCTCCATATTAATGTAAGTAGGCCACCACATGATTAGAAGAAATCCTAGCCAACTGTCTTCAAATAAAATTAAATCCTTGCCCTCTCTAATTCTCCAAACAAAGTTTGGTATGGCCCACGATATTGCCCCCTTAATATCTCTACATGCTTGCAAAGCCCTCATGGAACACCCCTCATCTCTTCTCCTATCAAGTATTCACTCCTCATGACCGCCACTTTTTGTATATAACATTACACAAACTTATGGACCAAAATTGCTTCGATCTGTCTACACCCCACACTTTAGGATTAAGTATAACAAGAGTATCATTTCAATTATTCGGCACATATATATCATCAAAAAATATTAGCATAGCTCTAAAAATATCCCTCTGAGTAATCTCCCAATACCCCTATATGAACTTTGCTATTACCCCATCCTTTCCTTGAGCCTTGTTCTTCCTTATTGATCTGATAGCTCTGATAATTTCATCCTCGATAATCTACATGGTGAGCACTACTTTTTTTTTCAATCTAATGATTTCTTAAGGTTGGTATTGTAGTGGAGGACAATCAACATTAGTATTACACCACTTGGACTCAAAATGGTTCACCAAAAATCTTTTCATTTTATCTGTGGAACTAGCCACCTCCCCTTATCATCTTTTAATGATAGTATATGCTTATCCCTCCATCTAGAAGTCACAGTAGCTTAGAAGAAACTAGTATTGCAATCCCCTAGTTGAGCCCATTGGATTTTTGATCTTTGCTTCCACCATCTCTCCTCAAGTGTACTTGCCCTATGAAAAGAATAAATGAGATGTCCAAGCTAGATATGTTCCTAATCATTGAGACCTACCTCAGATTTCTTGAGTTGTAGACCTTAGATTTTCCTTTCAAGTTAACTATTCCTATCAATACGATTATGCATCTCAATCTTGCTCCACTTACTCAAAGCAGTTAGGGATCTAAAAAATTTTAGAGAAAGCTTCTCCATGAGATTCCCTTTTGCTGATCTATTCCACACTTTTTGTACAACCCTTACAGTCTGAGAAAATGCAAGCCAAGCACTCTTAAATTAATTTCTTCTTTCAGTGGCCATCCCTTGATGTGTCCTCAACTCAAGAAGTAATGGGCAGTGATCTAACCTAATGCATCACAAATGAGTAGCTGTAGTTGTGAGAAAGTCCTTTTATTCCCTTGAGATTCATTAGCACCATATCCAGCCTCTCAAATATTCGAGCACCTTATTCTTTTTTTTTGCACCAAGTGTTCTTGTTACCCACATATCCTAAGTCAGTGAACTCCAATTCTTGCATTATTTCAAAAAACTCTTATTGTCTTGCCCACTTCTAAACCTCTTCCCTCCTTTCTTCTCCTCCTGTGACATTACAACATTTAAGTCCCCCACCATAATTATGGGTCTCCCACCTCTAGCCTCCTTCCTCAAGATCTCATATAATGCATTTCTCTTGCTAGGCTCCTTGGATGCACACATCACACAACATTTTATCACCCTATCCTCCCCTACCTTGCCAGCACTACAAGTACTTGCAACGAAATCTTCATAATTTTTTAGTTCACCTAGCTCCTCCATAGATCCAAAATCCCTTCAAACAAGCCAACTGATGGTTGCACTACAAACTCCCATTCTTTGCCTAGTAGCAAATCTACAGATGTACTAAAATTCTCCACTCTGGTTTCAAAAAGAGCTACCACTGCAATACTCCTTGTTGTTAAACTACTATAGGTAACCTCTTAATTTCTTATCACTTATTCCCTAAATATTTTATATAGTGAACTTAATCATTTTTGGTAATAGTGAAGCATAGAAACCTCCAATATCTCGCACCAATAGCAGCTAGCCTTTCAATATACTGGCAACATTTCCACTTGAAGTATGCATCCAACTCCCACTTCTAGTAAAGCATTTGAAGAAGTTGTAACCACATAATGCCACGCACCATGTCCGGTATTTTATAGTCCAAACATCTTAGCATTTTAAGTAGTTTAACAATCCTATTTAGACCACAAAACCAACTGTAAGGAAAAATGGCATCTTGTTATGTTTCTTTGAACTTCCACTTTTTTTTAGAATGCCCTCCAACTTCACATTTGTAATGTTCCCCATCATTCTTGCACTTATCATTCTTTTAAGTCATCATACAGCAACCATGCTGCCTCAGTAGACCCCACTAGCACCCTTTTAGTAGGCTCCTACCTCCACACAAAAATACTGCCTACCTCCTCACATTCATACTACTTATGATATGCCAACAAGCATATGTCCAACACCACTCCAACAGTTATTGACCTCTCAATAGAATGCCATCATGGCATAAGGAATTCATAGTAGCAACCAAATTCCCTACCTCGCCCCATATTCTAGTGCTACAGTAGTCCTCTACCAGCAACATCACCACCATTAATTGGCCCATGCCATCCTCATTTCTATTCTTGCATTAAGCATAGCTACATCCTAATGCTACATCCTCATTAATTCTCTTCTTCCTCAAGTGTATCACTCAATTAAAGGGAGCATCAGTACTTTACCAAGCCCCACTATTAATTTCTCGCAAACATCTCATCTTCATTTCCAACACCTTGTTGGATTCCCCCTTAGCCTGCTACCCACTTTGTGCCCAATGCTTAATGCATGAAGAGTTGCACGACCTTCTAATATAGCACTGAGCATGTCTCAAAGCAACTTTCCAGCTCCTTATCAACCAAATTTCCTAGCAAATAGAGTAGAAGTAACTAAGGAGAGTATCTACCACTTTGGGTTCCATTGATAATAATTAATGGAACCCAAAGTGGTTGATGGTCTTCTTAGTTACTACACCTATACGGGGGGAGTATGGTCGCAAGACTGAAACTTAAAGGAATTGAGGGAAAGGCACCACTTGGAATGGATCCTATGGCTTAATTTGACTTAACAAGGGGATGCTTACTAGGTCTAGACATAGTGAGGATTTATAGTTTGAGAGCTCTTTCTTGATTCTATGGGTGGTGGTGCATGGCTATTCCTAATTGGTGGAGCGATTTATCTGGTTTATTTTGTTAACAAATGAGACCTAAGTTTGCTAACTAGCCATGTGGGGTCCAAGCCCTATGGCCAGCATCTTAGAGGGACTATGGTTGCTTAGGTGTTTTAAGCCACACGCATGCTACACTAAGGTATTCAACGAGTCCATTGCCTTCGTCCAAAGTCCTAGGCAATCTTATGAAAATTTCATCATGATGGGCATAGATCATTGCAATGTTGGTCTTAAACAAGCAATTCCTAGTAAGCACAAGTCATCAGCTCGCATTGATTATGTCCCTACCCTTTGTACACACCACCCGTCTCTCCTACCAATTGAATGGTCCCTTGAAGTATTTGAATCACTACGATGTGGGCAGTTTGCCGTGTGCAACTCGCCAAGAAGTCCACTTAACCTTATCATTTAAAGGAAGGAGAAGTCGTAAAAAGGTTTTCATTGGTGAACCTACAGAAGGATCATTGACGAGAGGTATGAATGATGGAGCAATCTTTCCAATATGTGCATGTGCAATAGTTGTTCAATGCTATGGGGGATAAACAACAACTTGTGGGCATGGTCAGGCATAAGGGAGATCAAATGTTACAGTGGCAGAGGAGTATGCTTTGCATCATCAGGTCCAATGAGGCTTGGCAATCAAACATCAAACGACTCTTGATAATGGATATCTTGGTTGTCGTATGGATATTTTGCAAAAGCATAGAATCGTTGGTTTGGGTCCTGGGCCCCAATTTAGAGGTGATTGATGGAACCCCATGTCATTCCATAGCGTGTTAAAGTATGGGGTGATGGTCGATTGTCAACATGATCAGAGGTGGATGCCACAAACTATTGTGGTGTTGGGCAGTAAGAATCGATGTTGCAAGGTGAGAAGGAGATGCCCCTCATAGATCCAACTCCATGCTCCATGGCATGGAATCGTGACACCATGTTAGGTGAGGCTACCCACTGAGTTTAAGCATATAAATAACTAAAGGAGAAAGAACTTACAAGCATTCCCTTAGTAACGATGAGTGAAATGAGATGAGCTTAGTTTGGAAATCAAGCAGCTTAAAGCTTGAATTGTAGTCTAGGGAGGGATCCATAGTGACAGATTAGGATCAAGTTCGTTGGAAAGGGGTGCTGGGGAGGGTGATAGCCCTGTTCAGCTTGTACTCTATTACTGCATGAGGCACTATCAACAAGCCAGGATGTTTGGAATTACAGCCAAAATTATGTGGTAAATTCCATCCAAGACTAAATAATTATAAGAGACTAAAAGCAAACAAGTACCACAAAGGAAAGAAAAAAAGGACTTTTGAAAGAAAGTCAAAGAGTGCTTGGAATTTTTAGGTGGGAAGCAGATGGGGGCTAGCAGTGCACCTCTATTGGATGCAGAATGTCGAATGACTATTTGTTGCATGGCTCAAGGAGGGAGTCGTATCTGGCCATTACGGTTATCGGAGCACATGTGGACGTCGTCAGAGGAGAAATCATCGTGGTGGCTGGTCACATTACTCACACCATCGAGGCATTCCATGGCAGCAATGCATGCATGAGTGATGGCTAGTAGGCTCCCCTTCTAACCCATCCTGAAACATGGACCAAGGAGTCTAACATGCTTGCGAGTTGACAGGTGAGCAAGCCTAGAAGGCACAAGGAAGTTTATTTGTGGGATCCTCATTTGTGGGGTGAGCCACTAACTGACCTAGAACTTTTGTGAAGGCTTCAAGTCAGAGTATGCTTATTAGGACCCAAAAGATGGTGAACTATGCCTTAGTAGGGCAAAGCCAGAGGAAAATCTGGCAGAGCCCATAGCGATACTAACTTGCAAATCATTCGTCTGACTTTGGCATAAGAGCAAAAGACTAATCGAATCATCTAGTAGCTGGTTCCCTTTGAAGTTTCCTTAGGATAGCTAGAGCCATAGTTAGAGTTCTATCGGGTAAAGCAAATGGTTAGAGGCATCAAGGGCACAATTCCCTCGACCTATTCGCAAACTTTAAATAGGTAAGATGGTTTGGTTGCTTTGATGAGTTGAGCCAAGGAATCCATGCTCCAAGTGAGCCATTATTGGTAAGCATAACTAGCAATATAGGATGAACCAAAAGCTGGGTTACGGTGTCCATTTGCATGCTAACCTAGAGCTCAGAAAAGGTGTTGGTCGATTAAGACAGAAAGATGGTGGTCATGGAAGCTAAAATCTACTAAGGAGCGTATAACAACTCACCTACTTAATGAACTAGCCCCAAAAATGGATGGCACTTAACTGTGCGACCCACACCTTACCGCCAGAGCAATGCAAGTCCGTGATGAGTGGGAGGGTGCAATAGTCACTGTAAAATTTAAGGCATGAGCTTACTTGGAGTGTACAATGGTGTAGATCTTGGTGGTAGTAACAAATATTTAATTAAGAACTTTGAAGATTGAAGAAGGAAAAGGTTCCATGTGAATGACACTTGAACATGGGTTAGTCGATCTTATGAGACAGGGGAAACCCGTTAGAGAGTGCCAAGCGGTTGGAAGGGCACAACATATTGAGCGATGTCGAATGTGACCCTGGCGACCCTTGAAATTTGGATTGTTGAGCACCTTCTATGCTCGATCGTACTCCTTACAGCATCAGGTCTCCAAGGGGAATAGCCTCTCGTCGATGGAGCAATGTAGGAAAGAAAAGTCGGCAAAATGGATCCATTACAATGAGAAAAGGATTTGCTCGGAGGGTTTGGCAAGGGGGTCCCCATCCTGAATGCATCGGCTATCGATGTACTACTTGACATGGTTGCATTGTGAGAGTTAGTCGACGTGTGCTGGTTGAGGGACAAATTGGGAGTGGCCCCTACGGGGGCCTTCCCCAAGTGTCGAACAATCAACTCAGAAATGGTACGGACATGGGGAATCTAACTGTTTAATTAAAACAAAGCATTGCGATCGTCCTCAAGAGTGCTCACGTAATGTGATTTTTGGCTTGTGCTCTTGATGTCAAAGTGAAGAAATTCAACCAAGCATTTGTAAATGGTGGGAGTAACTTTAACTCTCTTAAGGTAGCCAAATGTCTCGTCATGTAATTAATGACGTGCATGAATGGATTAACGAGATTCCCATTGTCCCTATCTACAATCTAGTGGAACCACATCAAAGAGAATGGGCTTGGCAGAATCATTGGAGAAAGAAGACCCCATTGAGCTTGACTCTAATCTGACTTTCTAAAATAACTTGAGAGGTGTAGCATAAGAGTCAGCTTACTAATGGAATTTAAAAACCACAACTTTTAACATTCTTTTACTTATTCCTTGAAGTGGAGGTTGGGGCCCAACCCCTCCTTTTGCTTCCAAGTCTCACCTCAGTGAGTCCATCTGGGCAAAAGACATTATCAGGTGGGAGTTTGGCTGGGGCAGCACATCTGTTAAAAGATAACGTAGGTTCCTATGATGAGCTCAACAACTCGTTCGATTCTGATTTCCAGTACTAATACAAACAGTGAAAGTGTGGCCTATCAGTCCTTTAGGCTTTCAGAATTTGAGGCTAGAGGTGTCAAAAAAGTTACCACAAGCATAACTGGCTTATGGTAGCCAAGCGTTCATAACGTTGTCGCTTTTTTATCCTTCGATGCCGAGTCTTCCTATCATTGTAAAGCCGAATTCACCAGGTTTTGGATTGTTCACCCATAAATATGGAATGTGAGTTGGGTTTAGACTATCGTGAGAAAGGTTAGTGTTACCGTACTGATGAATTTGTCGTGATAATAATTCAACCTAGTATGAGTGCAACCATTGATTCACACAATTGGTAATTGCACTTGGTTAAAAGGCAAGTCGTTCGAAGCTATCATGTGTATGATTATGACTGAATGCCTTTAAGTTAGAATCCATATTAAGATGAGGTGCTTAGGCCTGTCATTCTCCTATTGGCCTATAGTAGTGGCTTAGCACCTTTAGGGCACACGACACAGCCATGTTTAGTGTCGCAGAAAGTTGGACGGCATGGACACCACAAGAAATGATAGTTAAGAATGAACGATGGGTAAATTCCTTTGTAGATGACTTAAATTTGAGATGAGGCATTATAAGTGGCAGAGTGGCCTTGCTATCATGATCCACTAAGATCCAACCCTATGTTACAATAGATTCATCCCCCCTTGTATGATAGGTTGAAGTCATATGAGTTTTTATTGAGCAAAAATATGAGCTTTCTTGTTTGCTCACTTGCTCAATTGCTCTCGATAGCTTGACTTAGGTCACCTTATTATGATACTTTGTCAGAATACTTTGGTGCAAGTATTGTGAAACTGGCTTTGTGATGTGCCCCTTGGTGGCTCTACTTAGGTGAAAGGCTTATGGCTCACTTTGTAATATCCAATTTGTGGATTCGTGGAATGACCTCCAAAGCTCTATAAAAAGATTGAAAACTTTTGCTGGCTTCATCACTCACATTTTTAAAGTAATGCCTATTTTTGTTTTATGAGCATGCCAATTTGCTCTATGGCTTGTGCGTGTTAGGTTGAGACCCTCTCGTAGCACGGTTGGAGCACAGCATTGAGTGCACAACATCATAGTGCTTGTGTTGCAATCTGTCCTTGTGTGCATGTGGAGGATGGTGGGCACACTCACAAGGGACCTTTTGACCACATGCAGGGCACCATTCGAGCACGTTCAGGGACTTTTTGCATGCCTTCGCGTGCTTGGTTCATTTTGAGCTCACTTGGGGCCTATCTGTGTGCTCAACAGCAACTTCCATGCACTACGAGCTACTATCGCATGGATATGGTGATAAAATATTGGGACTCTTACCTCTTGATAGAATTGTTGCAACATACAATCCAGGAGTGGGTATACAGAACACTATGTGGGTTGTAGATATGTTTAAGGTAATTGGTGTAATATGAAATATAGCTATTGCACGTTGTCTAAATGTGTGCACGAGCACTGGCCTCCTTAAGTGCACGCATGAAGCACTGCCTCTACACATGCAATGTTGTGTGTCTGCCTAGACCTGGGGGCCTTTTCACGGGCACACAGCAACAACATATTCTACTTTGTGCAGACAAAAGGGTAACATTTTTTTCAAGATTTTTATAGGTGCTTGCTATTGTAGCATGGAAAATGTGATTACCTATAGCTAGTCTTGCATCCTTGCTCTTCAAAAATTTTGCAATATATAATCCACAAGTGTGCATGTGTGACGCTATACAGCCTTGAGCAAAGTTAAAGATGGATGGTGCAACATGTGCAACAATTTAACCATTTTGGGTGGTATCCTTCACAAAGCACTCATGGTGCTGCATATGCGCATGTGCACCATGTGCATGCATGTAGTGAAATATTTGTCAATGCGTGCACAGAGGGCTGTCGATGCTATGCATGTGGGGGCCTGTCCACGTGCTCTCACGAGGGGGCTTGTCAGCACTTGTGTTCGCAGTGGCCTATCGGCACACGCTAAGATGCAACATGTGCCCGTGTCATTTGGCTACAAGAAAGTGTAACTTTTATCTAGAATTTTAGCATTGTGGGCTACTGCCCTGAGGATACAACAATTACCTATTGTTAGACTTACCTCATCCATCGAATGATCTGCAATATAAAATCCACAAGTGGGAATGTGTGACGTTTTGCCGCCTGTAGAGAAAGGAAAGATAGATGGTGCAACATGTGCAATGGTTTCTGCATTTTTAGTTGTATCCTTCACAGAGCACTGATGGTGCTATGCTCAAGCATGTGCACTTCTTGAACACATGGTGGCATATTGGCACACACGTGAGTAGCGGCCTATAGGGATGAGCACGAGTCTTTATCGATCTACATGCATGCACATTTTGGCCTATCGACATGCATTGAGGTGTAACATGGGCCCACGTCATTTGGCTGCAAAAAAGTGTTAATTTTTATCTAGATTTTTAGCTCTGTAGGCTGCTACTGTAGGATACAACTATTATCTATTGGTAGACTTGCATCATTTGTTGACAGATTTGTCACAGTATATGATACGCAAGTGCAAAAGTGTAATGTCGTGCAGCCTGCAATGAAGTGAAAGATGGATGGTGAAACATGTGCAACGGTTTATGTATTTTTGGTTGTATCCTTCACAGAGCACTGGTGGTGTTGCATGTAGGTATGTGCAACATACACAGTCACGGTTGACTATTAGCGTGCGTTGAGGTGCAACATGCACCCGCATCATTTGGCTTCAAAAGGCATAACTTTTATTCGGATTTTTAGCTCTACGGGCTGTTGCCCATAGTTTTTGGTGATTACTTACAAGTAGCCTTGCCATCTTCCATGATGGAAATTTCGCAAATATACAATTCACAGGTGCAAATGAGGGATGCAGTGTGGCCAGCTTACTAGTGTAAGATTGTTGTTCCAATCTTCGGTATGGTTTAATCACAGAGTGACAAGGCACAGATGGTGCAGCGTGCCGACATACCCACTGTGCCACATGTCATGGCCTATCTGTGCGCGCTGAGGTGCAATGTCACCCAAATCATTTGGCTACTGAGAAGTGTTACTTTTATCAGGATTTTTAGCTCTGTGGGTTACTGCCGCAGGGATACGACAATTACCTATTGGTAGATTTTCCTAATTGGTCAATAGAATTGTCACAATATACAATCTACAAGTGGGCATGTGTGATGCTGTGTGACTTGTGTCAAAGTGAAAGATAAATTGTGCAACATTTGCAATGGTTTAGGCTTTTGTGCTTGTATCCTTCACAAGGCACTGGTGTTGCTACGCGTAGGCATGTTCACCCTTTGTACACACGGTGGCTTATCAGCATGCGTCGAGGTGCAATGTGCGGCCACATCAATTCGCTATAGGAAAGTGTGACTTTTATCTGGATTTTTAGCTCTATGGGCTGCTGCCATAGGGATACAGTGATTACCTATTTGTTGGCTTGCCTTATTCATCGACAAATTCGTCTCAATATACAATCCACAAGTGAGAATATGTGACACTGTGCAGCTTAATGTGTAGTGAAAGATGGATGATGCAACATATGCAATGGTTTACACGTTTTGGTTTGTATCCTTCACAGAGCACTGATGGCGCTACATACAGGCATGTACACCACGTGCAGGCGAGTTGTCCTATCGACACTTTTTGAAGTGCAGTGTCCTCCCACATCATTTGACTTCAGAAAAGTCTAACTTTTATCGAGATTTTTAGCTTAATGGGTTGCTATCGCAGGGATAGGGTGATTACTTATTGGTTGAGTGGCCTCATTCGTCGATAGATTTGTCAAAATATACAATCCAGAAGTGGGAATGTGTAACACTATGTGGCCTATAGGGAGGTGAAAGATGGATGGTCTTGTAAATGATTTAAGTGTTTTTGGTTGTATTCTTCATAGAGCATTCATTGTGCAACACGCAGGCATGTGCATTGTGCACGTGCATGGTGACCTATTGCCACATGCTGAGGTGCAATGTGCACCCACAAAATTTGGCCTCAAAAAATGTAACTTTTATCTGGATTTTTAGCTCTAAAGACTGCTGCCCATGGATCAGGCGATTACCTACAGAGAGCCTTGCCTTCTTTCATGATGGAAATTTCACAAATATACACTTCACTGGTGGGAATGTGGGACGCAGTGCAGCTTATAGACTAGTGTAAGATTTTTTTCTATTCTTCAGTATGGTTTAATCACATAGTGCCAATGCACTGACGGTGCTGCATGTAGGCATGTGCACTTTGCATGCATGCAGTGTCCTATTTGTGCGTGCTCAGTGGCAACGTGCACCCGTGACATTTTGCTGTAGAAATGTGTAGCTTTATTGGGATTTTTAGCTCTGCGAGTTGCTGTCATAGGGATACAGCGATTACCAATTGGTTGACTTGCCTCATTCATTAAAACAATTATTGTAATATACAATTCGCAAGTGGGCATGTGTGATGCTATGCGATGGACTGCAAAGTGAAAGTTGAATGGTGTATCGTTTGCGATGGTTTAGGCATTTTGGGTTGTATCATTCACAGAGCACTGATGGTGCTTCGTGCAGGCATGTGCACCGCATGCACAGACAGTGGCCTATTGTTGCGCACTGAGGTGCAATGTGCACCTATGTCATTTGGCAGCACAAAAGTGTAACATTTAACAAGATTTTAACTTTGTGAGCTACTGCCACTTAGATACAGAGATTACCTATTAGTAGACTTGCCTCATTCATCAACCGATTTGTCACAATATATAATCATCATGTGGGAATGTGTGACGTTGTGTAGCCTGTTGTGAAGTGAATGATGGATGGTGCAACATGTGCAACAATCTACTCATTTTGGGTTGAATCCTTAGCAGGGCACTGGTGGTGCTGCACACAGGCACGTACACCTCGCACACGCGGTGTGTTCTATCTACATGCACTAAGGTGCAATGAACGCTTGAGTCATTTAGTGACAGAAAAGTGTAACTTTTGTAAAGATTTTTAGCCCTACGGGTTGCTGTCGTAGAGATACGACGTTTACCTATATGTAGACTTATCTCATTCATTGATAGATTTGTCACAATATACAATCTACATGTGGGAATTTGTGACACTAAGTGGCTCGCAATGAAGTGAAAGATGGACAAGTCCACATGTGCAATGGTTTACGCATTTTGCATAGTATCCTTCGTAGAGCACTGGTGGTGCTGCGCGTAGGCATGTGCACTACGCACGCCTGTGTTGCCTATTGCCGTTTGTTGAGGTGCAACGTGCACCCGCATCATTTGTCTTAAGAAATTGTAATTTTATTCGATATTTTTAGCTAAGCATGCTACTGTTGCAGGGACACGGTGATTACCTATCAGTAGACTTGCCTAATTCATCGACAAATTCGTTACAATATGCAATCTACATGTGGGAATGTGGGACACTGTGTGGCTTGCAATGAAGTGAAAGATTGATGGTGCAACATGTGCAACGATTTACACATTTTTGGTTGTATCCTTCATAGAGCACTGGTGGTGCTGTGCATAGTCATGTGCACCGTGCATGCACGAGGTGTCCTATCGATGTGCATTGAGGTGCAAAGTGCGCCCATGTCATTTGTCTTCAGAAAATTGTAACTTTTATTAGAATTTTTAGCTCTATGGGCTACTACCCCTGGGAATGGGCAATTATCTATAGATAGCCTTGCCTTCTTTCGTGATGGAAATTTTGCAAATATACAATTCGCAGGGGGGAATGTGGGATGTCGTGTGGCATGTAGAGTAGTGTAAAATTGTTGTTCCAATCTTTAGTACGGTTTAATCACGTAGTGCAAGTCCACCACATGCATGAACAGTGGCCAACCTTCCCTTGCACATGGGGTGCCTATCTGTGCACTCTCAGAAACAACCTACGAGCATGGCACGTGAGGACTCTAATTATAACCTTTTTGGGGTATTTTTACTACTACGAGTTGCTGACATATGGTTAAGGTGACTAATTATTGGTGGTCTCATCTTCTTTCTTGATAGAGTTGATGCAATATATAATCTACTAGTGAGAATATTGTAGGCTGTGTGGCCGACAACAATATTGGAAGTTGGATGAGTCATTTTGCCAAGGGTTTAAGCATTTTGGGCTGCAAGTCAGTGCCTAGCTCTGATGGCATGGCTTTGACTGCCTGCTCATGCTGGCATTTATCTACACCAATCTGAGGGCTTGTTCGAGAGAGCTTACTGGCAACCAAAATGTGTGCATGTTAAACACTGTTTGGCTTGTAGAAAATTCTATGATTTAGGTTCAATATAAGGTATGGTTTAAGCATATGTAGTGCCAGTGCACAAGATGTGTGCACTGTGGCATGCCTTCTCGCACACGGTGGGTGCGCCCTCAGTTGCTACCCTCGTGTGTGGAATGTTGGTTCCAAAAGTGTAACTTTTTATAAGGCGTTTTGCCCTGCGTACTCTTGGTGCATGGATAAGTTTGATTACCTATTGGTAGTCTTGTCTTGTTCAGAATTATCGTAATAAATAATTTGCATGTAGGAAGGTTAATGTAGTGCTGCCTGCACCAAAGTGGAAGGTGGATGGTTCGATGTGTTCAAATTATTTAAGCACTCTTGGCTATAGCAGTAGCCCTATGCTGTTGGTGCGGGGTGCACGCGAGTTCACTGGTCACCCAAGATCAGTCGTGACCTGTGCTGGAGACTTGTTTGAACAACAAAGAGTAGCTTGTTTCTGGATTTTTAGCACTGTGGGTTGCTGCCACATAGATGTGTTGTATGTTAGGGTTTGAGCATGCAGGCTACTGCCCAAGCAGTGCACTGTTGTGGTGGAGAGTGGGGCTATTCACTATTCAAATTGATGCTCTTTGCACTTTCATTTGGGCAATGTGTCTTAATGAAGGTTTGGTGGAGCCCCTAGCGGTTGGACAAGTCCTTGTCGTCCATGTTCAATCCCTTTTTGGTACTATGTGTTGTGGCTTTCCTCATGTAGTGGCATTTTATTTTAGAAATGTGTGTCTTTTTGACCTGTCATATCTTGGGAATGCCAATGTAGGAACAAGGGGTTGCTCAAGAGGTGTCTTCAAGTGGTACAATTTTTGCATGGCTTTATATCAGTTCAACAGGCTATTCCCTTTGCACATTGCACCATGTATTTCTTGTCATGCAATGTGGGTGTTGCCAAGGCCTTCATCCCTAATTAGACCCTTTGTGCTTCTTTTTTGTACATCTTCGAGGCTCTTCGGGCTAATGGAATTGGATTGGCGTGAGACCATTTTCGCACAATAGATATTTTTGTGTTGCTGCTTCGTATGGCATAACTACCTCTTAGTGTTGTCAGCAATTATATTAGAAGGGCTTTGTCAATTGATTGAACCTTCTTTGTGTGGAAATTTATATTTCTTTTGCTTATTTATCGAATGGGTTGTTCCATTCAATTATTTTTATGATGCCACAGCACTCTAATGTTGGAACTGCGACGTTTGGTACTGCCATTGCAGGCGTGGTCATCCCTGCTCTCTTGTTGGCATGGACATGGAAATCACTTATTTCAATCTTTTCATTCTCTACCAAATAGGGTTGTCCTTACCGAATGCAATTGTTGATAGGCAATGTTTTGAAACTTAGAGGATGGTATCCCAACTTGGGAGCATTTGCTCTTCCTTTGAGTGAGTTATCACCAGACATGAAGAACATGTTAATTGTGACATTGGATTTTACCTGATGCATTATCATTGTAATTTACCTGGTTGATCCTGCTAATAGTCATATGCTTCTCTCAAATATTAAGCCATGCATGTGAAAGTATAAATAATTTTAGATTGTGAAACTACAAATGGCTCCTTAAACAAGTTATAGTTTGCTTGATGGTACTTGCTACTCGGATAACCATAATAATTTAAGAGCTAATGCATGCACCAAACATTGACTTTTGGAAGGGATGCATTTGTTAGGTAAAAGGTCGATGTAGGCTTTCGCCTGACTCCTTGACATTCATGATAACTTGTCGGATCGCACGACCTTCGTGCTGACGATGCATCTTTGAAATTTCTGCCCTTTCAACTTTCTATGGTAGGATAAGAGCCTACCATGGTGGTGATGGGTGACAAATATTTAGGGTTCAATTCCAGAGTGGGAGCTTGAGAGACGACCACCACATCAAAGGAAAACAACTAGCACACAAATTACCTAATCCAGACTTAGGGAGGTAGTGACAATAAATAACAATACCGGGCTCCATGAGTCTGGTAATTTGAAAGAGTACAATCTAAATCCTTTAACGAAGATCCATTGGAGAGCAAGTCTGGTCCAAAAAGCCACGGTAATTGCAGCTCAAATAGCATATATTTAAGTTGTTGCAGTTAAAAAGCTCGTAGTTGGGCCTTGGTTTATGTCGATCAATCCACCTTTTGGTGTGCACCACTCATCTTGATCCTTTGGTCGACAATGCAGTCCGACCTTAGCTGGCTGGGTCATGTCCTCAGCATTGTTACTTTGAAGAAATTAGAGTGCTCAAAGCCAGCCCATGCTCTGGATACATTAGCATGGGATAACATCACTAGATTTCGAGCCAATTCTGTTGGCCTTTGGGATCACAGTAGTGATTAAGAGGGATAGTCATGGGCATTCTTATTTCATAGTCAGATGAAAAATTCTTGGATTTATGAAAGAGAAACCATTGTAAAAGCATTTGCTAAAGATGATTTCATTAATCAAGAACAAAAGTTAGGGGCTTAAAGATTATCAGATACCATTATAGTCTAAACCATAAATGATGCTGACCAGGGATTGACAGATGTTGCTCTTTGGACTCCATCAGCACCTTATGAGAAATCAAGGACTTTGGGTTCCATTGATAATTTATTAATGACTAAAGCCTACAAAATATCCTTTATAGAGGATCAAACAAAAATTCTAAAAACAAATGCATCAAAAGTAGTTTGGGAAAGGGCATACCCCAGTCCCAAGTAAAATAAGAAGAACATGCGTAATGTGCCGCCTAGTCTGTTGGGGCATTTCCTTGCCTATAAATATGCATTAACCTAAAGGTATCCATCCCTCCAACATACCAGAGAGAGTCTTTGAATCTTCTTCCACATGAAGGGTGTTGTAGAAGATTGCCAACCTCCTAAATAGCCATAGTAGAATCTGATTGAACCTCAATAATATGATAAATCAAGAACTTTGACCTGAGCAATGTCAAAGCCTACAAAATGATATGCACCTCCATAGCTATGCTTGATTGAGAAACAACCCTCCTTCCAACAACAAGCATTGGCACACCAAGGTGATCTCTGACAACAATTCCCAGCCCCACAGCATCATCCTGAATTGCCACATCACAATTAATTTTGATCCATCCAGTTGAAGGATGAGGCCAAAATAAGGCTACATTCAACTCATGTGAGTTGTGTGGACTCCTGTAAGACTTGGATGAATCAAATTTTTTATTGCAACAACAGCATCAACTTGAATATCTCCCAATAGAATAGCATTGTTCATGTCCTGCTCCTTATATCTTTTTAAATTTCTGTTAGTGCAAATGTAATAAAGAGTTGTAGCAACAACAGCCGCATACTTAATCACCCCCCTCACAGCTCAAATCATTCGCCTTCATGGTGCTTTATACATGCTATAATGTAAAATTGTTGTTGCTTCTTCCATTGCTGCTTGGAATAAGAGTTGTAACAGCGTCCTTCATGTGTTGCACATTCCAAACCTTTGTCATGTTCCAGCATTCACACCACAAATGTTGCGAAGTTTCGGCCTAGTTACAACCCCAAATGTAGCTGCTACACTCCACCTTTCTTTTCTTCAATAGCTATTCAGTGGAAGGAATACAATTTTTAACTAATCTCTAAATGAAAATCCTCACCATAGGCAGTACCTTGAGCTTCCAAATCCAACTATAATTACTTATAGTATGCCGTGAGCTTCCAGCAATTTCCACAATTCCAACATGAACCATTATTGAGTAAAGCTTAGCATTGTGCACCTCCATGGACTTAGTTTGTGATCATAGTAGCTAGTCTATGCTATTATTCAGCACCCAAGGAAGATGCAGTACCCTATCGAGTAATAATTCATTAGCCCAACCTTTAAGACTTCCCATATCCCATTTCCCATGTTCAATAAAGCATTCACTAATACACTTTGGCAATTCTATCTCTATATTTGTGTAAATAGGCAACCACTTGATTAGAAGAAAGTTGACCCAGTTGTCTTCAGCAAAAAGTACATTCCTACCCACTCTAATTCTCCACACAAAGTTTGGTACTACCCATGACATTGGCTTCTTGATTAGTCTACATGACTACAAAGCTCTTTGAGGAACACCCCGCATCTTTTCTCCCATCAAATATTTACTCCCCATCACCTCCACCCACAAAAAACCTACTCTTACCAAGATCCTCCTACATTGTTTCAAGTCAAGGCCCATTGCCAAATACTAAGATCATGGATACCCAAACCACCCTCGTCCTTCAAAAAAATGATAGTACTCCAGTCCACAAAATGCATTGCAATTCCTTAATTAACACTACATCATAAGTATATTCTGAACATCCTTTCCAATACATTGATGGCCCTCTTTGGCACCACACAATGGCTCAAGTAGAAATTAGGAATCGCTGTTAGCATAGAGTTGATCATAACAACCTTACCTACCAAGGAAAGAGGCCTAATTCTCTATTTTGCAACTTGTTCTTCCACTCTTTGAATGATAAAGTTAAAGTCTCCCTTGTTTAGCAACTTTGCTAAAGTAGGTATCCCAAATAGTTAAGATTTTTCTTGGACCATATGAACTTTGCCCCCACCATCTTCCTTCTCTTTCCCACCATCCCCTTGCTAAAATAAACTCTTAATTTAGTAAGATTTATCTGCTGCCCAGAATACTTCCCATAATCCTCCAAAATCTTTCTTACTGCCCTATCAACAACATATGTAGTAGGAGCATATAGAATGACATCAATAACATATAACAGATTAGAAATGATTAGAGAAGTTGGCCCACACGAAAATCCCTCTATGTCATAGATTCATACTTCTTCACAAGCCCAGGTAGAAATTCAGATCTAATGGTGAATAGATATGGTGACAACATGCATCCTTGCCTAAGTCCTCTCTTGGCCTCAAGCCATAGGATTCTGACCCCATTGAATAACACCCGAAACCTTGGAACTGAGAACAAGTATTCAGCCACTCACACCACACTATTAGGAAGCCCTAGAATGTCATCATATGTAAGACAAACTACCATCTCACATTAACATATGCATGTTCCATATCTACTTTTGTTGCTATAAGACCTTCTTTGGAGACTAAAGAGTGCATCCTAGTTGCCACTTCTTGAGCAATAAAAATATTATCTGGGATAGGTTTTCTAAGAACAAAAGCACCTTGTTCCTTTATAATTAAGTCAGGTAAAACCATCTTTAGTCTTGCACCAAGATCTTTTCCCCCATTTTGTATGCAACATTACACAAACATATGGGGCCTAAACTGTTCCAGTCTATAACTTGTAGTTTAGGAATAAGTCCAATAAGAGTATCCTTCCAATCCTTGGGTAACTATCTATCATGAAAAAATTGTAGTGCAACTCTAACAATATCCGCCTGAGTACTCTCCCAATACCCTTGTATGAACTCCACTGCAACCCCATCCATCCCAAGTGTCTTGTTCATCCTTATAGATCTGATAGCTCTGATAACTTCTTCCTCAATAATCTGCATGGTGCACATTCCTTCTTATTCCAATCAAATGCATCTATAAGATTGGTATTATAGTGGAGGATAATAAACATCAGTATTGCATCGCTTTGACTCAAAAATGTTCACCAATAAGCTTTTAATTTTATCTATGGAACTAACCACCTCCCCTTTATCATAATTTAAATATAGTATATGCTTATCCTTCCACCTAGAACTTGCAACAACATGGAAGAAACAAGAATTTAAATCTCCCAATTAAGCCCATTGGACCTTTGCTCTTTGTCACCACCATCTCTCTTAAAGTGTACTTACCCTATGAAAAGAAGAAATGAGATGTGAGAGCTAAATATGTTCCTGATCATTAAGACCTACCTCAGATTCCTTGAGTTGTAGACCTTGGGTTTCCTGTTCAAGTTTGCCATTATTATCTATAACATTGCATATCTCAGTCTTTCTCCACCTGCTCAAAGCAACTAGGGATATATAGAATTTTGTAAAAAGCCTCTCTATGAGATTCCCTCTTGTTGATCTATTCCACACCTTCTGCACAACCACTATAGTCTGAGGAAATACAAGCCAAGCACTCTCAAATTGATTTCTTCTATTAGTGGCTATCCCCTGATGTGTCCCCAACTTAATAAGTAATGGGCAATGATCTGGCCCAATGTGTGACAAGTAATTATAGTTGTGGGAAAGTCTTGTATTCCTTTGAGATTTGTTAGCACTCTATCTAACCTCTCCAATATTTGAGCACCTCTTTCTTTCCCATTACACCAAGTGTACCTATTACCCACATATCCCAAATCAGCCAACTTCAATCCTTACATGATTTTAGAAAACTCCTATTGTCCTCGCCTATCTCTAAACCTCTTCCCTCCTCTCTTCTCCTCTTGTGACATTACAATATTGAAGTCCCCTACCACTAGCCTCCTTTGTCAAGATATCCTACACTATGTTTTTCTTGCTAGGGTCCTTGGATGCATACAACACACAATATTTTATGAGCCTATCCTCTCCTACCCTTGACTACACTACAAGTACTTACAACATATCTTCATAACTTTCAAGTTCATCCAGCTCCTCCATAGAATCACAATCTCTCCAGAAAAGCCAGTCGATGGTTGCACTACAAACTCCCAATCTTTGCCAAGAACCAAATTCACATCTCTCTTATTTAATTTCTCCGCCATGATTTTAATATGTGTAACTACTGCAATACTCATTGTTAATACAAGTCGCTTCAGATAACCCCTCAATTTCTTTTCCCTTATTCTTTGAATATTCCATACAACAAACTTAAATCATTTTTGGTAATAGTAAAGCATAGCAACCTCTAGTATCTCCCACTAATAGTAGTTGGCCTTTCAGTGAACTAGTAGCACTTCCACTTGAAGTGTAGATACAATTCCTACTTCTAACAAAGCGTTTGAAGAAGTTGTAACCACACAACTCCACATACAGTGTCCAGCATTTTGTAGCCCAACCATCTTAGCAATTAAGGGAATTTAGTAATCCCAATCAGACAACATAACCAGCTTCCAAGAAAAAAGATACCTTGTCTTGTCTTTTGAACTTCCACATGTTTCCAGAATGCCCTCCAACTTAACATCTATAGCATCCCCCTTCATTCTTGCACTTATCATTTTTTTGACTCATCAAACAGCAAGCTCGTTGCCTCGGTAGACTCCACCAACACCATTTCAACAACCTCTTATATCCACACAAAACTACTACCTACCTCCTCACATTCATACTGCTTATGATATGCCACCAACCACATGTCCAGCACCACTCCAGCAGTGATTTACCTCCCAATAGAATGCTATAATGGCTTAAAGAGTTCATAACAATAACCAAATTCCCTACCTATAGCCATCTTCCAGCGTTGCAGCAGTCCTCTAGCAGCAACTTCACTTCCACTAATTTGCCCATGCCATCCTAATTTCTCTTCCTACATTTAGCATAGCTACATCCAAATACTACACCCTCATTCATTCCCTTATTCCTCAAGTGTATCACCAAATTAAATGGAGAATCAGCATTTTGCAAAATCACACTGTTAATTTCCAACAAACATCTCATCTTCATTTCTAGCACCTTGTTGGATTCCCTCTTAGCTTGCTACCCACTATGTTCCTAGCCCTTAATGCATGAAGAGTTGCACAGCCTTCTAATACAGTACTGAGCATGTCTCAAAGCTACTTTCCAGCTCTCTATTAAAAAAAATTTCTCAGCAACTACAACAGCAGTAACTAAGCGGAGCATCCACCACTCTCAACCAAATGCATACACAGCAATCACCCTACTTGGAGACAATGCAATCCCTACACCTCTCACAGTAACTTGCACCTCTATACTTCATCAACAAGCACATTCCATTGCAAATCCTATAGTGGACGAACTGTAGTTGAGAGGTTTCCCTCTCTCTCCATTTAGTTTTATATAGCCACATGGCTTGAACCTCCTGAAATCATATGACCACCCCACTATAATCTTCTTTTCTTATTCGTGTCCTACTCTTTTGACCTCTTAAGTTGGCCTCCTTTGGTAAATTGAGTCACCTCCTTTGCGGCTTCCCTCCCCAATGTGCCCTTTGGGGTCCATACTTGCCTAAAAGGTTCCTTACCCCTTTCAATAAAGACACTTCTATGCCTATCTAGGTACCTCCCTTCTCCATCATCATTAACTGCCCCTTTAAATCGCTCTGAAAGCTTATATTAGCTATAGGATTTTTAAATCTTCCTTACGCATGCATGACAACCCACCTTCTTCTTGATTGCACTAGAATCTAAGGGCATAGCCCTTTCTTTGCTCTATCATCCTCATCCCACTGAGTGGTTAGTTGTTGAGGTTCCTAGTTCCTTTGGAATGATTTATTAGTCTCCTCCTTCTCGCCTGCTGTAGTTCCTTCTACCTCACCTGTGAAATCAACTCGATTCCCCCAAGTTGAACATTGATCATTGTAGTGGCCAACATGGCCACAGATGTAACACATCTGAGGAAGGCCCTCATACTCAAAAGATTAGAATGTCTTTCCTAATAGCTCGCTCAACCACATTCACAGCTTCAAAGGTTTTGAGAGGTCCATCCTAAAACAGACCCTCGCATACGAGAATCGTTGCAAATCAGTGGTTTATCCATCCAATAAAATTTGTTCCCCAATAGCTTTAGCAATAGGTAAAATATTTTGCATGTTCCAATATAGCAAAGAATGCGATGTAAATCTGACCCTCACTGGGGCATACATTATAGTCATGGAGCTCAGCCTAAACTTAGGGGTCCATACATCCAACCCCATGGTTTGTCCAATTCCCTGCCAAGGTTCCCCAAGCCACACTGCATTTTGATCCCTACTTGAATCAAAATGAAGACAAAAGTAACCTGATGATAGATCTAATATTCTAAAGATTTTGAAATGGCCCCACCTATTCTGTAAAAGACTTGTAATTATGTAGAAAGGGAGGGTATTGCCATCGACTCTCCCCACCAGATCAAACTGATGAAATTCTTTGCATCTGTTGCATGCCAAATCTAACATAATAATCTCATCCTGTACTACAAAATCGATCATCTTAGTAGCAACCTCTTTTGCATCTATATAAGGATGCAACTCAGGGGTTGTTGTAATTGCAATATTTGAGTTCCTTTTAGCTGTAAGCATATCCTTGAAGTTTACTTTGTTGGAATTATTCTATCTACCACCCTCACAATATCCCACTCCTTGCATCATATTGTCCTACCGTGCCTTGGTGCTCCATTGTTCATAGAGTTGTCGCAACCTCTGCTTCACCCGTTATGTCTTGAGTAATGACCTCCACCTGTTATTTCTTGAGCAATGACTACCTTTCCCTCCATCCCCATATAAGAGTTTGTCTTCTCTAGCTCTCTAGTACATCCTATGCCAATGTCACTCTCAGTAGATATAGAGCCTATCAATATTTCACTATCATTCAAATCTGCTCCCACTTCACCATCTGGTGTAGAGACTGCCAGTACGACTTCCCTATTTGCTGAGATTACAATATAACTGTATTCCCCAACCAGCAATTCATTATGCATAGAGGACAAATGTTCAGAACTTTTCCCCTTCTTGGTGCTCTTCTTTGATTTGGTGCCAACCATGTTATAGGTATCACCCTACACTTTTAGCAATCTCAGCACAATAATAGCAACACAACAAAGCAATTACAGTGATTATTTTAACCAGCTCTTGCAGCAATTATTTCAACCAATAATTATTTTAGCCAACACAACCTGTGTAATTATTTTCCTGCACTTCCAGTATAACAAAAAAGCAAAGCAATTGCAATGAAATTGCATAACATAAAACTTGCAATAATTATAAAACAATTTCCAATTGCAGCATAAGGTATTCCAAAAAATAGAGCTATATAAAATTTCAAAGTTCTAAGTTTAGAATTAAACTTGGCAAATCGAATTTCATTCTATTGATGCAGTAGAGTACTATAGAAATTATTGCATGAGAAGCCACCCCAAGCAAACACAAGGCCTCACAGCACCCAAAATGATATGCATACATTCGAAACCCATAATTTGTAGTCCGATTGCATTACTCTGCCTAGCAAAATGAATTGAAATGTATTAATTCTAGATTAAGTCCCTTACGCATGCACACGTGCATTGCACGTCATGCTTTGCACCGCAAGTCGTGCACTTTGCACTGCATGTCATGCTATTCACATCACCGCACCACTTACTGTATACTCCTCGACCACCTTCAGCACACTTTTGAAGTCATGACCAATCGTGTCCTTGTGTGCGCATCCCCTTCAGTGCCGATTTAAACACCCGAGCACACACAGTTGGTGCCGCATGACCACCCGCTACACCTCCGACCTTTCTTCGCCAAATGTACTTCAGTGCCAAGTTTGAAGTAACGAACATTAATGCCATCATAATGTCATTCCCAAACCTCACGTGTGCATGTCGTAGAAGCCGCTTGAGCACCCGTGCCTTTATAGATCCCATCATACTATGATCAATGACGTTCATGCCTTTATAGATCACAGCTGAGCGCATTCCAAAACCCCCTCTGTGCCCACATTAAGCCCCCATGCGAGCAGCTGCACCCAACTTCATGCACAACCATCACATTGATGGTCCTCCCTTCGCAAGGCGACGTGAAACCCTCACCATTCTCACAAAGTCTCTCAAAGTCTTTGGGCTCCATTGATAATTTATTAATGGTGAAGCCTACAAAAAGTCCTCTATGAAGGATCAAACAAAATGTCTAAATATAATAGTATTAAAAATAGTTTAGGAAGGGGCATTCGCCAGTCTCAAGTAAAATCAGATGAACATGCATAATGCACTGCCCAGTTTGCTAGAGCATTTCATTGCCTACAAATATACGTTGATCGAAAGGAATCCATGCCTCAAACACACCAGAGAGAGTCATTGAATGTTCCTCCATGTGAAGGGTGTCGTAGAAGATTACAAACCTTCTGAATAGCCATAGTAGAATAACATTGACTATCAATTACATGATAGATCAAGAACTTTGACCTAAGTGATTTGAAGGCCTTTAGAATGACGTGCAGCTCCATGGCTATGCTTGATTGAGAACAACCCTCCTTCTAGTAACAAGTATTGGATTACCAAGGTGATCTCTAACAATAATTCCCAGCCCCACAGCTTCATCCTGAACCACTGCATCATAATTCATCTTGATCCATCCAGTTGAGGAGAAGCCCAAAATAAAGCTACATTCAACTCATGTGAGCTGTGTGGACTCTTACAGGACATGGATGTTGCCAAGTTTTATTTTTTTGATTGCAGCCACTACATCAATTTGAATATTTATCAAAAGGACAATGCTACTCATGACTTACTCCTTGTGTTTTTTAAAATTCCTATTTGTCCAAATGTAATAAAGTCCTATAGTAGAAATAGAAGCATACTAAATTACATCCCCACACTTCAAATCATTGGCCTAAAAAATGTTGTATACCTAATGTAATGTAAAATTGTAGCTGCAAATTCCACTGCTGCTTGGAACAAGTGCTACAGCAATGTTCTTCATGCGCTGTACATTCTAAACAGCTTTTGCCATCCTACATTCACACAACAAAAGTGAAATTTTGGCCTAATTACAACCCCAAATGCAGTAGCTACACTCTACCATTCTCCTCTTAAACAACAATTCAGTGATAGGAACACAATTATTAACTAATCTCCAATTGAAAATCCTCTTCTTGGGCCGTACCTTATGATTCTAAATTCAACTATAATTACTTGCAGTAGGCCGTGAGCTTCCAGCAATTTCGACAATACCACAAAGTCTTTGGGTTACATTGATAATATATTAATGGCTGAAGCCTACAAAAGGTCCTCTATAGAGGATAAAACAAAAAGTCCAAATACAACAGCATCAAAAGCAGTTTGGGAAGGGGCATACCCCAGTCTCAAGCAAAATCAGATGAACATGCATACTACAACGCCCAGTCTACTAGAGCATTTCCTTGCCTATAAATATGTGTTAACCAAAAGTTATTTATGCCTCAAACATACCAAAGAGAGTCTTTGAATCTTTCTCCACGTGAAGGGTGTTGTAGAATATTACAAACCTCTTGAATAGCCATAAAAGAATCTGACTAAATCTCAACAGCATGATAAATTAAAAACTTCGACCTGAGTAATGTTAAGGCCTCCAGAATGGCATCTAAATCCATAGTTATGCTCGATTGAGAAACAACCCTTCTTCCAGCAATAAGCAATGGCTTACCAAAGTGATCTTTAATAATAATTCCTTGCTCCACTACATCATCACAAACTACCACATTATGATTTATTTTGATCCATCCTATTGAAGGAGGAGTCCAAAATAAAGCTAAATTCAACTCATGTGAGTTGTGTGAACCCTACAGGACATTGATGAGGCCAAGTAGTATATTTTTATCGCAATCACCGTGTCAATTTAAATTTTTCTCAATAGGACAGCACTACTCATGACTTGCACCTTGTTTTTTTTAAATTCTTGTTGGTCAAAATGTAATAAGGAGCTGTACCAACAATAGCAGCATGGTTAATTACATCCCCACACTTCAAATCATTTTCCTCTAAAGTACTATATACATGTTGTAATGTAAAATTACTGCTGCTTCTTTCACTGCTACTTCGAATAAAAGTTGCAACAATGTTCTTCATGTGCTGCACATTCCAAACCTCTCTCACCTTCCAGCATTCACACAGCAAATGTTGTAAAGTTTTGATCTACTTACAAACCCAAATGCAGCTGCTACACTCCACCATTGTCCTCTTAAACAATAATTCGGTGACATGAATACAATTTTTAACTAATCTCCAATTAAAAATCCTCACCTTGGAACGTGTTGAGCTTCCAAATCCAACTATAATTACTTATAGCAAGCCATGAGCTTCCAGCATTTTCCATAATTCTAGCATTAAACATTATTGAGAAGAGCTTAGAATTGTGCACCTCCATGGACTCAGCTTGTAATTACAACAACTAGTCCGTGCTATTATTCAACACTTAAGGAAGATGTAGCACCCTATCAAGCAATAATTAACTACCTTAAGCTTTAAGACTACACATATCCCATTCCTTATACTCAATAATACATTCACTAACAAATTTCAGCCATTTTACCTCCATATTAATGTATGTAGGCTACCACTTGATTTGAAGAAACCCTAGTAGTTGTCTTCAACCAAAAGTACATCCCTGACTCTCTAATTCTCCACACAAAGTTTGGTACAGCCCATGGCATTGCCTCCTTAATTAGTTTACATTCTTGCAAAGCCCCCGTGGAACACCACCATCTCTTCTCCCATCAAGTATTCACTACTCATCACTTTCACCCACACTCTTGCCAAGATCCTCCTACATTGCTTCATTGTCAAGGCCCATTATCAAATACTAAGATCATGAATACCCAAACCACCCTCCTTTTTACGTAAAGTGACAGTACTCCTGTCCACATAATGCATTGCAAGTCCTTTATTAGTGACATATCATAAGTATCTTTTGAACATCTTTTCTAATACATTGATCACCCCTTTTGACACCACACAATAGCTTAAGTAGAAATTATGAATCACTGTTAGCACAGAGTTGATCATAATAATATTGCATGTCAACGAAAGAAGCCTGATTCTCCATTTTTCAACTTGTTTTTCCACTCATTGAATGATAAAGTTGAAGTCTCCCTTATTTAGCAACTTTACAAAAATAGGTATCCCCAAATACTTAAGGTTTCCTAGGGGTTATATGAACTTTGCCAACCACCATCTTCCTTCTCTTTCCCATCATACCCTTGTTAAAATAAACTCTTGATTTAGCAAGATTTATCTTCTACCCCTTATACTTCTCATAATCCTCCAAAATCTATCTTACTACCCTAGCAGTAGCATTTGTAGTAAGAGCATATAGAATGACATCAACAACATATAATAGATGAGAAATAATTGGAGAAGTTGGCCCACACCAAAATCACACCAATGTCATAGTTTCACACCTCTTCACAAGCCAGATAGAAATTTAGATGTAATGGTGAATAGATATGATGACAATAAGTATCCTTGCCTATGTCCTCTCTTGGCCTTAATCCATAAGATTCTGACCCCATTCAATAACACCACAACCCTTGGTGCTGAGATACAAGTATTCACCCACTAACACCATACATTGGGAAGCCCGAGATTATCATCATATAAATGATAAACTACCATCTCACCTTAACATATGCATATTCCATAACCACCTTTATTGCCATAAGACCCTCTCTACAGACTAAAGAATGCATCCTGGTTGCCATTTTTTGAGGAATAAATATATTATCTGAGAAAGGACTGCTCTAAACAAAAGCACCTTGTTCCTTCACATTTAGGTCAGGTAGAATAATCTTTGGTCTTGCCACCAAGATCCTTGTCACTATTTTGTATTCAACATTGCACAAACTTATAGGCCTAAACTGTTTTGATCTACAACATGTAGTTTAGGAATAAGTCCAATAAGATTATCTTTCTAATCCTTTGGCATCTATCTATCATGAAAAAGTTGCAATGTAATTCTAAAAATATCCCCCTAAGTAAACTCCCAATACCCGTGTATGAACTCCACTATAACCTCATCGTTCTCAAGTGTCTTGTTCTTCCTTATAGATCTGATAGCTCTGATAACTTATTCCCTGATAACCTGCATGGTGAGCATTCCTTCCTCTCCAATCCAATGCTTTTGAAAGGTTGGTATTACAATGGAGGATAATCAACATCAGTATTGAACCACTTTGACTCAAAATGGTTCACCAATAAGCTTTTAATTTTATCTGTGGAACTAACCACCTCCCCATTATCATCATTTAACTACAATAGCTTATCCCTCTACCTAAAGTTGTAGCAACCTGGAAGAAACTAGTATTTCAATCTCTTAGTTGAGCCCATTGGAGTTTTGCTCTTTGCCACCACCATGTCTCTCAAGTGTACTTGCCCTGTGAAAAGAAGAAATGAGATGTGGGAGCTAGATATGTTCCTAATCATTAAGACCCACCTCAGATTTCTTGAGTTGTAGACCTTAGATTTCCTTTTCAAGTTCACCATTCTTGTTAATCACATTGCACATCATAGTCTTGCTCCACCTGCTCAAAGTAGCTAAGGATATACAAAATTTATTAGAAAGCCTCTCCATCGGATTCCCTCTTATTGATCTATTAGACACTTTCTTTAGGACCCCTATAGTTTGAGCAAATACAAACCAAGCACTCTCAAATTGATTTCTTTTATTAGTGGCCATCTCCTGATGTGTTGCCAACTCAATAAGTAATGGGCAATGATCTGACCCAATGTGTGACAAGTGAGTAACTGTAGTTGGGAGAAAGTCTAGTATTCTCTGGATATTCATTAGCACTCTATCCAGCCTCTCAAATATTTGAGCACCTCCTTCTTTCCTATTACACCAAATGTACCTATTCCCACATATTCTAAGTCAATCAACTGCAATTCTTACATGATTTCAAAAAACTCCCACAATCCTTGCCCACTTCTAAAGCTCTTCCCTCCTCTCTTCTCCTCCTATCACATTATAACATTGAAGTCCCCTACCACAATCATGGGTCCCCTACCTCTAGCCTCCTCTGTCAGTATCTCCCACATAGTAATCCTCTTGTTAGGGTCCTTGGATGCATACACCACACAACATTTTATTAGCCTATGCTCTCCTACTCTTTGTTACACTATAAGTACTTACATAGAAATCTTCATAACTTTCAAGTTCACTCATCTCCTCCATAAAATCACAATCCCTCCAGACAAGCCAATTGATGGTTGCACTTCAAACTATTAATCTTTGCCAAGAACCAAATCTGCATCTCCTCTATTTAATTTCTCCACCCTGGTTTCAACAAGGTCAACTACTGTAATACTACTTGTTCTTACAAAACGCTATAGATAACACCTCAATTTCTTATCCCTAATTCATTGAATAATCCATACAGCAAATTTAAATAATTTTTGGTAAAGCATTTGCCTTTCAACAAACTAGCAGAACTTCCACTTGAAGTGTACATCGAATTCCCACTTCTAGCAAAGCATTTGAAGAAGTTGTAACCACATAACTCCTCATACTGTGTCCAACATTTTATAGCACAACCATCTTAGCAATTCAAGGAATTTAGCAATCCCATTCAGACCACACAGCTAGTTTCAAGGGAAAAACCATAGCTTGTCTTGTCTTTTGAACTTCCACATGTTTCAAGAATGCCCTCCAACTTCACATTTGTAGCATCCCCCTTCATTCTTGCACTTATCATTTTTTTGAGTCATCATACAACAAGCTCCCTGCTTCTGTAGACTCCACCAGCATCATTTCGATAGCCTCCTATATCCACACAAAATTGCTGCTTGCCTCCTCACATTCATGTTGCTTATGATAAGCCACCAAGCATATGTCCAACACCACTCCAGAAGTAATTGGCCTCCCTATAAAATGCCATAATGGCTTAAGGAGTTCATAACACTAGCCAAATTCGCTACCTCTTGCCATCTTCCAGTGCTGCAGTAGTCGTCCTGCAGCAACTTTTCTTCCACTAATTTTCCCATGCCATCATCATTTCTCTTCCTACATTCAGCATATCTACATCCCAATATTGCATCCTCATTTGTTCCCTACTACCTCAAGTGTATCACCCAATTAAAAGAAGCATCAACACTTTGCAAAACCACACTTTTAATTTCCAGGAAACATCTCATCTTCATTTCTAGCACCTTGTTGGATTCCCTCTTAGCCTGCTGCCCACTTTGTGCCCAGCCCTTAACGCATGAAGAGTTACACGGCCTTATAATACAGTACTAAGCATGTCTCAAAGCAACTTTTCGGCTCCTTATCAATAAAATTTCCCAGCAACTACAATAACAATAACTAAGGAAAGCATCCACCACTTTCAGCCAAATGCATACACACCAATCACCCTGCTTGGAGACAATGTAGTCCCCACACCTCTCACTATAACTTGCACCTCTATACTTCATTACCAGACACATTCCATTGCAAATGCTATAGCCCACGAAATATAGCTGAGAGGTTCCCTACTCTCTCCCTTTATCTTTATATAGCCACATGGCTTTAACCTCCCCCAACCATATGACCACCCTACTATAATCTTCTTTTCTTATTCGTGTCCTCCTCTTTTGGCCTCTTCTTAAGCTTACCTCCCTTGATAAACTGAGCCACCTCCTTTGTGGCTTCCCTCCCAAATTTATCCATTAGGATCCATACTTACCTGAAAGTTTCCCTACCCCTTACAATAGAGACACTTCTGTACCTACCTGGGTACCTTCCTTCTCTACCATTGTTAACTACCCCTTAAATCGCTCTAAAAGTTTAGAGTAGCAATAAGATTTTGAAATCTTCCTTGCACATGCATGACTGCCCACCTTCTTCTTAATTGCATTAGAATCCAAGGGCTTAGCCCATTCTTTTCTCTCTCATCCTCATCCCACTGAATGCTTAGTTGTTGAGGTTCTTGGTTCCTTTGCAATGATTTATTAGTGTCCTCCTTCTCACCTGTTGCATTTCCTTCTACCTCCCCTAACTCATTTCCCCCCAGTTCAACATTAATCTATGTAATGGACAACATGGCCACAGATGTCACACATCTGATGAAGGCCCTCATACTCAAAAGATTAGAATGTCTTTCCTAATAGCCCACTCAACCACTTTCCCAGCTTCAAAGGTTTTGAGAGGTCCATCCTAACACAGACCCTCGCATATGAGGATTGTTGCAATTCAACGGTCTATCCATACAATAAAATTGGTTCCCCAATAGCTTTTGCAATACGTAAAATATTTTCCATGACCCAATATAATAAAGAAAGCACTATGAATCTCATCCACACTAGGGCATACATTATAGTCATGGCACTTAGCCTGAACTCAGGGGTCTATACATCCAACCCCATGGTTTGTCCTACTACCTGCCAAGGTTCCTCTAGCCACACCGCATTCCGATCCCTACTTGAATCAAAATGAAGACAAAAGTAACCTGATGATAGATCTAATATTCTAAATATTTTGAAATGGCCCCACCTATTCTATAAAAGACTTGCAATAATGTAGAAAAGGAGGGTATTGCCAAAGACTCTTCCCACCAGATCAAACAGATGAAACTCTTTGCATCTGCTACATATCAAATCAAACATAATAATCTCATCCTGTACTACAAAATCCATCATCATAGCAGCAACCTCTTTTGCATCTATATAAGGACGCCAATCAGTGGTTGTTATAATCGCAATATTTGAGTTCCTTCTAGCTGTCAACATATCCTTGAAGTTTACTTTGTTGGAATTATCCTATCTACCACCCTCATAATATCCCACTCCTAGCATCATATTGTTCTGCCCTTCTTTATTTAGATCTTCATTGGTATTATTTTTAATGTTCACCCGCCTCGGTGCTCTATTGTTCATAGACTTGTTGCAATCTCTGCTTCCACCTGTTATGTCCTAAGCAATGACTGCCTTTCTCTCCATTCTCATATAAGAGTTTGTCTTCTCTAGCTCTCTAGCAGATCCTATGCCAGTGTCACTCTTAGTAGATGCAGAGTCTACCAATATTTCACTATCATTCAAATCTACTCCCATTCACCATTAGGTTTAGAGACTACCAGTACGACTTCCTTATTTGCTGAGATTACAATATAACTGCATTCCCCAACCAGCAATTCATTACGCGTAGGGCGCAAATGTTCACAACTTTTCCCCTTCTTGGTGCTCTTCTTTGATTTGGTGCCAGCCATATTGTAGGTATCACCTTACACTTTTAGCAATCCCAGCACAACAACAATAACTCAGCAAAGTAATTGTAGAGATTATTTTAACCAGCTCTTGTAGTGATTATTTTGACCAACAATTATTTTAGCCAACACAACCTGTGTAATTATTTTCCAGCACTTCCAATATTACAACACATCAAAGCAATTTCAAAGAAATTGCACAACATAGAATTTGCAGTAATTATAGAACAACTTCCAGTAACAGCACAAGGTATTCTAGAAAATAGACCTATATGAAATTTCAAAGTTCTAGGTTTAGAATTGACCTTGACAAGTGGAATTTCATTTTATTGATGCAGCAGAGTACTATAGAAATTGTTGCATGAGAAGCCACCCCAAGCAAACACTGGACCTCACAGAGCCCAAAATGGGTTATGCGTGCACTTGAAACCCACAATTTGTAGTTCGATTGCATTACTCTGCCCAGCAAAATGCATTGAAATGTATTCATTCAAGATTAAATTCATTGCACATGCACATGTGCGCTACACATCATGTTTTGCACCACATGACGTGTGCTTCGCATTGCACGTCACACTATTCGCATCACCGCGCCACCTACTGTATACACCTCGACTGCCTTCAGCACATTTTTGAAGTCGTGACCGATCACGTCTTTGTGTGTGCATCCCCTTCAGTGCCAATTTAAACCCCCGTGTGCACGTAGCTGGAGCCACGCAACCACCCGCTGCACTACCGACCTTTCTCTGCCAAATGCACTTTAAGGCCAAGGTTGAAGTCATAGATATTCATGCCTTCTTAATGTCATTCCCAAACCACTCGTGTGCATGTCGTAGGAGCCGCTTGAGCACCCGTGCCCTGATTCCATCACACTCATTGCCTGCCAAACTTCCTCATCCTCAACGTACAATGATTGATGAGGTTCGTGTCTTTATAGATCCCAGCTGAGCATGTTCCAGAACCCCCTCCATGCCCACAGTAAGCGCCTGTGTGAGTAGTTGCACCAAACTTCCAGCACACCAACCGCATCGACGATCTTGCCTCTACGAGGCGACGTGATACCCTCACCACTCTCACAAAGTCTTTTGGTTGCAATGATAATTTATTAATGGTCGAAGCATACAAAAAGTCCTCTATAGAGGATGGAACAAAATGTTCGAATACAACATTATCAAAAGTAGTTTAGGAAGGAGCATTTCCCAGTCCCAAGTAAAATCAAATGAACATGCATAATGCACCCAGTTTGCTAGAGCATTTTCTTGCCTATAAATATATGTTAATCGAAAGGTATCTATGCCTCGAACATACCAGAGAGAGTCTTTGAATGTTCCTTCATGTGAAGGGTGTCGTAGAAGATTGCAAACCTCTTGAATAGCCATAGTAGAATAACACTGAATCTCAATTATATGATAAATCAAGAACTTTGACCTAAGCAATATGAAGGCCTTTAGAATGATGTGCACCTCCATGGCTATACTTGATATAGAAACAACCCTCCTTCCAGCAACAAGTATTGGATTACCAAGGTGATCTCTGACAATAATTCCCAGCCCCACAGCTTCATCCTAAATCACTACATCACAATTTATTTTGTCCATCCAGTTAGAGGAGGAGCCCAAAATAAAGCTACATTCAACTCATGTGAGCTGTGTGGACACTTACAGGGCATGGATGAAGCCATGTTTTATTTTTTCATTGCAGCTATTGCATCAATTTGAATATTTATCAAAAGGACAGCACTACTCATGACTTTCTCCTTGTGTTTTTTTAAATTTCTAGTTGTCCAAATGTAATAAAGTTTTGCAGCAACAATAGCAGCATGCTTAATCACGTCCCCACACTTCAAATCATTGGCCTCCAAAATGCTATATACCTATTGTAATGTAAAATTGTTGTTGCTACTTTTGTTGCTACTTGGAACAAGTGCTACAACAACGCTCTTCAAGCACTGTACATTCCAAACCTATTTTGCCTTCTGCATTCACACAATAGATGTGAAGTTTTGGCCTAATTACAACCCCAAATGTAGTAGCTACACTCCATCATTCTCCACTTAAACAGTCATTCAATCGTAGAAACACAATTATTAACTAATCTCCAAATGAAAATCCTCACCTTGGACAGCACCTTGAGCTTCTAAATTCAACTATAATTACTTGTAGTAGGTCGTGGGCTTCTAGCATTTTTGTTAATTCCACAAAGTCTTTAGGTTCCATTGATAATTTATTAATGGTTGAAGCCTACAGAAGGTCTTCTATGGAGGATCAGACACAAAGTCCAAACAAAACAGCATCAAAAGAAGTTTGGGAAGGGCCATACCCCAGTCCCAAGTAAAATCAGATGGACATGCATAATGCACCGCCCAGTCTACTAGAGCATTTCGTTGCCTATAAGTATGCATTAACCAAAAGTTATCCATGCCTGAAACATACCAGAGAGAGTCTTTGAATCTTCCTCCATGGACCATTTTTAGTAGAGCTTAGCATTGTGCACCTCCATGGAGTCAGTTTGTAATTGCAGCAACTCATCCATGCTATTATTCAACACTTAAGGAAGATGTAGCACCCTATCAAGTGATAATTCACAAGCCTAAGCTTTAAGACTACATATATCCCATTCCTCATGTTCAATAATGTATTCATTAACAAATTTCAACCATTCTACCTTCATATTAATGTAAATAGGTTACCACTTGATTGGAAGAAACCCTGGCCAGTTGTCTTCAACAAAAAGTACATCCCTGACCTCTCTAATTCTCCACATAAAGTTCAGTATAGCCCATGGCATTGCCTCCTTAATTAGTCTACATTCTTTCAAAGCTCTTGTGGAACACCCCCATCTCTTCTCCCATCAAGTATTCACTCATCCTCACCTCCACCCACACACTTGCCATGTTCCTCCTACTTTGCTTCATAGTCAAGGCCCATTACTAAATACTAAGATCATGAATACCCAAACCACCCTCCTCTTTACGTTAAGTGATAGTACTCCAGTCCACATAATGCATTGCATGTCCTTTATTAGTGCCATACCATAAGTATCTTTCAAACATCCTTTCTAATACATTGATCACCCCCTTTGACACCACACAATGGCTTAAGTAGAAATTAGGAATCACTGTTAGCATAGAGTTGATCATAACAATATTGCCCACTAAGGAAAGAGGCCTAATTCTCCATTTTGCAACTTGTTTTTCCACTCTTTGAATGATAAAGTTAAAGTCTCTCTTGTTTAGCAACTTTGCGAAAATAAGTATCCCCAAATAATTAAGATTTCCTGGGTGTCATATGAACTTTGCCAGCCATCACCTTCCTTCTCTATCCCATCATACCCTTGCTAAAATAAACTCTTGATTTAGCAAGATTTATCTTCTACAGAGAATACTTCTCATAATCCTCCAAAATCTATCTTATTACCCTAGCAGTAGCATATGTATTAAGAGCATATAGAATGACATCAACAACATATAACAGATGATAAATAATTAGAGAAGTTGGCCCACACCAAAATCCCACCAATGTCATAACTTCATACTTCTTAACAAGGCCAGATAGAAACTCAGATGTAATGATGAATAGATATGATGACAATAGACATCCTTGCCTAAGTCCTCTCTTGGCCTCAATCCATAGAATTCTGACCCCATTTAATAACACCACAAACCTTAGTGCTGAGATACAAGTATTCACCCACTAACACCATACTATTAGGAAGCCCAAGAATGTCATCATATAAATGACAAACTACCATCTCACCTTAACATATGCATGTTCCATATCCACCTTTATTGCCATAAGACCCTCTCTAGATATTAAAGAGTGCATCCTGGTTGTCATTTCTTTAGTATTAAATATATTATCTGAGAAAGGTCTGCCTAAAACAAAAGCACCTTGTTCCTTCACAATTTGGTCTGGTAGAACCATCTTCGGTCTTGCCACCAAGAACCTTACCACTATTTTTTATTCAACATTGCACAAGCTTATAGGCCTAAACTATTTCAGTCTACAACCCAAGGTTTAGGAAAAAATTGTAATGCAACTTGTGTCGAAATGTATTAATTCAAGATTAAATTCCTTACACGCATGCATGTGCACCATGCACAGTGCTTCGCTCTGCATGTCATGCACTTTGCTCTGCATGTCACGCTATTCACGTCACCTGCTGCTTATTGTATACACCTCAACTACCATCAGTGCCAATTTGAAGTTGCGAGTGTTCACGCCTTTGTGCACGCTTCCCTTCAGCACCAATTTAAAACACCACACACGTGCGTAGCAGGAGCTACTCGACCACCCGTCGCACTGCCAGCCTTCCCCCACAAAATGTACTTAAGCTCCATGTTTGAAGTCATGGGCATTAGTTCCTTCATAATGTCATCCCTGAACCAGCACGCGTGCACCGCAGGAGCCGTGCGAGCACCCGTGCCCTAATTCATACCCGTCGCCCCATCAAACTTCCTCCACCTCAGCATATAGTGATTGATGACATTTGCACCTTTATCGATCCCAATTGAGTGCATTCTAGAACTCATCCTTGAGCAGTGAGGGCCCGTGCGAGCACCCACACCCAACTTCCTGCACACCCGCCACACTGACGGTCTTCCCTCCATATGGTGAGGTGAAACCCTCACCACTCTCATAAAGTCTTTGCATTCCAGTGGTAATACATTAATGGCCAATGCTTACAAGAAGTCCTCTATGGAGGATCAAACAAAAAGTTCGAAAACAACAACATCAAAAGAGGCTTGGGAAGGGGCATACCCCAGTACCAATTAAAATCAGATGAACATGTATAATGTGCAGCCAATCTACTGGAGCATTTTCTTGCCTATAAATATGCATTAATCAAAAGTTGTCCATGCCTTGAACGTACCAAAAAGAGTCTTTGAATCTTTCTCTATGTGAATGGTGTCATACAAGATTACCAACCTCTTGAATAGCCATAATAGATTCTGACTGAATCTCAACAGCATGATAAAATCATGAACTTTGACCTGAAAATGTCAAGACCTCCAGAATGGTATGTACCTCCATAGCTATTCTTGATTAAGAAAAAAAACCCTCCTTCTAGTACCAAGCAATGGCTTACCAAAGTGATCTCTAACAATAATTCCCAACCCCACAGCATCATCCTAACTATCACCTCTTAATTGATTTTTATCCATCAGTTAGAGGAGGAGCCCAAAATAAAGCTACATTCAACTCATGTGACTTGTGTGGACTCCTACTGGACATGGATGAAGCAAAGTTGTATTTCTTGATTACAGCCACTACATCAATTTGAATCTTTCTCAATAGGACAACATTACTCATACATACTTACTCGTGTTTTTTTAAATTCCTGTTAGTCTAAATGTAATAAAGATCTGAAGCAACAATAGCAGCATGTTTGATCACATCACTACACATCAAATCATTTGCCTCCAAGGAGCTATATATATGTTGTAATATAATATTATTATTATTTGGAACGATAGCAACAACAGTGTCCTTCAGGTGCTACACCTTCTAAACCTCTCTCACCTTCCACCATTCACAAAGCAGCTATCACACTCCACCATTCTTCTCTTAAAAAGCCATTCATTGGTAGGAATACAATTTTTAACCAATCTCTAAATGAAACTCTTCACCTAAGATAACACCTTAAGCTTCTAAATCCAACTATAATTATTTACAGTAGGGCGTGAGCTTCCAACATTTTCCAGAATTCCAACACGAACTGTTGTCGATAGAGCTTAGCATTATGCACCACCATGGATTCAGTTTGTACTTGTAATAATAGGTCCTGGCTTCCATCCAATGCTCAAAGAAGATGCAGTACCCTATCAAGAGATAATTCACTTGCCCAAGCTTTAATATTGCATATATCCCATTTCCCATGTACAATAATACATTCCCCAAAAAAATACAGTCATTCTACCTCTATATTAAAGTAGGCCACCACTTGATTGGAAGAGACCCCAACCAAGTGTCTTCAGCAAAAGTACATCCCTACCCTCTCCAATTCTCTACACAAAGTTTGGAATAGCCCATGACGTTGCCTCATTAATGAGTCTACATGCCTATGACACCCCCCATGGAGCCCCCCCAATCTTTTCCCCTAGAAAACATTTACTCCTCATCACCTCCACCCACACACAATCCTTTTTTTACCAAAGATCCTCTTACATTACTTCATAATCAAGGCCCATTACCAAATACTAAGATCATGGATACCCAATCCACCCTCCTCCTTTGGTAAAGTGATAATACTCTAGTTAGTATAATGCATTACATGTCCTTCATTGGCACCACATTGTATCTTTGAACGTCCTTTCCAATTCCTTAATCACTCCCATTAGCACCACATAATGGCTCAAATAGAAATTCAGAATAGCTACCTAGACAAAGTTAATCAAAATAATCCTGTCTACCAAGGAAAAAGGCCTAATTCTCTATTTTGCAACTTTCTCTTCCACTATTTGAATGGTAAAGTTAAAGTCTCTTTTGTTTAGCAACTTTTCTAAAATAGGTATCCTTAAATAAGTAAGATTTTTTGCCTGGGTCATATGAACTTTGTGAGCCACCATCTTCCTTCTCTTTCCTATCATCTCCTCACTAAAATAGACTCTTAGTTTAACAAAATTAACCATCTTCCCATATTACTTCTCATATTTCTTCATGATCTGTCTTACTGACCTAATAGCAGCACATGTAGTTGGAGAATATAGCATGACATCATTGGCATATAGCAAATGTGAAATGAATGGAGAAGTTGGCCCACCACCAAAATATCACCAATGCCATAGCTTCATACTTCCTCACAAGCCTAGATAGAAATTTAGATGTATGGTGAACATATATGGTGACAATGAGCATCCTTGCCTTAGTCCTCTCCTGGCCTCAATCCATGGGATTTTGATCCCATTCAACAACACCCCAAACCTCAGTGTTGAGATACATGCACTCACCCACTCATACCATAATATTGGGAAGCCCAAGAAAGTCGTCATATCAATGACAAATTGTCATCTCACCTTATCATATGCCTATTCCATATCTACTTTAATTTCCATAAGACCCTCTTTAGAGATCAAAGAGTGCATCCTGATTGTCATTTCTTGAGAAATAAAATATTATTTGTGATAGATCTACACGGTACAAAAGTATCTTATTCCTTCGCAATTAGTCTTTGTAAACCCTACATCAGTCATGCCACCAATATCCTCACCACAATTTTATATATAACTTGAACAAACTTAAGGGCCTAAACTATTTCAATCTGTTTGCACTACACTTTTGGAATTAGTATAATAAGAGTATCTTTCTAAGCTATTGGCATCTGTCTATCATGAAAAAATTCTAACACAATTCTAACAATACTCCTGTATAAACTCTATAGTAACCCCATCCATCTCTGGTGCTTTCTTCTTCCTTATGGATCTAATAGCTCTGATGACTTCTTCCTCTATAGCCTGCATGGTTAGCATTCCTTCCTGCTCCACTCCAATGCATCTGTAAGGTTGGTATTGCAGTGGAGGATAGTCGACATCAGTATTGCACCACTTTGACTCAAAATGGTCAACCAACAAGCTTTTTAATTTTTTTGTGGAACTAACCACCTCTCCTTTATCATCCTTTAGCTATAGAATATGCTTATCGCTCCACCTTAAAGTCATAATATACTAGAAGAAACTAGTATTATAATCATCTAGTTGAGCTCATTAGACCATTTCATGTTGACACCCTCATCTCTGCTCAAGTTTACTCACCCTATGAAAAGAAGAAATGAGATGTCCAAGCTGGATATGTTCCTGATCATTAAGATCCACCTCAGATTCCTTGAGTTATACATCTTGGATTTTCTTTTCAAGTTCACCATTCCTATCTATAAGATTGTGCATCTCAGACTTGCTCCTCCTACTCAAAGTGGTTAGAGATATGTAGAATTTTGCAAAGAGCCTCTCCATGGGATTCTCTCTTATTGATCTATTCAACACTCTCTATACATTCCTAATAGTCTAAGAAAATGCTAACCAAGCACCTCAAATTGATTTCATTTTTAGTAGCCATCCCCTAATGTGTCCCCAACTCAATAAGTAATGGGTAATGATTTGACTTGATGCATGACAAATGAGTAACTGTAGTTGTCGAAAAGTTCTATTTTCCTTGAAGATTCATTTGCACTCTATCTAGTCTCTCTAATATTCGAGCATCTCCTTCTTTCCCATTGCACCAAGTGTATCTGTTGCCCATATATCCCAAGTCAATCAACCCTAATTCTTATTATTTTGGCAAACTTTTGTTGGCCTTACCTATTCTTGAACCTATTCCCTCCTCTTTTGTTCTCCTTTGACATAATAACATTGAAGTCCCTCAACATAATGATGGGTCCCCTACCTATAGCCTCCTCCTTCAAGATATTCCACACAGCATTCCTCTTGATAGACTCCTTGGAAGCATACACCACACAATATTTTATCAGCTTTCCCTCCCCAACTCTCTCCTATACTACAAACACTTGTGAAGAAATGTTCATGACTTTCAAGTTTACCCAGTTCCTCCACAAAACGAAAATCCCACCAAACAATCCAGCTCATGGTTGCACTATGAACTTCCAACCTCTACCAAGCAACAAATTTGCCATCTTTCCTACTGAATTTCTCCACCCTCGTTTCAACAAGAGCCACTGCTGTAATACCCTTTGTTGTTACAAACCGCTGTAGGTAACCCTTCAATTTCTTATCCCTTTTTCCCTGAATACTCCATACTACAAACTTAATCTTTTTTGGTTAAAAATAAAGTGTAGCAACATCAAGAATCTCCACCCAACAGTTCTTGACCTTCCAACATATTGACAGCACTTCCACATGATGTATACATCCAATTCATACTCCCAGCAAAGCATTTCAACAAGTTGTAGACACATACCTCCACACACCATACCCAGCATTGTGTAGCCAATCCATCTCAGCATTTTAAGGAGTTTTACCATTCCTATTCATACCATACACCAGCAACAAGAAAACACCATAGCTTGCCTTGTCTCTTGGAACTTCCATTTGATTTTAGAATTCCCTACAGCTTCCCATCGGTAACGTTCCCCTTCATCCTTGCATTTAGCCTTTTTTTTGTCTACATACAGTAGATTCCCTACCACAGTAGACTCCACGAGCACCATTTTGGCAATAGCATTTCTCCACACAAAATTGCATTCTGCATCCTCATATTCTTACTACACATGATATGTCGCCAAGCACATCTCTAGAACCTCATCAGTAGTAAACTTGCTTCCACCAGAATGCTAGCATGGCTTAAGGAGTTCATAAAAGTAGCCAAATTCATAACAGCACCTCGCCTACAGTAATCCTCTAGTAGCAACTTCACTTTAGACTGAGGAGAACCTGTAGCAACAACGAAAATTGTTGCTGCAACAATTGCTGCTGTAATAATTACATTTGTTGTTGCAATAATTTCTATTGCATTTGCTACAGCATCAATTTTGATTATATTTGCTACTGTAGTAGACCTAGAACAATGTTGCCAAGTAACCCCCTCTTGCATATACCACATTTTTTAGTCACCATATAGCAAGTTCCCTATCACACTAAGCTCCACCAACACCATTTCAGCAACAGCATGTCTCCACTAAAAGTTGCATCCTACATCCTCATATTCCTACTACACATACTATGCCACCAAGTACATCTCCAGCACCTAATTAGTAGCAATCTACCTCCCCATAGAACACCAACATGGCTTAAGGAATTCATACCAACATCTAAATTCCCTATAGCTTTTGATATCCCACTACACCAGCAATCCTCTAACTGCAACTTCCCAGTTATTGGCCCTCCTACATTGCCCTCTCCATGCCATCCTTAATCCTATTTCCATATTCAGCATAATTGCATCCCAATGCTGCATCCCCATTTATTTCCTTTCTCCTCACATGCTACACCCAATTGAAAGAAGCAACAACACTTTGCCAAGTAACTCTATTCATTTCACCAAGTCTCTCATCTTCATTTCCAGCACCCTATTGGATTCCCCCTTAGCCCACTACCCATTATGTGCCAAAGCATTATTCCATGAAGGATTTCAAGGCCTTTTACTATGGTAATAAGCTTGTCTGAAAGCAAACTAGAAACAAAAGAGAGAATCCACCCAATTTGGCCCAAAGCATTCACACCAAACACCTTGCTTATAATCATGAATGTAATCCCTACACCTCCCACTATAGCTTGCAACTCTATAAATCATCACCATGGACATTTCATTACAAATGTTGCTACCCACAAATTATAACTGAGGGGTTCCCCTCTCTCTCCATTTCGTTTTGTATAGCCACATGGCTTGAAACTCCCCCAATCGTATCACCATCCTGCTGTCATCTCCCTTTCGCATTGTTGTCTTCCTCTTTTGACCTCTATTCTGTTTGGCCTCCATTAGTATATTGAGCCACCTGCATTGTAGCCTCCTTCCCTAGTGTATCCTGTCGGGTCCATACTTTCCTAAAAGGTTCCCTGCCCTTTCCAATAGAGACACTCCTATGCCTACCTGGCTACCTCTTAACTCCACCATTACTCACAGCCCCTCTTGGCTCCCTCTGAAAGTTTGGAGTAGCTGTATTTCTTTCAAATCTTCCTTGCATAGGCATGATAGCCCTCCTTCTTCTTCATTGCACTAGCATCCAAAGGCCTAGCCCTTTCCTTGCTCCCTCATCCTCATCCCACTGAATTCTTTGTTGTGGATGTTCTTGGCTTCTTTTCATTATTTTTTCAATCTCCTCCTTCCCACCTATTGCATTCCCCTCCAAGTTCCCTATCAAATAAAATTGTTTCCCACAAGTGGGGCATTGGTCCATGTAATGGCCAACATGGCCACAAGTGTAGCACATGCGAGGAAGACCCTCATACTCAAATGATTGAAATATCTTCACCAATATCCCACTCAGCCACATACCCAGGTTTGAAGGTTTCGAAAGGTCCATCCTCACACAAACCCCAGTATACAAAGATCGTTACAAATTAGCAGTCCAACCATCCAGTAAAATTGGTTCTCCAGTAGCTTTGGCAATGCATAAAATATTCTCCGTATCCCAGTATAGCAATGGAAGTGAGGGAAATCTAACCCACATCGGGGCACACATCATAGTCATGGCACTCAGCCTAAACTTACGGGTCCATACATCCAACCCCATAGCTTGTCCTGCTACCTGCCAAGGTCCCCCAAGCCACACCACATTCTTGTCCTCAATTGAATCAAAATGAAGGCAAAAGCAACCTGATGATAGATCCAATATTTTGAAATTCTTGAAATGCCTCTACCTATACTGTAAAAGCCTCGTAATAATGTAGAAAGGGAGGCCACTACCATAGACTCTCCCCACCATATCAAACTAATGAAACTCCTTGTGTTTACTACATGCCAAATCTAACATAGTAATCTTATCCTATACTACATAATCCATCGTCTTGATAGCAGCCTTCGTAACATCTATATATGGAGGCCACTCACATGTTGTATATGTTGTATTTGAGTTCCTTCCAGTAGTCAGCACATCTTTGAAGCTTTGTTGGGAATGTCTTGTTTACCACCCTCACCATATTCCCCTTCTTACATCACACTATCCTACCTTTCTTTATTCTAGTCCTCATTGGAATGATTTTTTGTGTTCCCCTACCTTGGTGCTCCCTTATTCATAAAGTTATCATTATCCCTACTGTCACCTGTTATGACCAGTGCAATGTCTACCTTTCCATCCAACACCAAGTAGGAGTTGGTTTCCTCTATCTCTCATATAGATCCCAACACCAGTGCCACTCTTAGTAGATACTGAGTCTACTAATGTTTCACTGTCATTCAACTCCACTTCCACCTCATCCTCAATTGTAGGGATGGCTAGTTTGACTTCCTTGTTTGTTGAGTTTACAATATAACTGCATTCCCCAACCAGTAACTCATTATGCATAGGAGACACATGTTCAAAACACTTTCCCTTTTTATTGCTCTTCTTTGTTTTAGTGTCAACCATAACCTGCTCTTATAGCACTTCCAACATAGAAATAACCACATAGCAAAGCAATTATAGTAATTATTTCAACCAACACTTTCAAGAATTATTTCAGCCAGTAGTTATCTAAACCAACACAACCTATGCAATTAATTTCTAACACTTCCAACACAAAAGCACAACAAGTATTTGAAAAGTAAATGCATAATACAACACTTGCAATAATTAATTCAACCACTTCAAGCAGCAATAACTAGGCAATCTTGAGAATTGAGCTATATGAAATTTTAAAGTTCCAGGTTTATAATTAACCTTGGTAATTGAAATTTTGTTCAATTGATATAGCAGAATACTATAGAAATTGATGCACGAGAAGCTACCCCAATCACATAATGAACCTCACAGCACCTAGGATGAGTTTTTCATGCACTCGAAACACATAGTTTCAATTATGCTTAGCTCCACTCTGCCTAAAGAATTCATTGAATGTATTAAATGTAGATTGCTTGGCTTGTGTGTGCATATATGCATCACCCATCGTGCTTTGCTCTGCACATCACACTATTTATGTCACCAGCCCTCCTCCCGTATACCTCTAAATCATCTTTACTGCCAATTGAAGTAGTAGACGTTTGCATCTTTGTACGTTACCTCAAACCCCCATGCGCATGGGTAGTAGGAGCGATGCAAGCTCCCACATCTATCGTAGTGTCGGCCTTCCTTTGCAAAATCTTTTTCAATGCCAAATTTGAAATCGTTGGCACTCACGCACTATAGAAGCTCCTGTATTATGACCAGTTGTGCGTGTTCTGGAACCCCTTCCACCCACATAGCAAGAGGCCACGTGAGCGCCCGCGCACAACTTCTTCCACACCTGCCGCACCACTGGCCTTCCCTCTGTGCAACGACGTGAAACCATCACAAAATCTCACAAAACCCTCGCAAAGTCTTTGGGTTCCATTGATAAAACTTAAAGGAATTAACAAAAGAGCACCATAAAGAGTGGAGTCTATAGCTTAGTTTGACTCAAAATAGGGATGCTTACCAAGTCTAGACATAGCAAGGATTGATAGATTGTTAGCTCTTTCTTGATTCTATGTGTGATGGTGCATGGTCATTCTTATTTGGTGGAGTGATTTGTCTTGTTAATTCCGTTAATGAACAAGACCTCAGCTTGCTAACTAGCTATGTGGTGTGTAATGCCTATGGCCAGCTTCTTAGAGGGAATATGGTTGCTTAGGCCATGGAAGTTTGAGGCAATAATAAGTCAGTGATGCTCTTAGATGTTCTGGGCTACACAGATGCTACACTGATGTATTCAACGAGTTGATTACCTTGGTTGAAAGACCTGGGAAATCTTATGAAAATTTCATCATGATGGGGATAGATCATTGCAATCGTTGGTCTTCAACAAGGAATTCTTCGTAAGCACGAGTCATTAGATCATGTTTACTATGTCCCTGTCCTTTGTACACATCGCTTGTTGCTCCTATTTATTGAATGGTACAGTGAAGTGTTCAGATGGCTACGATGTCAATGGTTTGTGGCGTGCTACTCATCGAGAAGTCCACTGAACCTTGCCATTTAGAGGAAGGAGAAGTCGTAACAAGGTTTCTATAGGTGAACCTCCTAAAGGATCATTAACAAGGGGTATGAATGATGGAGCGATCTGTCCAACATGTGGGTGTGCAAAGGTTGTTCGATGCTGTGCTCTTTCATAGCATGTGCCCTTGCTTTCACGTGGAGCTCGATGCTATGGGGGAAAACAATAGCTTGTGGGCGTGGTGAGGTGCCAAGGGAGAGCAAATGTTAAGGTAGTAGAGGAGTATGCTTTACATCAAGTCCAGTGAGGCTGGGCAATAGGATGTTGAATGACTCTCGATAATGGATATCTTGGCTCTCACATCATTGAAGAATGTTGCAAAATATGATACGTGTTATGAATTGTAGAATCCCGTGAACCATCCATTTTTTGAACACAAGTTGTGCACGAGGATGCAAGCCGAGGGCATGCCCACATGGGTGTAATGCGCTTGTCGCTCCTCGCAAAAGCCTGAAATCATTGGTTTGCATCCTGTGCCCCAGTTTGGAGGTGATTGATGGCACCCGTGCTATTACTTGGCATGTTGAAGTGTTACGTGATGGTCGACTATCAACATGTTCAAAGGTGGATGCCATTGACTGTCATGGTGTTGGCCAGCAAGAATTGATGTTGTAGGGTGACAAGGAGATGCCCCTCATAGATCCAACTCCATCCTCCATGGTGTGGAATCATGACCCCATGTTAGGTGAGGCTACCCACTGAGTTTAAGCATATAAATTAACAGAGGAGAAGGAACTTACAAGGATTCAATTAGTAATGACGAGTGAAATGGGACCGACCCAGTTTCGAAATTACATCTCCTGAAGCCTGAATTGTAGTTTAGAGAGACCTCCTCTATGACGAATCAAAATCAAGACCCCTAGAAAAAGGTTCCATGGAGGGCGAGAGCCCCGTTCAGCTCGTAACCTACTGCTACACAAGGCACTATCAACAAGTCGAGTTGTTTTGGAATGTAGTCCAAATTGGGTGGTAAATTACAACCAAGTCTAAATAATTGCAAGAGGATGATAACAAAGAAATATTGTAAGGTAAAGATAAAAATGACTTTGAAACAAGAGTCAAGGAGTTCTTGAAATTGTCAGGAGGGAAGTAAATAGGGGCCAACGGTGCAGCTTGGCTAGATGAAGAATGTAGAATGATGATTTGTTGCACAGCTCAAGGAGCGAACTATCTCGGGCCATCGTGGCTATCAGAGCCCGAGTGGACGTCACTCGAGGAGAAATCATCATGGTGGCCATTCAAATTGCTTGCACCATCAAGGCATGTCCTGACAGCACTGCGTATAAGGGAGACAGTCGGTGGGCTACCCATCTAACCCATCTTGAAACACATACCATGGAATTTGACAAGCTTGCGAGTCAATGGGTGAGGAAGCAAGGAAGGTGCAACGAAGTTGATTGGTGGGATCCTCATTTGAGGTGGTGAGCCACCAACCATCCTAGATCTTCTATGAAGGGCTACGAGTGAGAGCGTGCCTGTCGGGACCAAAAAGATGGTGAACTATGCCTAAGTGGGACGAATCCAGAGGAAACACTGGTGGAGGCCCACAGTGATACTAACATGCAAATAGTTCATCTGGCTTGGGTATAGGGGCGAAAGACAAATCGAACAATCTAGTAGCTAGTTCCTTTTCAAGTTTCTCTCAGGATAGTTAGAGCCACAGTCAGAGCTCTCTCAAAAAAAGCGAATGATTAGAGGCATCAGGGGCACAATGCCATCAACCTATTTTCAAACTTTAAATCAGTAGGATGGCTTGGCTACTTTGATGAGTTGAGCCAAGGAATCTAGGCTCCAAATGGGCCATTTTTGGTAAGCAGAACTGACAATGTTGGATGAATTAAAAGCAAGGTTACAGTGTCCAACTATGCACTAATCTATAGCCCATAAAGGTATTGGTCAATTAAGACAGCAAGACGGTGGTCATGGAAGTTGAAATTTGCTAAAGAGTGTGTACAAACTCACCTGTCAAACCAACTAGTCCTAAAAATGGATGGCACTTAAGCGTGCGACCCACACCTAGCCATCGGAGCAATGCAAGTCTCCAACTTGAAAGAGGATGCAATGGTCACTACAAAACATGGGGTGTGAGCCCATGTCGAGCATCCATTTGTGCAGATCTTTGTGGTAGTAGCAAATATTCAAATGAGAACATTGAAGGCCGAAGGGGAGAAAGGTTCCATGTGAACTGCACTTGCATATGGGTTAGCCGATCTTAAGAGATGCAGGAAACTCGTCGGAGAGTGTCGTTTTGCACAAGCTTCGAACGGGAATCGATTTAAAATTCTTGAGCTGGGATGTGGCGGTCGATAAAAGTGGTCTGGAGACATCTGTGGGGGCCTTGGCAAGAGTTATCTTTTCTACTTAACAGCCTATCGGCCCTAGAAATAGCTCAACTGAAGGTAGGGCCAAGCTGTTGGAAGAGCACTGCATGTTGAGAAGTGTCCGATGCACCCCTGACAACCCTTGAAAATTTGAAAGGTCGAGTTCCTTCAATGCCTGGTCATACTCATAACCGCATTAGGTCCCAAAGGCGAATAGCTTTTGGTAAATGGAGCAATGTTGGTAAAGGAAGTCAGGAAAATGGATATGTAGCTTCAGAAAAAGGATTAGCTTTGAGGGTTGGGCATGGGGGTCCCAATCCAAAACCTATTGGCTATCAGTGGACTGCTCGAGCTACTTGCGTGGCAAGAGCAGCTCGACATGTCTTGGTTGGGGGATGAATAGGGAGAGGCCCCTACGGAGCATTCCCCAGGCGTCGAACAATTGTCTCAGAACTAGTACGGACATGGAGATTTCGACTATTTAATTTAAACAAAGCAGTGCGATGGTCCTCAAGGATGCTCACGCAATGTGATTTTTGCCCAATGCACTAAATGTCAAAGTGACAAATTCAACCAAGAATAAGTAAATGGCGGTAGTAACTATGACTCTCTCAAGGCAGCCAAATGCCTCATCATCTAATTAGTGACTCGCATGAATGGATTAAGGAGATTCCCATTGTTCCTGTCTACTATCTAGTGAAACCACAACCAAGGGAATGGGCTCGGTAGAATCAATGAGGAAAGACCCTGTTGACCTTGGCCGTAGTCCAACTTTGTGAAATGACTTGAGAGGTGTAGAATAAGTGGGAGTCGACAAGCCAATGAAATTAAAATACCACTACTTTTAACGTTATTCAACGTATTCTATCACATGGAGGTAGGGCACAACCCCTTTTTTGTTTCCAAGTCTCACCTCAGCATGTCAATATGGGTAGAAGACATTATCAGGTGGGGATTTTTGTTGGGGCGTCACATGTGTAGAAAATAAAACAGGTGCCCAAAGATGAGCTCAACAAGAATAGAAATCTCGTGTGGAATAAAAGTGTAAAAGATCATTTGATTCTGATTTTTAGTATGAATATAAACCATAAAAGCGTGGCCTATCTATCCTTTAGGCTTTCAGAATCTGAAGCTAGAGGTGTCAAAAAAGTTACCACAGTGATAACTAGCTTGTCTAAGCGACATTACTTTTTGATCCTTTGATGTCGGCTCTTCCTATTATTATAAAGCAGAATTCACACCAAGTGTTGTGATAGTAATTCAACCTATTACGAGAGGAACCATTGATTCATAGAACTAGTCATCACGCTTCATTGAAAAGCTAGTGGAATGAAGCTATCATGTTTAAGATTATGACTGAGTGCCCCTAAGTTAGAATCCATGCTACGATGCTTTGCTTTGGCCTGTCATTTGCCTGTTGGCTTGTAGTTTTGGCTTGGCACCACAAGGGCACAAGACCACTGTTTAGTCTAGTGTCGCAGAAAGTTGGATGGCATGGGCAATCCAAAAAATGATATTTAAGAATGAACGATGTAATCCTTTACAGATGACTTAAATTTGTGACGGGGCATTGTAAGTGATAAAGTGGCATTGCTACCACGATCCATAGAGTCTAACCCAATGTTTCAATAGATTTGACCCCTCGCTCTTATGAAGGGTTGAAGTCACAGGAGTTTTTAATGAGCAAAAATACGAGCTTGCTCACTTGCTCGACATAGCTCGATTTATTGCGATACTTATTACGATACTTTGTGAAAATACTTTTGTGCTACTATTGTGCAACTGGCTTTGCAATGTTCCCCTTGGTGGCTCTACCTTGGTGCAAGGCTTATGCCTCACTTCGTAATGTACAATTAGCAATATCCAATTCACAGAGCACCGATGGTGATTTTTGCAAGTATGTGCACCGCGCGCACGTGGTTGCCTATTGGTGCTTGCTGA